>JBBMOI010000004.1:30570000-30612500 GCA_038088405.1 Porites divaricata
ATGTTTTAGTGAAGCAGGAGACTTAAGGAGACATGAAAGAGTTCACACTGGGGTAAGGCCTTATGAATGTAAACAATGTGACAAGTGTTTTAGGCAACTAGCAAGCCTAAGGAGTCATGAGAGAGTTCACACTGGGGAAAAGCCTTATGAATGTAAGCAGTGTGGCAAGCGCTTTACTCGTGTATCAATCGTAAGGAGACATGAAAGAGTTCACACTGGGGAAAAGCCTTACAAATGTAAACAGTGTGGCAGATGTTTTAGTCAGGCAGGAGACTTAAGGAGACATGACAGAGTTCACACTGGGGAAAAGCCTTACGAATGTAAACAGTGTGAGAAGTGTTTTACCAACATAGCAAGCCTAAAGAGTCATGAAAGAGTTCACACTGGGGAAAAGCCCTATGAATGTAAACAGTGTGGCAAGTGCTTTACTCAGGTATCAAACCTAAGGACACATGAAAGAGTTCACACTGGGGAAAAGCTTTATGAATGTAAACAGTGTGACAAATGTTTTAGTGAAGCAGGGGGCCTAAGGAGACATGAACGAGTTCACACTGGGGAGAAGCCTTACGAATGTAAACAGTGTGGCAAGAGCTTTACTCACGTATCAAACCTAAGGGCACATGAAAGAGTTCACACTGGGGAAAAGCCTTACGAATGTAGAATGTGTGGCAAGTGTTTTCGCCAGTTAGCAACCCTAAGGAATCATGAAAGAGTTCACACTGGGGAAAAACCTTATGAATGTGAAGAGTGTGGCAAGTTCTTTCCTCGCGTATCATCCCTAAGGAGTCATGAAAGAGTTCACACTGGGAAAAAATCTGTTCGAATTTAAACAGTGTGGTAAGTGTTGTAGCCAGGTAGGAAACCTAAGGAATCATGAAAGAGTGCACACTGGGGAAAAACCTTATGAATGTAAACAGTGTGGCAAGTGCTTTACTCACACATCAATCCTAAGGAGTCACGAAAGAGTTCACTGAGGGGAAAAATCCGTTCGAATTTACAGTGTGCCGGGCGACTGTTGTATCCAAATCCAAAGCCCAAGTGATCGAAAAGATTTCACACTGAGGAAAAATGAAATTCACTGTAATACTTTGGTACGTTTTTTTTCCAAATACGATACCTGAGGAATTATAAAAGAGTTCACACTCAAGAACAACCGTTTGAATGTAAACAATGTGGCAAGTGTCTTAGCTAAGAACCCAAGAAACAAGAACGAGTTCACACTGGAGAGACGCCTCCTTAACGTTAACAGTGTGGCGAATGTTTTATCCAAATCCAAAGTGATCGTAAAAGTGTTCATACTGAGGAACAGCTTTTAATAGGAATGACAAATTTATAGCAAGTGTTTTACAGAAAGCGGAAAACTTGGAAGACATGAAGGAATTTATACTTCAAAAAGGTCACATAAATATTGTCACAGTAGGGAAAGTCTGTCATATTCTTTGGATGATGAAGTTGATGTTAGTGTACCACGATTTACACCTTTTTCTGACTTTCATTACCGGGAAATAAAATTATATTAACGTGATAATATTATACATTTTAATTAATGTATAAACAGTTTAGTCAAGGAGGCAAACATTTAATGAGGTTTTTGCATCAAGAAAAACAATCCTTAAAGCCAATTTGAAAAGCGTTTTATCGAAAACAATATTCTTTAGTGCGAATCATACCGGAATTCGCGCCTTTTAAGGACTTTTGAAGACTTTAAGAAGTAGTCCGTTGCGTTAATGCCTTGCAATACCCCGGAACACTCAATTGACAGGCCGAAACTCCTAAGATACAAAAATGACGAATAATCTCAAATACAAAATCATCAATTTTTCAATTTGTTTTATCTTTAACGGAAAAAATTAAAGATGTTGATTGGGTCAGATTGATGAAGAAAGGGGTGTGCAACCGAGAGTTTCAAACCTTGTTTAAAGTAAAATGGGTTTAATTTACCTCCTTTTTAAGACAACAGACCTTTTTTGGTGCTTCATATTATAACATTCTTAAATAGAAAAACATGTTACCACGGCGCACCGTCGTTGTTCACATCCTGTTTAAGGCCTTCAGTGCAACAGACAGGTGGTACAAATAAACCACCTGTTTACGCTGAATAGTGGTAGTGGTATTGTATTCCTGTTACAAGACTCAAGATCGTAATACCATACCTAGTTAGATGGCACATACCCGTTTGAGACAAATAAGAGATTGCCTCTCCCGGGACTTAGATAACCAAATGTTCTTACCCATGATGCTCCGCTAAAATCTTTGTGGGTCGTTTTAGTGAGGCGTCATTCTGACTCAATCTCCGTTTTGCCAGGTGCATATAAAGCATACAATATTTATTGATTCATTTTTGATATTTGAGATCTTCATGTTTTTATAAATTTTCTTTGTCTATTTTTTTATTTAGGTGTGTTCCGGGTTTTGAGGAGACTGTTCCGCGTTCTTTCATCATTTCTTCTATTTTCGGTTCTTTACTTACTGTTTAAAAACGAGCAGGAGTGTCGCCTCGAGTTTTTAAACCTGATAATACACGACTGCGAATTTTTTGAACGGTTTCAACATATCTGATATAGATGAACCCGGTCTTCCCCTTCTATTAAGATGTGGGGTTATTTTGATCTAAAAACCGATTGGAAGTAAAGTGTAGCGGTGTCTTCATCAGATATAAAAGGGACTTTAAGATCCAACGACGCAACGGCCATGAGAACGTCGCTTAAAAAAGTGTATTTGCGTTCTTTCAGTCTTTATAGGGATTATTCGTACCCAATTACTTTGTCAAATGTAGGCGAACCCTCCTGAAGTTGAATTTCAAGGGACCATATCCAAGCTCAGAAAGAGAAATAAAATTTCGTCGTTGCTTGTTTACGTCGTCCATAAAACACGAAATTAGGCATTTTCACGTCGTAGTCGTGCAAAAACGGGAAAGAAATGTGCAAAAAAAGTGTGATACACGTGCAAAACTGTTGTTTTGCTTATAAAACCTATTGTTTTTTTTTTTTTACGTTCTCGTCGCCGTCCGCGTCGTTGGATCTTTAAGTCCCTAAAGATGTTCATTAAACATAAATATTTCTTTTGTTTTTCTTTATGAATTATTAAAGAGTTACTTATAAGTAGTCAGGTTTTTTCAACTCAATTAATTAAAACATCAACGCCGTTAGTCCTAATTTTAGTACATCTCATTTCCATAACCACAAGATGCGACGTTTCATGGACGACTTTGAACGCATGAAGACAAATTACTTTTTCTGAACTGCAATCCTTCAAGAATTCAGCTCCAGCAAATTTGCAAGGCTTTCTTGTCTTTGAAACATTTCTGAATTGTATAGAAAGTTTTGTTTTCATTAATTCAAGGTGCCGTTTCGTATAGCCGTTTATCGTGTAACTTTTCTCAACATGTCAGGTAATCGGAAAATTGTTTTCATGTCGTCTGGACAAAAAGCACAACACAATTTATGAGTTAGAATCACCTGTTACATGAAGGTCAGGTAACTTCATTTCAATATTTGAGGACCTTGGCTTCTTATCAAGGCCTTATGATATCTGTTTGGGTTGAAGATAATCGATACGTTTTTTGAAAGGGAAGGTTGACGCAATTAAAAATAATGTGGCTAAAAATTACTTTAATTGCAGTTAAGCTTTAAAAAAGAGTAGTGCTTGATTTGTTCAGTCTTCTTACAAGCAGAG
This sequence comes from Porites divaricata, assembly GCA_038088405.1. Classification (NCBI taxonomy): domain Eukaryota; kingdom Metazoa; phylum Cnidaria; class Anthozoa; order Scleractinia; family Poritidae; genus Porites; species Porites divaricata. The sequence goes on from JBBMOI010000004.1 coordinate 30,573,676, forward strand.
GAAACGCTCGTAATTTATAGACTAGATAATTATTCATTCGTGTAATTTTTAATTGTAAGGCGCATTTGAAACGAGAAACGAGAAAGAAGCTTTTTGTGAAAGTGGATGTCACTGTAAATTGAAGTCTGCCGGCCAGCCAAAAAATTTTCACGTTTGACCAAAAAACCTTGTCTCAGATTTTTGTCAAGTGTGTTTTTGAAGCAGTTGAAGTTAGGGATAGCAAATAATTAGCACTTCCTGTGAAAAAATACTCTAACTCCAGTAGACATAAAATTTTGCAAGCAGAATACTGCAATGCTGATCGTACTACGTGAAATTTAACTCTGCAAGACATCAACAAGACACCGAAACAACTCAAAACAGAGCGGGATTGTAGCCATAGACAGCTGTTTCGCCCTTTTTGGGGCTCGTCAGTATGGCGCAACAACCAGAGAAAGCTCTGATGCAAAATATCCGCGCACTCTGATTTTAAGCCCTGATCCAGGACTCTCAACACCCACAGAATCACGCCATACCACGTGCCTTCTGACTCCAGTGCCGGATCCAGACCTGGAGATAAGGGGGGGCGGTCATCCAGACCCTTGGATAGTGCGGGGGGGAGCTTTCTCCAAAAAACATTTTTCGGCCCTTCGGACCTTAGTTTGGTGTGAAAATTGCGTGATTAGCTTGGTTCAACAGCGGCATGCGTATCAAGTATGACAGGACTTGTCAACGATCAATTAAAATAATTAGCATTGAAAAAACTTTTGCGCTACATAAGTCTGCACAGAAAAAAACATTTTTTCCTGGAATTTTTTTACGATGAGCTTTATTTAATCATCTAAAAATTGCAAATAATTGTAAATAGCTTTTGCAATACTATGTGTACTTGAATGGTCATGCAAGTAAAGCTTGTTGTTGTTGTTGGACTTTTGGAGAGCGCCCGCCCTAAAGTACCCAGGTGATCTGTGACGTCACTGCGGGGGCCTGGGGAAAGAAATTTTAATGCCGTATCCCATAAACCAAAGCTGACGGGAACAGATTGAATTGAATTGAATTGGTGCGCGCGTTGGTTTATGGGATACGGCATTAAAATTCCTTTCCCCAGGCCCCCGCAATGACGTCACAGATCACCTGGACTGGATAGCCTAAAAAGACTGTTGTGTGTATTAAGGAAGAAACCCTCAATGGGTGCCCTGTGAAAGTTGCTACGCAGGCAGGCTACTTTTTTCCCTCCTTGAGCTAATTTTTGGGGAGCTTGCAGATAAGATTCGACATGGACGCTTCGCAGGTAATCGGTTCCTGGTGTATGGGTGTAAATTCCAGATTTTATGACATACAGGTGTCTCACAGGGCTCTCTCTGATAAAATGAACCGAGGCAGAACTGAGAAGAAGAAAAAGCTACGAAAGAAAGTAGATTGTTCGTGGGTGAAACCACTGTATGATATTGAAACATCCTTGACAGCAAAATTACAAACCCATTTCCATGGTCCTCTCTCTTTCCCTTGAGGAGAGTGCTTACCATTTGACGGAAAATTTCGAAGGTCCCAGATGGAAAGTAAATTGGTAAGATCACTTTTCGGAAATTCCAACCGTAAATTGAGGAGTACGTTTTGAGGTAGTCCGTTCATTCTGGTTGACTACGTACAAGATTGCAAAGCTGATATTTTCGCTATTACTGAAACTTGGCTTACGCAGAACGATGCTGTAGTTTGTAGAGAAATCACTCCTGCTGGTTACCGACTGCTCCACTGTCCTCGTGCAGACCGCACTGGAGTACTGCACTCCTATTTAAAGACAGTTTTAACGTACGTCAATTTGCTGCTGGTGAAAGGAGTTCTTTTGAATTCTCTGAGTATTTGGTCGACGCCTCATCTTTTCAGTTTAGGCTTGTAATCATATACAGGATACCATATTCTGTGGTTCACCCTATCACTTCAAGTACCTTCTTTCTGGAATTCAGCAACTACCTAGATTCGTTATTACTATTCAAAGTTCCACTTTGCATATCTGGCGATTTCAATTTCCATCTGGATGTCAGTGGCGATGTAGATGCTGCTAAATTTGCTGACTTGTTGGAATCGTTGTGTCTTACTCAACATGTTAGATCACCCACGCATATTCAAGGACATATTTTGGACTTGGTAATTACTCGTAATTCTGATAATATTATTAAAGGTAGACCTATCTCCGATAGGTATATTTCCGATCATTGCTCTGTGTTGTGCAGTCTCTCTCTTCCCAGACCATTGCCTACAGTAAAACACATCAGCTTCCGGAAACTTAAATCTTTGGATCTGACTGCATTCAAAGATGACATTGACATTGCTCGTTTTGATTTGTCTAATGATGCTGATCCTGATAAACTTGTTGATCTGTACAACAACACACTGCGCCTCCTTTTGGATCATCATGCTCCGATCATGTCTAAGAAAGTCTTATTTCGACCCAAGGTTCCTTGGATCAATAGTGATATCATCAAAGCTAAACGCCAACGTAGGAAAGCACAGAGAAAATGGAGAACCACGAGATGTCAGTCTGACCTCATTCTGTTCAAGAAAAGTAGGAACTTTGTGACCTTCCTAATGAACAAGGCTAGGCGGGAATACTACAGTGATGTCATTTCTAATAATAGTAATGATCTCAAACATCTCTTCAAAGTAAGCAAGAATCTCTTGAACATTGCAAAGACTCCCGTTTTGCCACCGCATGAGGACAAACAGCTACTCGCTAACGAGATGGGCGCCTTCTTCATTAGGAAGATTGCTAATATTCGTTCCGATCTCGATAATCATTTACCACAAGTCTGCAGAGTTGGCTCCAATGACTCCAATGATTGCAAAATCGATCTCCCTATCTCCAAGTTTAATTTGCTATCCCAGGAGGAGGTGCGAGACTTAATTCTTGCATCCAATAAGAAGACCTGTTGCTTGGATCCGATTCCTACAAAATTAGTTCTCGATTGCCTGGATATTCTTCTTCCTGTAATTACCAAGATTATCAACTACTCTCTCGAGCATGGTGTCTTTCCGTCAGTGTGGAAAAATGCCCTGGTTTTTCCTCTACTTAAGAAAGATGGCTTAGAACCGATATTCAAAAACTATCGACCTGTCAGTAACTTACAATTCATCTCCAAATTGACTGAGAGTGCGGTAGCCAGGCAACTTCAGTACCACATCAACATGAATAATCTATTTCCCTTGCTGCAATCATCATATCGTAAGTTTCACAGCACGGAATCCGCTCTCTTGAAAGTTAAAAATGACATTTTATTAAACATGAACAGACAGCATGTCACCTTGCTTGTTTTGTTGGATTTGAGCGCGGCTTTTGATACCATTGATCATGGTATCTTACTTGAGAGGCTTAGGTCGGCATTTGGAGTTCGGGATATGGCACTGTCCTGGTTTGCATCATATTTAAGTGGTAGAACTCAGCAAGTTTCAATCGACGGCACACTCTCGACGAAGTTTGAATTGGAATGCGGCGTACCTCAAGGTTCGTGCCTCGGGCCTTTATTGTTTGTTGTCTATGCTAGCAAGATATTTGAAATTGTCGGCAATCATAATTTAGAGATCCATTGCTATGCGGACGATAGCCAACTCTATTTATCATTCTGTCCTAATGATAATGCTAATCAAGAGTCCGCCTTGGCTAGGGTCGAAAGGTGTATCGAAGACATTCGTAACTGGATGCTTAACGACGAATTAAAACTGAACGATGAGAAAACTGAATTTTTGATCATTGGCACATCGCAGCAACTAGCTAAAGTATCTATTAACAGCCTTCGTGTTGGCACTGCAACTATCACTCCTGTGTCGTCTGCAAGGAACTTGGGTTCGTGGTTTGATTCCAAGCTGACGATGGCAATTCATATTTCAAAAATATGTAACTCTGCCTTCTATTATTTGTATAATCTGAGACGCATAAGAAAATATCTATCTAAAGACAACACCAAAACTCTGATTCATGCCTTTATTACAAGCAGAATCGATTACTGCAACAGTCTTTTATATGGCCTCCCGGAGTATCAACTCAATAAGCTACAGCGTGTGCAGAACATGTGTGCTAGATTAATATGCAATGAAAGTAAATATTGTCACATTACTCCTTTATTAGTAGATTTACATTGGCTGCCTGTAAAGTTCAGAATTGAATTTAAAATCCTGTTGATTGTTTTTAAGATTTTTAAGGGCTTAGCACCTTCGTACTTAAGTTTTTTAACTACTCCTAAGCTTGTATCTAAATATAATTTAAGAAGTTCTAGCGACAGTACCCTACTTAGTTATCCGAATGTTAAGCTTAAGGCAACTCTCGGTGAACGGGCCTTTCTGTTTGCCGCACCTAAGTTATGGAATGCCGTGCCAAGAATTATTAGGGAATCTACTTCAGTTGACACTTTTAAGAGAAAATTGAAGACTCACCTTTTTAAAAAAGCATTTTGTGCCACTTAGATTATAAGATTGTATTCTTAGTTTATTAGATTATAAATAATTTTTAGCTTATAATTTTTAGTTTTTGCTAGCAGATTTTATCTTTTTAACTTTTGGTCATTAGTTTCTCTATTCCATATCTATATTATTATCTTATTTATTATTAGTAGTACTATTATAATTATAATTATAATTATTATTATTATTATTATTAATATAATATTATTATTATTTTTTTTTCCCTATGGCGCATTTGAATATATTTATATAGATATTTGCGCCTTATAAGTTTTGAAATTATTATTATTATTATTATTTACCAATTTCTCGGTTCCAGACTCAAACTACTCAAATTCCCTTCTTTTTTGGATTCAAACCGTAACGGATGTGGCAATTCTGCAGTAAACTGGTCAATCGCTTACCATTATGCTTTCGACACCCCAACCGGATTTTTCTGTCACATGGTAAGCACCCCTGATAAATGTCTTTGACCATTCTATTATGGCTTGTTGCTAGGAACTGCGGATAGTAAACCGATAGAAAGAAAGATTTATGAAAAAAACGAAAATCGCACTCCGTTTGCGATCCTTGCGTGATCTGCGTGGAATGCACTCGGCAAAATTATAAACTCGCTCCGCGAGAATAAACTTTAAAAATAGTCAGACCTCGAAGTGCGACCATGTTTCGGAGTGGAAGCGACAATCGCCCACAAGCGACAACACATCCAAACCACCTAAATTTTCCTCTCAAACCACTATAGTTGGAACCATCGTAAACGACCACCTTTGGTAAGAGGGTCTTAATGGGGTTGACCCCCTTGAGGTTATTGATGGGTATTTTATTTTTATTTTGTTATAGGTATCGGGGGTCCTGGCCCATCGACTATATCCACCTTTTGAACAACAAGGGCCCGACTGATCTCTACTTTCGCTTAATGTACTGCGCTTCTCAGGGAGCATACGAAGAAATTTTATTGACAGCACGGGGATTATCACATCGAAATTGCTTGCATCAAACTCTCCTTCAAAAGTATAGGTGTCGGGACCTCTACTCGGAAAAGACCCTCCTGTGGTTCGATTCTTGTAAGCAAATACCTTCCGTCCATAGCGACCACTGAGTTTTCACTTTACAAGAGGTTCGACTGTTCGCGCAAAAGGATCACACAACTGCTATGGATTCACCGTTAGTGAGAAAAAGAAATAGAAAAGAACATAAGAAAACAAGAACGCTCTTAGTAGCGTTGAGTCTCGCGCGCTTGGAGTAAAGCCCCCGGAGCTGTTATACTACTTTTTCGTTTGGAATACAAAACGAGTGTTGTATGTCATAATGTATATACTCAAAAAGTACAAAAAATTGCAAGGAGAGACAGGCCGCACATCTTAGCCTCAAACCGGTGTGAAGCCTTTGAAAACCTTCTACATATTGATATTGCTCCATTGAGGAGTACTCTTTCAGAGATTTTACACTCGAAAAATTGAACGATGATTTTAATCGGTATCAGGGGCCCATGACTCTGTAAGTATAAATATACATAGCTTCTTTGTACTGGACCAAGAAACGGCTCGGTACAGTATATGTTCAGCACAGGAAAAAAGTGTAAGTTTAACAGAACCTTATACAACACACAGTTAATTCAGTTCGCGCGTATTCCTGCTGAATTTGTTGTCCGTTTTATAAGATATCAATATCGCGTGAAAGTAATGACATTTTCCATAGCTGCTTAGTATCTACTTTTAATATCTCCGTACAGTCTCAGAGTACAATGTTTAGAGTTGTACACAGCATGCATTTTAGATATTAGATAGATAGACAGACAGACAGATAGATAGATAGATAGACAGACAGATAGATAGACAGACAGACAGACAGATAGATAGGTAGATAGATAGAGAGACAGACAGATAGATAGATAGATAGATAGATAGATAGAAGGATAGATAGATAGGTAGGTAGGTAAGTAGGTAGGTGGGTAGATAAGAACCTTAGTTTACGGCACGATACTAAAGATCAGCATTGCTGGTGGGGTCGTGCATACAACAATTACAAAAAAAATAAGGAGTACTGAAAGCAAATGTACACTTAAAAACTAAAAACTGTTAAAGTTTTTTCTTGTATTACAGTATCACTGGGATAAAGCGTTTCATTTTCCAGGAAAATTTCACTTTCTCGTCAAAACAATCATTGACTCAGACAGACTCGGATTAGTTTACTTGAATTTAGTGTTCAGTACAGCGAACGGGGTTATGTTCTGTGAAATTTATCTACAGTCTGCGGCCCACATCACCACTGATCCAAGATTTATGTATTTATTTTATTTTCAAGTTCTTTTCAACCGATCCTCGATCTCTGATTTCTCGATCCTCGATCCTGATTTTCCAGTAAACCTTGAAGTTTTGCTCATTAAGATTATTCTTTTTTTCGACCACTGAAGTGATCAGTTGTTCCAAAATAATCAACACTTTCAAGCCATAGAATTCTTGGAACAACCCGTTCCGGAAAAGTCTATTCTGTGGACATGAAGTGCTGCAAGTAGAGTGTGCAAATAGTCAAGTTCAAAGCTACCGGTATGAACACATCTGTGACACGTTAGGGTGGATTTCCACTGATGCGTGTTTGGCTCCGCACGTTAAGGCACGTTAATTTTAATCACGTAAATCAAATAGAGGTATGACATAAAGTATTGAGATTAAAACGTCAAATTAAGCGAGTTTCTGCTTTTACACTTACATAATTGTACGTGCGGCCTTTCATACATTGGCTTTATTTTATTTGCGAACGCAAAATTTACGCACGTGCGCACGTAAAAATTACGTGACAGTGGATACTTGATATCTCAAGTATTTATGAAGTGCAACACGACTTCACATCTTAACAACTGCGAAAATCTATCAATTAAATACATAAAACAAAGTGAATCTATTTAACCGTACATTTCCTGCAATTGCGACAATATTCTGAGAAACTTAACGCCTTAAAAAGCCACAAAATCCTGAGGATTTCCCCGCTATAGTATTTTCTTGCATGTCGTGCATAATTACACAAAAATCAAGGACCTCCATTCGAGGAAAATTACATCATTGCCAAACTTTCATGCGTCATTTCAGTCATCGCCGAAAATAAGCCGCATTCTCATCACGAGACTCGTTCCCATACAGTGACAGTAAAAACAACGACTGTATTTTAAGAGTCTCGCTCTGCAAGCACGCTCGACTAACAACCGACGAAACCAACTGTCCCCATCGAGTGCCTGATAGTTTGTTCTAATATTCTTTGCCCTCTCACCAGGCCCCTATCGGTGTTACACCAAGATGGCGGTCACCATGGATAAACTTCTCTTGCTGTTTCATCTTCTATTACGCTTCTGATTTACTCAACACAGCGAAATCTTGTTACTTAAGGTAGGGAAGCTTTTAATATGCTAATGATACGTCACGTTGAAAAAATTAGCGATAGTGTTTAGCTGACTCTCGTGAGTTGGTATTCTTGGTAAGCCGTGAGGTTTTAGCCGCATAACTTGATGAATAATAATCTGTCAGTGGCTTGTACTGCTTCATCTATAGGGATATCTAGGAAACGACCACCTATAAAACCACTAGGGCAACCACATAATGTATTTGTGTAACCGACTGTTATTTCAAAGCTGCGTAACAGGCGCTTGGAAGTAGTGGGAGCCCGTTCTTTCTTGGGCCTGCTACGCGGGCTAGTTATTTTATAGTAAATGTACTTGATTTATCGTTTACTTCACCTATAACGATATATCGTTTAGTATGTATATAAATCAGTGTTAAATAAATGTTGAATTACCTTACCTGTGGTATGTCGTTGTCCTTTTGCCTCAAAAGCGGTTTTTTGAGCGATTGGATGGCATTAAACATTATTAAGTCTTTTATTATTTTAAAAACCATTTGGTTAACAACATCCAATTAAAAAGAGACAATCAGCAGGACGGTTTCCAACTGGCAGGTATGAATCTTGCCACGCATTTTGACCATTCAAAAACTGTAAGATTTTAATTTTCTTTGAGGGCTAGCTCAACCTCATTCACAGGTTCTCTCTCCTACCCGTCGAAAGACCCTGGTTGGGTCTGGTCACGTGTCTCCCAGAATCTAGGAGATTACAAACAAACAACTTGGGGGAGGGGCGGATAAGTGTGAGATTTGTCTCTACAAAGCGTAGACGTCGAGATCAGTGGTAACTGTGTATCCGACCTTGTCTAAAGGGTCCTGTTTTTTATAGTTCCCGGACTAGCCAAGACAAAACCTCGAACGCTGAATCCTTTGACAGCGAAAGCGTAACTTTGTGCAGAATATCTGGATGTTTATCGGATGTTGCAAAGGAAATCACGGATTCACCACTTGTGCAGTCAAAATATTTTAGGCCGTTGTATTCATACCGAAATGCAGTAGGCTTAAATTGCCATTTCTACGTTATGGAGGCCACCTTTAGAAAGCAAACATATGTATTTTCAAAACTATGATTATGCAGTTCGAATGGGGGCCGAAAAGATGTATCAAGTGTTGCCGTCCTCACCGACCTCGAAAATATTAAAATCAAACAGAAGCAACAGGAAGACAGAATACGCCACCCGGACTCAGTTTGATTGTTCAAATGAAAAGAGGTAAACAGAATCTTAGAAGAGTATATTTTTATCCAACGGCTCTGTGTTGTATTTTTGTCGTCGTTTAAAATCAACAGAATAGCCGTATAAGTTTCCGTGGTAAAAAATATGGCTTGCACGACTGCCAACCGTTTATTGTTCTTTGTTTAATTTTTTGGAGGGTTACTTAGGTATACGCTTTAGAGGATTCAAAAAAATCACTGAACTACATTTGTTTTTTAATAAAGCTTTCATTTGGACCATATACAAGAAATCCTTTCGCTTTGGAAGGTTATCACTGGGTTTTGTTGTCTGTTTTGTCTCTGTTTATACTATTTCCTGTTGTCTTCACTGTCGCGTTTTGGTTGTCCTTTGCTTATGCATGTACTGTATTATATTTTTTTTACCTCTATTTACCACTAAAAGCGATACGTTTTTTCTGTTGCCGCATCATAAAAAAGGTTAGGGGCAGGAGAAAGCTGACATTTCAGACTGCAGCTTTCCGTTAAGTCATTAGAGCTAAAATATTATTTTAACCGTGAATGTAAAATGAATCCTCTGCTCTCAACGTAACTGCTTTGTTTTGTAACCGCTAATGGTTTAGGTTTTGCATGTACTGATTCGGGCCGATTACCAGCCGCTGTCACCGACAAACATTGATTCTTTCAATGCAAGTTCAACGAACAGGGATTTTCCCTTCAATGCGGATAAACACGCGCTTGTGTCTTACTCAGGATCGTAGAGTTTAGTATCTAATTTTGTTGTTATCGGTTTAACTGCGATAACACGAGTTTTTTATTTCTCCGCTGGTAATTCGCTTGTTTATCCGGTGATAGCTCTGTTTAGGCAGAAATTTCCCGAATTTCAGTTATAGTTGGAGGCTTAGCAAATCTGTCTTGCCCTTTCGATCATTGCGTGAACGGTGAAAACGAACCAGACAAAAAAATTGAGAGACAAAGGACTCCTCCCTCGGAATTAATTTTGTTCTGGGACCACGTGACCAGACCCAACCAGGGTCTCTCTCTCTCTCGCTCCATAGGGATTTGGTAGGAGAGAACCCTGGGAACGAGGTTGGGGCTAGCTCTGGACCTTTTGGATGGATTTTTGATCGGAAGGTATGAGGAGAAGCGTGAATCTTTTGACCTTTTGCGGAGTGATACGATTTTCCACGGGAAAATCTCTCCGGTGCTGGAGCCCTTTCAAAACAAGGATTCCTCCCTTGTTCTTCTATTATTAGGAACAGTAAAGTAAAACAGCAAACTTCAAAATCCTTCAAAATCACTCAAAAAACCGCATTGAGGCAAAGGACAATGATATAACATAGGTAAGGTAATTCAATTGTTTTTTTAACATTGATTTATGTAGTATACAACGTAGCTTTAAAATAACAATCGGTCACACACATACATTTTTTGGGCGCCCTGTGATAAAACAAAAACCTGAAACCCAGATGATGAAAATTATGGTAATAGGAGATTTTACAGTTATAGGCTTAGTGTACTAGCCTTTGTGTGAACGTGAGGCTGAGCATAGTTAGTGCAGAGGACTAACTATGGGGTGAAGTTGACCTTGTTTTGATACAAAACTCCATCTTTTTCAAATGTAAATTTTTCTTAAAAATACTAGTAAGCATGAGAACAAAATAATTTAACATACCAAAACGGGAAGGGTTGTTTCAAAACAAGCTCAACATTAATCTCTTTTTCTGCCTGTAACTGTTAATTTTGTTACAATAAGTTTCTTCTTCCATAAAAATGAACCCGTCTATAGTAAACTCTTTTTGAATGTTCTTTGCTTTTGGAAATGGGCAATATAATATCATCACACACAACCATACAGAAGGACGATGATCTGCAAAAAAGATTCAGTTTCTCCCTCTTGTCACTTTTTAACTTTTTTCAGCACCTTTTACTCTACGGCATCCAATGGGGGCCATCGAAAATCAAAAGTCAATCTTCAAAGTCAATCTTTAAAGTGAAAAGTCAGAGCAAAAATCATAAGTCCATTTATGCACTAGGAAGTCGATTCAAAAAGTCAGTTTACAACTTGAAAAGTCAAAATAAAATATCCATTTCTGAAGCGCAAAGAATTAAGTTTGGAATACTCACTAACTTTCAACTCGTGACTTTGACCACCCCACACCCCGCTCCGTAACAGATGTATCTCCCAATATAAATAGGTGAAATCAGTAATTTTGAATCAAGATAAATCAATGAACAAAACAAGTGTGTGATCGATTTCTACTGATTGATAGATACAATCAATATCAACCAAATCTGATGTACCGATTTTTATTGATTGACTACTCCAGGAAGACAAAATGCAAAGGGTGGCTAGTCTTGGCTCTTTTGAGCATCTCCTTTGTTTATTGCTTATTGTTTATTATCATTTTTGCTGAAAATATACACAAAATATATATGTAAAGTTTAAATTATAGATATTAATTAATCCCTTTCTTGTAGGAAATGATAGGTGGTTCTTTTAAAAATTTGGCAAAGTAGAGGTTTATTTTGTACAAGATTCCCTTTTTTTCAATAAATTGTTATTGTGTCATGATAGGCTTTTTCCCTTGTTGTTGTTTTGTTTCAGGAGTGTTGACTCCCTTAATGTGAATTTGATTTCTGATAACAGTTTCATCTACATCTGCATTCATAACTTGCAGGATCCTGAATAAGGACATTTCACAAACTGTGACTTAAAAAAAGATATTAATGAATAAAAATAATCATATGAAAACTAACAGTTCAAGAGGTTTTTAAGTGTCCTTTTGCAGGTTTTGATGAATTCCTTCACCCCTTTTTTCATGTTCTGATCAATAGCCTTGTGAGGAATATAACAGTCAATGCTGCTCAGTATTTCAGAAATGCACTTTTTAAGTCTGTCCCTTCAAAGACTAACCTGAAAAACACTATTAACAGACGCACCAAGGAATATCACAGGTAAGTCCTTGAAAGGGACACGCGTGAAAAGTGCACGTCTGAAATACATAGAGGATATTACATGGTGGCGCGAAGATATGAATTTTATTTTAGAGTGGCAAAACAATATTTTACAAACGAGTGCAGCGAGTGAGTAAAATATTGTTTTTGCCACGAGAAAATATAATTCATACCTTCAAGCCGCCATGTAATGTTCTTTTTATTATATAGACTAAAAGACGTCGACAAAATAATACAGGGAAATTACCAAAATTATGTCATCGATAAACTCACGTGTGAGATTATGGAAAATAAACCACTCAGGTCCCGGATGTAGTTTTTATGAATTTTACGAGTGGTATATTTTACAGTAAAACACTCATGTCTGTATAATAATAAGCAGTATTGACCGTTACATTTGTCACAACCCTAAAGTAGACGATATTGTAATATTATTATTCCTTTATGACCGTCCTCAATTTCTGAAGCTGTCTGGCAAAACTGTGCTGCTTCCGGTTTTACTGCCACATCAAATACAAGATTCTTTTGTTAACCTTCAAAGCTTTACATTGGCTAGCACCTTCCTACATAACAGAAAAGTTGCAACTCTGCAGACCATCAGAAGCTTGAGATCTGCTTCTAAGAAACCAAAAATGAATAGAATGTGCAGATCTGTATGATTGTATCCAAGGCATCCAAGCATCTATGTTCTATTTAGAGGTGGCATCAGTGCTGCTGATCTTGTTGTTATCTTCTTCATAACTCTATATAAAGTCTATTGACCTGAAAGAGCAATATCCTTGTGTGTGCATGGCAAGAATTGACTAATATTATTGATATTAACTTGTTTTTGGATGATTGCTTTTGCACAGCCATTTTGATTTTTAAGCAAGATTATGAGTAAACTTTTTAAAAAGCAAACCCCATGTGGGAGACATGTTTGTTCAGACTAACCACTATGTTAAGAAAGGAATGCAATGTAATGGCTTTATATATATTACATTGTATATTTTTCCAACGTTTTCCCTTCCAAATATCTAAAACGTTTTCCCCGTTTACATTAAAAATAGACAATGTTGAACAAACGGTGTTACAGATCTTGCCCTACTAACAATGCGTGAGAAGCCTTTCCTTGTTACAAATCCCTTGCACTATTTAGTGAAGCACAGAGAACGTTCAGATAAATCAGCAAGCAAGCAAAAGATACACGTCACCTTTACTAGTGAATGCTCTTTCTCAGTATGGTGTTCAATTTTATTTTTGAGGACAGTCTTTCAGATTCTTTAATTTCTCAGCTGTAGGATATGTCTTAAACAGCATAATTATTAAACTTCCTGCAAAGTTTCCGCAATGACCAACTTTTATTATATTGATAGAAAACTTAACCAGACGACGATACCAGAAGCTCTGCCAAATGTATTTTACATGTGAACAGTGTGGCCAGTGTTTTAGCGAAGCAAGACACCTAAGGAGACATGAAAGAGTTCACACTCGGAAAAAGCCTTATGAATGTAAAGAGTGTGACAAATGTTTTAGTGACCCAGAACATCTGAGAGAACATGAAAGAGTCCACACTGGGGAGAAGCCTTATGAATGTAAACAGTGTGACAAGTGTTTTAGTAAAGTAGGAAACCTAAGGAGACATGAAAGAGTTCATACTGGAGAAAAGCCTTATAAATGTAAACAGTGTGACAAATGTTTTAGTGATGCAGGAACCCTAAGGAGACATGAAAGAGTTCATACTGGGGAAAAGCCTTACAAATGTAAACAGTGTGACAAACGTTTTACTGCATCAGGCCACCTAAGTAGTCATGAAAGAGTTCACACTGGAGAAAGACCTTATAAATGTAAACAGTGTCACACATGTTTTAGTGTAGCAGGAACCCTAAGGAGACATGAAAGAGTTCATACTGGGGAAAAGCCTTATAAATGTAAACAGTGTGACAAATGTTTTAGTCTAGCAGGAACCCTAAGAGGTCATGAAAGAGTTCATACTGCGGAAAAGCCTTACAAATGTGAACAGTGTGACAAGTGTTTTAGTAAAACAGGAAACCTAAGGAGACATGAAAGAGTTCACACTGGAGAAAAGCCTTATAAATGTAAACAGTGTGGCAAATGTTTTAGTGAAGCAGGAACCCTAAGGAGACATGAAAGAGTTCATACTGGGGAAAAGCCTTACAAATGTAAACAGTGTGACAAACGTTTTACTGCAGCAGGCCACCTAAGAAGTCATGAAGGAGTTCACACTGGAGAAAAGCCTTATGAATGTAAACAGTGTAATAAGTGTTTTTACATATCAGGAAACCTTAGGACCTGTTTACAAGGAGAGAGGGTAACCCTTGTGCTAGAGTTACCCTAGCAAGCGGGTTAAAGTTAGCTCTGGTTTACAAGCAAATTTCACAGGTGGGGCTATCCTATCACCCGGGTCAACTTTACCAGCTTTGCTGACGTCCAAAATTTGAAATAATCTTGAAGTTCTCTATGGAAACTGACGTTAAATTGACGAAAAACAAGGAAAATATTATCATCATTAACAGAACACAACTTTTTATTTTTGAGATGTTTATAATTACCCTAGCGCTAGGGTACAGGGGTACCCTAGCGCTAGGGTAACCCTACCTCCCTTGTAAACACGTCGCGTGAAAAAACAAGAAATATGCGAGTGCTAGGGTAACCTTCTTGCTAGGGTAACTCTAGCACCAGGGTTACCCTCCTTCCTTGTAAACAGGGCCTTAGGAGACATGAACGAGTTCACACTGGGGAAAATCCCTATAAATGTCAACAGTGTGGCCAGTGCTTTACTCAGCTATCAAACCTAAGGAGACATAAAAAAGTCCACGCTGTGGAAAAGCCTTACAAATGTAAACATTGTGACAAATGTTTTAGTGAAACTGGAGACCTAAGGAGACATGAAAGAGTTCACACTGGAGTAAAGCCTTACGAATGTAAACAATGTGACAAGTGTTTTAGTCAAGCTGGAGACCTAAGGAGCCATGAAAGAGTTAACACTGGGGAGAAGCCTTACGAATGCAAACAATGTCATAAGCGTTTTTACACAGCAGGAACCCTTTTCTCAGCTATCAAACTTAAGGAGACATAAAAAAGTCCATGCTTCGGAAAAGCCTTACAAATGTAAACAATGTGACAAGTGTTTTCGCCGAGTGGCAAGCCTAAGAATTAGAGTTCACACTGGGGAAAAGCCTTACGAATGTAAACAGTGTGGAAAGTGCTTTACTCACGTATCAAACCTAATGACACATGAAAGAGTTCACACTGGGGAAAAGCCTTACGAATGTAAACAGTGTGGCAAGTGCTTTACTCAGCTATCAAACCTAAGGAAACATAAAAGAGTTCACACTGGGAAAAGCCTTAGGAATGTAAATAGCCTGGCAAATGTTTTAGCCAAGCACGAAGCCGAAGGAGGCATGAACGAGTTCACACTGGAGAGACGCCTCCATAACGTTAACAGTGTAGCGAGTGTTTATCCAAATCCAAAGCCCAAGTGATCTTAAAGGTGTTCAAACTGGAGGAAAAGGCCTTAGCAACGAGAAATTCATAGCAACTGTTTTATAGAAAGCGGAAACCTTGGAAGACGTGAAAGAATGCATACTTTTAGAAGGTCACATAAATATTCTCACAGAAGGGGAAGTCTGTCTTATTCTGTGGATGAAGAAGTTGATGTAAGTGATGTAAGTGCAACAAAATTTACACCTTTTGACCTTCATTACCGAAAAATAAATTTTTATTAACGTCATAATATTATTCATTTTAATTAATGTATAAACAGTTTAACCAAGGAATGCAAACATTTAATTTTATGGCATAGTCATTAAAGGTTTTTTTATCAGGACGAACTCTTATTAAGGCCAATTTCTATAGTGTTTTATCGAATACAACATGCATTCTTTAGTGCGGATGAATTTTCATTTTCTTTGGGTGAATGTTTGTTTATGAGAATGGAATACCAATAACAATTATTTTGTTTTGAGCATTATGTTACCAGAGGGACGTGCACTTTAATTGGGGAGCAAATCTCACAATATATCGAAAACTCTTATTGCAGAAGTTGCGCATATAGTGCGTTACAATCATTTCGTTAGTCTTGTACAGTGTACATACTTTTTCTGTAACTGAAAAAAGGGAAGATTGTAGATTGGGTCAGATAGACCGGAACTCACGCCTTTTTAACAAATTTTGAAGATTTGAAGAGGTAGTCCGTTGCCGAAATGCGAATATTTACTGGCCTTTTTGTCTGAGATATAGCTGAAAGAGCCACTACTGGAGTCCAGAAAAAAAAAAAGATAAACCAACTAAAATAGACAAGTTAAATAACATCCCAGCAGTCTCCCATAGTAAACCAAATTTGATGCCATAATTTTGAAAACCATTCAACAGTTAGTCTATGTTCTTCGATTAGCTCCTAGGAGGGGTGGGGTGTGTGTGTTCCTCACTGCCTAACGATGTAGCCTGAAACCATGCCTTCTCCCAATTATCTTTGACTTAAAGGTTTATAGTTGTACTTACGGCCTATGGGATCGAGACACGACAATAGAAAGTTTGGGTAAGGGTGTGCAACAGAGAGTTTCAAACCCTCTTTAAAGCAAAATCAGTTAAATTTGCCTCCTTTGTAAGACAGCAGACCCTTTTTTGTTGCCTGATATTCTAGCATTCTTAAATAAAAAAAAGATGTTACCCTGGCGCACCATCGTGGTTCACATCCTTTTAAGGCCTTCGGTGCAACAGACAGTTGGTACAAATGAACCACCCTGTTTAGCAGGCTAAATAGTGGTAGTGGTATTGTATACCTCTTTAGACTCAAGATCATACCATACCCTGTTGGATGGCACATACCCGTTTGAGACAAATGAGAGATTGCCTCTCCCGGGACTTAGATAACCAAATGTTCTTACCCATGGTGCTTCGCATCGAAGCTTCACTAAAATCTTTGTAGGTCGTTTAAGTGAGTCGTCATTCTGACTCAGTCTCCGTTTTTCCAGTTACAGATAAAGCATACAATATTTATTGATTCATTTATAATATTTGTGATCTTCATGTGTTTGTGACTTTTCTTATATTTTCGGTTTCGGTTACGTACTGTTTAAAAAACGGGCTGGAGTTTTTAAACCTGATAATGCACGTCTGCGAATTTTCTGAACGGCTTCAATGTATCTGAAATAGGTGAGCTCATTCTTGCCCTTATATTTAGATTTGGGGTTATTTTGGTCTAAAAAAAGTTGGTCGCAAAGTGTAGCGGTGACTTTATCAGATATAAAGATGCTCAACTCAAATTTGTATTAAGAAATTAAAACATCAACTTCGTTAGTCATAATTTTGAGTTTATCTTCTTTCTGTAACTGCACGATCTGACCATCAAGCTTTAAAGAAAAAATGCGACGTTTCATGGACGACTTTAAACGCATTAAGACAAATTTGCCGTTCTTTTTCTGAAGGGCAATTCTTTAAGAATTTAATTCCAGCAAATTCGCACGGCTTTTTTGCCTTTTCGGCCTCCGATTTTGTTGCGAAACGTCAGGTAATCGTCGAACAAAACAAAAAAAAGCGAATATTTATTCAGAGGTGGCGGAGCGTTTTAAAACGAGGAGGAGGGGTGCTAGCCTGCGCGCAGACGAAATTAAACCCTGGTTAACTCCGTCTGCGAAACAGCGCCGAAATCCTTGTTCTAGACTTCCAGCTGTGTACCCAGATTTGAGTACGCGCCACGATTGGCCAGTTAAAAAAAGCCTTTGTTTTGTCTGTCGTGATCGCCAATCAGGTTGAAGGGAAATTCGAAACGCACTTCCGGTTATTCGTTGAGTCCGTTGGTGGTCCAGAACAAGGATCTCTGCGCTGCTTCGCAGACGGTACTAATCAGAGTATTTTTATCGTCTGCACGCAGGCTAGAGGGGTGGTGGAGCTCATCTTCCACACAGCCATACGCATACCCCTACTCGGATTTTCCAAAATTCCCTTCGCGTCGTTGGTTGTTACAAGCAAACCTCTTTGCAATCTTCTCAGTGTCTTGTATGCCCGTAATTGATTTGTGACAATACATTAATCAAACAATTCAATAAATCAATCTTTATTCCTCCTAAGTTAAAAAGACATATCTTAAGTTACATCAACAGTTGTGAGTCCAAAAATACATGACGTACTGTAAACAAATAATAAACATAGGCACGTATAATAGGCACGTTATACGTGCATAAGCTATTTTGAATGCTTCAGTGTCGGCAATCTACTGTTTTAATCCTAAATTAAGGCTATGTTTTGTGCGAAATTGGGTATTGCTGTTCATTAATCAAAACGAGAACCGCTGCGCATTACTGATTCGTTCCTCATACTACCGATTCACTTTTCTTTGTCTTTCCTTGAGACATCTGGTGCAAAATAAAAAGTACTATGAATATCAACTCACCATAGAAGGTTTCTTCATGATATCTTAAAATAGTGAAGCTCTCCGAAGACCGAATAGCATAGAAATGTCACGATTTTCTTCTTTGTTGTAGATGGTTGCATCATCATTATTCACGAGGTTTTCACGTGCGATTCTGCTTTAATGAAACATTCTTTAAGTCTGACGACTTAATTCTAGAAGGGTTATAAGTTATTGCTTCTTAAAAGAAAAGAACCTTTGCTTAGGCACTAGTTACAAAACTAAAGATGTCTTCATACGTTCAAGTTACCATTATTACTGTGAAAAGCCAGTCTGCATGAGATGTAGAATCACACAGTGTGTACGTGCAAGTGTCGGACTTTGCCGCTTTCCTGGGTTGTGCGTGAGGGAAAGCGAGTTATCAGACCGTAATCTAGTAAACAGAATTATAAAAACAAGTCGCTGTGGTAGCGTATATTTGGGCGTGGTTGTACTACGCGTATGTAAAGTTTGTTATGTGTATGAGGGATATGTGGGTAGTGCAGTGGTATTGCATATTTGAGGGGTTAGTTGAGATGTGTTTGATTACTAAGATGACGGGCGTAGTTTGTGAGGTAGTTGCTGGGTTTCTACAAGTTCCTGAAGTCCAGTATCCACATGGATTAATAACAGAGTAACACATTGCATAAATTGCTATAGCACAACACTGTTTACAAAAACATTGTATAAACTATTAACATTTGATATACTACTGTCAGTATTCAATACTGCTTGAACAAAGATCAACTTCAAAGTTGGCAATATGTACACCTTTATAAGCTCATTATATATCCTCATTCCTACATGTTTCTGGATTTAGACTCTGAAAATATTGTACTAGTAATCAATACACATATACCTCGACTATGATTGTTACCATACATATCTTTAGCATGAGAATCAACACCAATAATTCCCACAGTTAAAGTGAATGAGTTGTAGTTCAGAGCCAAGAGTTTTTCAAATGCTAACATGCTAGCATGCTAGCTACGGCCCAGTCCCTTCCATACAAAAAGTCCCACTATCCGTGTTTTCTTTAACAAAGATTTTAATTTCTTCATCAGTAGTCTGCTAGGTGCACGACCGCGTCGAGAAAAATGATTAACCTTATTTAAACCAACTGGATTGTAAGTTCTGTTATAAATAAATGTCCCACGACGAGATCTCAATTAAACTTCTTTTATTTCCTCCACAAAACAATTTTCCTTCCGTACAATTTACTCATTACCTTTTCTTGTTGTCACCTTACTGGAATCAAAACACTCTTAACACAAAACTTGCTGATAATGCAAAATCCCGACGCCGGGCACATTACTGTACCTTACTGCATCACAATATACACATGAAAAATACAACGCGCAAGTACATTAACAGTCACTTTGCTAAACAAAATTGAAGGAATAAGAAGAATAGTTACCGCTATCAGTAGTTCCCAAAGAAGCCTGAGTCCCTTTTGGTTTCAACTTTTGACAATCTTCTCGTCGTTCGTCGGAAGAGATTTTTATCACAGTCAACTCTTTGTGTTCCGTATTGTGAAAATCAAAATTACTATCGTCACACTGATTGCCAGCTACACAAATCTTGCGACTCTCAAACCTGGTACACATTCTTCTGTTCAAACTCGATTTTTCACGTACACTCCTGATATTCCGATTTGTCATAATTGTTGCGTCTATGAGGTCCATGGTCTTTGAAAGTCTTGACAATTTCCTTAATTTTTCTTTGAGTTCGTGGACCAGCCCATTATGAAAACGCTCGATGTTATTTTAGTGTGGGCATACCGTGAACAGTATGTGCATTTGTAAGTTTAACCCTGGATAACATACTTCAACAATACGTGCCTCGAAACACCGTTGCCAAATTTTATCCAAACTGCTTCTTTCTGCTGCTTTCAAATTATATCACTGGATTACTGCCATCCTGCGCGTAGTTCCACATTTCAACCTGTCAGTTTTGGCCAATGAAATGTTGTCGGTTAGTCTCTGTCGTGAAGTTGACAACAGCTTTTGGCGCCGTACGAACATGTTTTGATCACGTGCTGTCTAAGTTTTCAGGTTTTTCGTGGGAACGTATTCTATTTTTAAACTATGGTGATGCAAATTCAAGTTCAAATTGGCGATACTAGAAGAGTATTTTTTATGAATCCGCCAGGGAGTGTTGACGATTTTAAAAAAAACTACATTTTGCGTGAGATTCCGAAGGCACGTTTTATGGATTTGGGTTTACTTTACGAAAACGATAAAGGAGAATATGTAGTGTTGAATGACGTTCGCATGACAGACATTCGCCTCGCTTCGCTTGTTAACTTGCCTTGTTTAGCTTAGCAGGTATTGCGTGCCTATTGCACATTTGCGTCAAAACAAGCCGTTCCATTACTCTATTTGGGTCCCACCCAAATAACAACTCATGCAGACAATTTGCACGTGAAGGTGTTGTACTTTGGCCCTTTTACAATTCTTACGTAAAAAAACGTAAATTGTTTACTAGAAAATTTCAAACGATTTTAAAAAATCAACTTGGCTTCATTACAACATCTGCAATTGAATTATGCTTCATGCAACGTCAAGGTTGATATAGCCTAACATTTATTAACTTCCAAGAAATTATCAAACTGCCGAAATATCTTTCTACTCATATCATGTTATTTCACTCCATAAAGCAATATGTAATTATTTTGTCACCTAGCTTCTTCCAAATTTAATCCCCTGCGCCTGTTAAGGACAATAAATCCAAGGACAAGATACACGCTGTTTTTTTTTAAGTTAAAAGCCATTTGCTGGCAATTGCTATTATTGTAGTACATGCAATATCCTATTCCTAATTGAGACAGACTCGCACGAAATTATATAACCTGTTTAGGATAAGTCACGCGAAATTATATACCTATTTAGCACACGACGGAGAACAAAAATTATACCCTGTCAAGCGGCACATCCCCGTATATGGGAGTATCTTTCCCCCAGGATGTCTCGTCTCTATCTTCATAACCTGTGTGATAAGCGTTTCCAATCGACCGGGGCACCAAGTTCTTCCTTTATTATTTTTTTTTTGCCTCTTTGCATTTGTTTTAATTGTACCTGCTACCAAGATCCTAAATTGTTCAAGGGAGCTAACAAGAAAACGAAGTGGTTCATTTAACTTTCTAACTTGCACATTTTTTCATTCCATTTAATGTATCTTCTATTGTGAGTAAATTTAGGGTCTGTTTACATGGAGGTGGGGACCCGTGGGGTACCCCAGATAGGGTATATAAGGCTTAGGTGGGGTAACCCGCCTGTCCATATAATCTCTCATTTTAATGTCATCACGTTTACGTGTTATACCTGGGGTCCCCCACCTTCATGTAAACAGGCCCTTACTTGATGTAATATCAACCATGTACGTCGCCAAAAGCATAATAAAGATGATTTTGATTATTATTATTATTATTCTGAATCCCCCAATAATAACTGGTGAAAATTATCGTCCAAATCTTCTTTTCCTAATCCAGTCCAAGTGCCTATATGTTCTAGAATTAACAGTTGGTTTCGAGTCCAACCTTAACAACAATGCAGTGCGTAAGAAAGAAAAATATGTGAACTTGATCAACGAAATGAGTAGAAATTACAGATGTGTGAGATTTGTAAATCTCTCCATGAGTTACCTTGGCGTTTTCTCCGATGAATGCTTCACGTTCTTAGACATGATGAGTGGCATTGGCAGTGACAAAAAGCAGCAACGTTATGTAATCAAGAAAATGATAAATATAGCCATTAGAGCAACATATTACATCTTTTGTTGTAGAAACAGGAACTGGGATAGCCCTGACTTAATGCAATTTTGATTATTTTTTTTGGATTTTGTTTTGTTTTGTTTTTGTTGTTTGTTTTTTTTTTTTTAATAAGTCAGTCTCAAGCAGCATTTGTAAGTTGCCTATACGTAGCGAGATTTACAATTGTACATTCAAAAACACAAATAAAGTTTCCATTATTATTATTATTATTATTTCCCGTAAAATATCCCTTCGGAGGAGCAAATATGGCCAAGAAGTTTCTATTGCTTGAGTATGGCTAAAAATTTCTACATGAGGGTTCCATTCAGGTGCAATTTTCGAAGTAAATATGGCGTATTTTCTACAGAAAAGTTGGCTATGGTTTGAGTTAGTTTAAATGACTTAAATCAAGAGAATACTATATTCTTTTGGTTCAGTCAATGCATACAAGTGTGATTGATCGTAAAGTCGTTGAAGGCTTTTTACAAACGGTTCAGAGAGGCGAGCAGCTAATTTGGATAGCTGAGGGCCGAGACAAACTGCTATAAAACACAAATAAATTTACAACGACAGTTTATTGAAAAACATCATAATTTGGTGTCGTTATTGCGCGCCTATATGTACAGAATCTACGTCATTTTGTGAGCATAATTTCGGAAATCAAGAGCATAATTTGGGAATTCTGGCATAATTTTGGCATAAATTGGCAAAATTTCGGGCATTGCTAGTAGCAGCATAATATGCCACTTTTAGGAGGCCAAGGATTACGCGTGACTCACCCCTAAGATGTCTGCGGGGGAGGCTATCCGTAAGTTTCCCATTTTGGGTGGTCGCTCACGGGAGGTTCAACTGTTCTCGCAAAACGATCACAAAACTGCTATGGATTCACTTTGAGGGGAAAAAAAAGAAAAAGAAAAGGACAAAAGAAGAATTTGAGAGACAGACAACCGACGAAACCATCTTCTCGGGGTATACCCAGGCCCCACACCGGCAAGTGTCCCCATAGGGTCCCTGACAGTTTTTTTCTTAGTTTCCTCACGCTCTCACCAGGCCCCTATCGGTGTAAAATCAAGATGGCGGCCATCATTTCTGGATAAACCTAACCTGCGATCAGGCGGTTTTTTTTTCTTTTTTTCTCAAGGGCGGACGAGGCGAGAGGAAAAAAAATAACGCCCTCTTCCCGTGAGAGATATAAAGGGCTAATATGGAGAGGGCATGATCTCAGGCTAGGATAAACCTATCTTCCCTTACGCTTGTGATTTAATCAGCGCAGCGAAATCCTGTTACTTAAGGTAGGAAAGCTTTAATATGTTATTGATACGTTACGTTGCAAAAATTAGCAGCAACGTTTAGCTTTTGACGAAACGTAGCGTCAGACTGTTCTGCCCGTCGCTTGAGGGTAAGCTTATAAAAAGCCGTGGTTATTTGTACGGGACCCGTACACCGAAGTGTATTTACTGTTCTTACGGGATCAAGTCTCTTCTTGAAATTTATGTGAAATTTCTAAGTCTCTTGAAATTTCTGGTCATCAAATTTCCATGAAAGTGTAAGTCTCTTCAACCACCGTTCAATTTTTTAAGGAAAAAAAAATCAGTGGCAAATTCTAAAAGGAAAAAAAAATTCGATATGGAACGATTGAGAACCGTTCCCGGGGCCTAGAATCTATAGTTTGTAGCCTAACCACTCTACCACGGAATACTCACTGCTAGGTACAGTTTCGAGTTAGTGCTTAACCCTAATCAGTGTGGTCAGTGCTTAGCCCGCATAATCAGTATTTTCAATGCTAATAAATAAAAATGAAAACATAAAAAACACCGGTACTGTGTATGAATAGTAAAGACAGTTTACTCATTCATTAGGGTGAAACCCAGAGCTTTTTTTAAAAAGTGATTTGAGTTTTGTTTGAAAATATTCACATGCAAACTGTTCTGATCCTTAATAGTCCTTGTCCAAAAGCTGAACTTGCACGTATCACATATTGCTTGGAGTGGAGTAAACTTAAGTGGATAGGAGTGGTGGGTCTGTTAGAATAGGACAATTGCACGATGACGATATTTGACTACAACTACCAGAATTCATTTCGTTTTTGCTTTGTTATTTAAATTTTCCAATTCCACTGAGGATAAAAGAACAATAACTTTAATTTGCACAATAAAACAACACACTCAAGGATTCTGGTAGCTGTAGTAAAATGACGTCATCGTGCAATTGTCCTATTGCTGGTGTTGGACATAGGTCAGAACAGTAGTTTGTCTATCAAAGTGTGTGGGTAGCATCTATTCATCTTTAAGTGCTTTTTTAAAAGTTGAAATATTTTCCTCAAATATTTTTTGGTGAAGGATTTTTTTGTAGGATTCTCAAGGATTCTTTTACAAATCCATTTTTAAAACTTGGTGGGTGACAAAAGGTGAAATGTGTGAACTGGTTTCTATTTGTTTAAAATGTGTCTTTGCATCAAGGATAATTGTAGGATAGATTTATTGTTGAATCTTGGTCCCACAGGGAAAAATATCATCTATGTAATATTTCTAAACTGTCGGTTTAAAGATAGTTTTGCTTGGAATTTTCATTTTAATATCTGGGTCTGTAGATAGGTCCAGTTATTGAACTGGAAAGAATTGTGTGTGAGGATTAATCTAAAATGTTTTCGCAGGCATTAAATGTGTAGTAGCTTTAAAGCCTGGTTTTCATATGGCGGAAAAATCCCAGACAATCAGGGATTTTACTGTTTTCCGACCATCCCAGATTTTGCTGACTAAAGAAAACTTAAAATCGAAGATATCCTTGATCATCTGGGATAATCGTGGACCCATCAGGAATTTCTATTTTCCCGACATGCCCCACATTTCTTTGATGGTCAGCAACCATTCCCAACAAATGAAAACTCAAATTTGTTCTGTCAGGGACGTCGGTGATGGATTTCGCTCATTACCAATCTTCTAAATTGCTGCACTTCAATCCCCCTATCATACATAAACACAGCATTGACACAGTGATATAGACATCCCCATGTTTTGGGCGTCCTCATTCCCAAAACCCTAGTGATATGGGCATCCCCTGTAACCCTAAACCTAATCCAAAGTGCTAAGGTAACACGAGAAGGGGATGCCTATATCAATAGGGTTTTTGGGAATGGGGATACCCAAAATGCAGGGATACCCATATCACTGTAAACAGCGTCCCTCGAGAATCTGAGACAGACTTCTGGTGACTCGCTTATATGTCAGCAAAATCTGGGATGGTCAGCAAAAAGTTAAATGCCCAATCATCTGGGATTTTCCCAACATATGAAAAGCAGGCTTAATGAGAAAGGAAATTTGAAATGTGTAGTTCCAAAAATATCCATACCCCCACAGAGGGCACTTTTGTTTTAAACCCCCCCCCCCCCCCCCCCTGGAATTTACATTTCAAGGGATGCTTATCATATTCCCCCAGCCCTTGGAATTTCTGTCATTTTCTTATTTGGTTGGATACCCCCTGAGAAGAATATGTTCCTCAAAAATGCTGTTGCACTATCCTTTTATGCGATAGATAGTTGTTTCTGTGGTAAAGAGAGAAAAAAACTGTTTATTTATGTCAATACTGTGTCAAAAATCTCATTATTGCCTTGTAGTGGTCTTTTTTACTTTTTTATTAACGGTAAGTCACTGAAAAGCGTGGAGGCAGTACAGTCGTACATGTCACAAGTGATATCATCTCTCAAACAAGGGAACTTCAGTTACTTCCTTTCAGTTGAAAACATGTTAGAAGAAGGCTTATTAGAGCCTGACCACATTGCATTGAATGCCACAATGTGTTGTGTAACAAGGCAACAGGTAGAAAAGCGGAATTTTATTCACGATCCAACGACCATCTTTTTACATAGACCATTGTGCAAGGCATGAAAAATGCACTCAGCTGACCATGAATAAAAAGATCAGTGATGTTGCTTTGGAACACCGATTAATAGTAAAATAACTGATAGCTTGCTTATCAATTTTACAGGGAGCCCCCGAAAAACAGCTGGAAAGGCCACCCTGCACCTCCTTGGAAATTGCCTCCTTTTGGACCCCCTCCCCTCTGAATTTCTGTTGCCCTCTGTGGATGGCGGGGGGGGGGGGGGGGGGGGGGTTGGACCTTTTCTGAACTACACAATAATAGTTCAAGCATTTTAATACCTCTAAATTAGAGGTTTTTAACTTTCTTTTTGTGGGTTTTGATAAATTTCTTCACCCCTTTTTTCACATTTTCATCAATAGACCTCTGAAGAATATAGCAGTCAATGCTCCTTAGTGTTTCAGAAATGCACTTTTTAAGTCTGTCCCTTCAAAGACTAACCTGAAAAACACTATCAACAGACACACCAAGGAACATCACAAGTTAACCCTCGAAAGGGGCAGACTTAAAAAGTGCATGTTTGATACAGTAAGCAATATTGACGGTTATATTCTTCACAACTCTAAATTAGAAAATACTGTTATTCCTTCCTGTATAATCTTCCTTAATTTCTGTAAGCTGTCCAAAACTTTGCTACTTGCGTTATAACATGATCATATCATGGCAGTTCTAGAGCAATTACACCGACTTTTGGTTTGTTGCCGCATCAAATAAATTAATCTTTTGTTAACCATCAAAGCCTTTACATGGGCAAGTACCTTCCTACATAACAGACCATCAAGAAGCTTGAGATCTACTTCTAAGAAACTAAAACAGAATAGAATGAGCAGATGTGTAAAATTGTATCCAAGGCATCCAAGCATCCTTGTTCTATTTAGAGGTGGGGTCAGTGTTGCTGATCTTGTTGCTTTCTTCTTCTTAACTCCACAGGGGCATTTTCTGTATATGAGTGAAGACATTAACCCTTTAAGCCCCGATATCCAATTACAAATTGATCTTTATACATTTCTTTAAAGAATTAGTTTAGAGAATTTGATAAAAGATCAAAGCAGTTTCCCTGAGGTGATCTTTTTATTAATTCTCATAACCTTTTCTTTGGATAATGTACTGATACTGTGAGGCGAAAATTGTTATTGGTCACTATTGGGACTTCAGCCCATAATTGACCTAAAACAGCAATATCCTTGCATGTGCATGGCAAGAATTGATTAATATTATTGATATTAACTTGTTTTTGGATGATTGCTTGTGCACAGCCACTGTGGTTTTTTTGAAAGATTACCTTCACTTTTCTTTCGAAATGTAGGTAATGTCTACAGTAGTAAACTGTTTAAAAAATCAAACCCCATGTCAGAGACATGGTTTGTTCAGTGATGTTTGAGGGCAGTCTTTCAGATTCTCTATTTCTCAGCTGTAGGATATGTTGTAAAAAAGCGTGTTAAACTTCCTCAAAAGTTTTTTTTTCTCCGACACCAAGAAATACAAAGGCAAGTAAACAACCAAATGGCGTCATTATGTTGCCATGGCAACTCTGATGTCAATAAAACGTGGATCATAACAAATTTTCATCTTTATACAGCACAGCTGTGGTATCCTTTTCCGATATCAATCAATCAATCAAACTTTATTAACGGTATCACTTCATTAAAAATGCTCTTCCAGTGAGCCAACGCAGTAGGTATACTCTGTAAAAAAATCCAGTTGATCCACCTTAAAACAGGGTGTTAAACTTCCTTCCAACTTTAAAACGTGATGCCTTTGACTAACGTTTATTATATTGATAGGAAACTTAACCAGAAGACAATACCAGAAGCACTAGCCAAATGTCTTTCACGTGTAAACATTGTAGCAAGTGTTTCAGCGAAGCAGGACACCTAATGAGACATGAAAGAGTTCACACTGAGGAAAAGCCTTATAAATGTAAACAGTGTCGCAAGTGTTTTAGAGACACAGGACACCTGAGAGAACATGGACGAGTCCACACTGGGGAGAAGCCTTATGAATGTAAACAATGTGGCAAGTGTTTTAGCAAAGAAGGAAACCTTAGGACACATGAAAGACTTCACACTGGGGAAAAGCCTTACAAATGTAAACAGTGTGACAAATGTTTTAGTAAAGCAGGAGACCTGAGGAGACATGGAAGAGTTCACACTGGGGAAAAGCCTTACAAATGTAAACAGTGTGACAAATGTTTTAGTGAAGCAGGAACATTAAGGAGACATGAAAGAATTCATACTGGGGAAAAGCCTTACAAATGTAAACAGTGTGACAAATGTTTTAGCGAAGCAACACACCTAAAGAGTCATGAAAGAGTTCATACTGGGGAAAAGCCTTACAAATGTAAACAGTGTGACAAATGTTTTAGTGAAGCAGGAAACCTAAGGAGTCATGAAAGAGTTCATACTGGGAAAAAGCCTTATGAGTGTAAACAGTGTGGCAAGTGCTTTGCTCACTTATCACGCCTAAGGCCTCATGAACGAGTTCACACTGGGGAAAAGCCTTATGAATGTAAACAGTGCAGTAAGTGTTTTTACAAGACAGGAAACCTTAGGAGACATGAAAGACTTCACACTGGGGAAAAGCCTTATGAATGTAAACAGTGTCACAAGTGTTTTAGCCATGCATGTAGCTTAAGGAGGCATAAAAATGTCCACACTGCAGAAAAACCTTACAAATGTAAACAGTGTGGAAAGTGCTTTACTCGCGTATCAAATGTAAGGAGACATGAAAGAGTTCACACTGGGGAAAAGCCTTATGAATGTAAACAATGCGAGAAGTGTTTTACCCAAGTAGGAAGCCTAAGGAGTCATGAAAGAGTTCACACTGGGGAAAAGCCTTATGAATGTAAAACAGTGTGGCAAGTGCTTTGCTCGCGTATCAAACCTTAGGAGTCATAATAGAGTTCACACTGGGGTAAAATCCGTATGAATGTTAAAAGTGTAGCCAGTGTTTTTGCCCGGTAGAAACGAAAGAGTTCACATTGGGGAAAAGCCTTAGGAATGTAAACAGTCTGGCAAATGTTTTAGCCAAGTAGGAAGCCTAACGAGGCATGAACGAGTTTACAAAGGAGAGACGCCTCCATAACGTTCCATAAACAGAAGTGATGCGATATAGAACAAAAATGGTGCGATTTAAAACAGAAATGATGCGATTTAGAATATGACTGGCGCGATTTGGAACAGATGCGATTTGGAGCAAAAAATGGTGCCATTTGGGAATAAATCACACTGCTGAGAGCCAATCAGATTGCACGGATCGCCAGTGATTTCAAAGTGGATGTTATAAATGTATAACATTTAATTTTGTGGCATAGTCATTAAAGGTTTTTTCATTAAGAAGAACAATCATTGAGGTCAATTTCTATGACGTAAGATCGAAAACAACATTCATTAATTCATTTTGTTTTTTATCCTTTATGAATTGTTAGTGAGTTTTATAAAGTTTTGTTAAGTGTAATCTTCAGTACATTTCGTTGCCTATAAATAGTCAGTTGTTTTAAATTTGTACTAAGTAATTAAAACATCAACTTCGTTTGTCACTATTTTTAGTAGATCTCCGTTTCGTAACTGCACGATCAGGCCATCATGCTTTAATAATGCGACGTTTCATGGACGACTTTAAACGCATGATCGAGGACAAATTTGCCTTTCTTTTTCTGAACTGCAATCCGTTAAGAATTCAACTAAATTCAACGTTGGCAATCGCAATTACTTTTGCATACTTTTAGTACCTACGATATCATATTGATAATTAAGACAGACTCGCAAGAAATTATATACCCTGTTTAGGATGAGTCACGCGAAATTACATACCCCTTTAAGCACACGGCGAACAAAAACTATATATACTCTGTCAAGAGGCACATCGCCGTATATTCCATATATGGGAGTACCCTCCCTCAGGATGCATCGTCCTTATCTTCATAACCTGTGTGGCAAGCATTTCCAATCGACTGGGGCACCCAGAGACTGTTTCCGGAGAAAATTATACGCTATCTACAACCTCATCCTACCCGCTCCGTAGGGACGGGGAACCTGGGAACGAGGTTGCGCTCTCTCCTGTCAGAACAACAAATGGCATAAATTTTCGTCTTTCGGATGACTCAAAATACTTCATGTAAATAACTTCTTCCTTCTTTGTTTGTTTTTATTTTCTCGTTGTATTCTTTTTTATTTGACCTGCTACCTAGAACCGAAATATTGTTCAGCCAGTTCTGACCTTAAAGTACTGGATAGCCTAAAAAGACTTTTCTATGTATTTAGGAAGAAACCCTCGATGGATGCCCCTGAATCGAGTGAGAGCGCGAAAGTTGCTCCGCGCCGCAGGCGGGCTACTTTTTTCCCTCCTTGACCTAATTTTGGGGGAAATTTGACATTTAAATTGCAAAGGATTGCAAACGAATATGCCGCAAAATGTAGGATCTATAGAAGACCTGACCAGCAAAAATATACACTGAGTAGATACACTGAATTCTGCAAAGCTGACCTTACTACGGTAAAATTAACTTTGCAAGGCATCAGCATGACACCGAAAGAACCTAAAACAGAGCGGCAACACGGAAATTGCATGCAGTTCTCCTTCCAAAAATATAGGTATCGGGACCTCTACTCGGAAAAGACCCTCCTGTGGTTCGATTCTTGTCATCCTCGGAGACACAGGGGCAGATAGTGGGGGTAAGGGAAAGACTAAACGGGCGGGCAAAAAAGGCGCGAAGAAAAGTAAAGAACGGCGGTGACCGTTTGGAACTGGTCTGGTTAAGACATTGTCCCCAGGGGCTCTTCTCGCCGTTCTTTACTTTTCTTCGTGCCGTATATTTTCCCGCCCGTTTAGACTTTTCCTCGTCCCCACTATCTGCCCCTGGGTCTCCGAGGATGGATTCTTGTAAGCCAATATACCTTCCGTATAAATATTAAGCGCTCCGTTTCACACCTGCAACTTTCCCCATAGGGTCCCTGACAGTTTTTTCTTAATTTCTTTGCGCTCTCACCAGGCCCCTATCGGTGTAAAATCAAGATGGCGGCCACCATGTCTGATGTCCGGATAAACTTATCTTGCTGATGTCATCTTCTCTTACGCTTGCGATTCAACCTGGAACGAACACAGCGAAATCTTAAGGTAGGAAAGCTGTGTATGTTATTGATACGTTACGTTGCAAAAATTAGCAATAGCGTTTAGCTTTTGACGAAGCGTAGTTTTACACTAATGTACCTCGCGTGTGTTGGTATTAAGCCGTGAGTTTTTAACCGCTCAGAATCTAACTTGCACACCTCAGAGCATAATTTGATGAAAAATGATATGTAAGTGTGCTTTGAAGAACGAGGTATATAACAATAGCTGCTATTCATTTAAGCAATAGACCACACTTTCTATGGGTTTACCGGCGTGATAACCCACGCGGGATGTTGGGAGAACACGAGGAAAGCTTGTAAATCACGAGCCGAAGGCGAGTGATTTACAAGCTTTTCGAGTGTTCTCCCAACATCCCAAGTGGGTTATCACGCCGATAAACCCATAGAAAGTGTGGTCTATTGCTTTTATAAAAAAACTTTTAGTAGAATGGAGTCTTTTAGGTAAAAAATATGGTTTTAGTACCGTGATCAAGTCATGTCTTCTCTCTAAAGTCATCATAAGCCAATCATGACTCACGATTTAATAGCGCTGAACTTTCTCAAAACTCAGTTCAGTCAAACAACAAACAGCAGCACTTCAAAACACGAGTTTTTGCACTCATTATATGATAACTTATGAAAGCTGTTTTACAGGAAAAGTCGACATTCATTCATGCGAACGTACAATGAAAGAGTAAGTTCATGGTTTGTTTACTACAGAAGTAGAAATTAATTGAACATCAGACTGTATGCAGCTGTATTTTGTTGAGTCGATCCGTAAGAATTTCGTGCTTACATACGGAACTGGCAGCTATTGTAATGGAGGACTTCATTCACATTTTACAAGCCGCAGTGGTTTAAGATCTGTTTTCCGGACTTTATTATAATTAAGAAATGCCTCGGTAACGACGTGGCTGCGTTTGCGAAGTTGTCGTATGTAACTTTGTATGCACGTACAGCGACCGATGAAAATATGTCAGTGGTGGAGAAAAGTTTCTTTGCCGTAGCCACATATTCGCGTTAATATTTGTCGATTTGTAAAGTCAGGTGGTTTGAGGTAGGTTATGACATCGATATCACCGAATGATTTGTGCAAATGTTGGAAAAAATCAGCCCGAAACTCTGACATCTTTCATCATCGTTGGCAGCTTGTTTACAACCTCCAGCGGCCGATTTTGTACCATACCTTGATCAGAGATCTCTTTTTGGAACAATTTCTTTCATTAAGGAATTTTTTTTTTGACATAAAATAAATCAAGAATGCTAAAACTATCCGTTTTGTTGCTGGTTGGCACATGGTTAAGTTTTCCTGGAGACTTTCTACACCAGAAATTCACACAGTTGTTGTCTTTCTCTGCGATTTGGCATCGTCGTGAAATGTAAACCGCTTTCCAGCTTTGTACTTTATTACTTTTAAAGCTCTGGCAGTAATAAAATGTGGAGACGAACGCTTTTGATATTAAGAAGGGCTGGGTAAGTAACTTGTGCTGTTTTTTAGCCTTTCTAAAATCATTGTTTGCGGATCAATAGCCGGTTTCGTTTATGGCTCGTGGTCCGGATGCCTTTTTCTATGGGTTTACCGGTATAATAAACCATAGGTTTTTGACCAATCAGATCATGCGTACTATCTCAGTTATTTTATAAATTCAAATAAGTGGCAGGGTATTCTGCAGTTAAGCCGCATAATCTATAGCAGTATCTAGGAAACGACGACCTATAGAAAGAAAACCTAAAACCCAGATATGAATACGGTAATAGGACATTTTTAAGCTCAAATGTAAAATTTTACAGTTGTGGGCTTAGTGTGCTAGCTTTCGTGTTAACGTGGGCTGAGCATAGTTAGTAGAGGAGACTAACTTTAGACGGAGGTTGATCTTGTTTTGATACAAACCTCCATCTTTTTTAAAATCAACTTTTGTTTAAAAATATCAGTTAGTTTATATAAGATTCCCTGTTTTTCATTAAAGTGTCTTCTATAGTAGACACTGAGGGTTGTTGTGTTCTGATAGGCATTTCTTTTTCCTCCTTGTTGTTTTGTTTCAGGAGTGTAGACTCCCTTTATAGATTGTTCTTTATGTACGTTCATAACTTGCATTCATAACTTTTAAAACCGTGAAATGATTATGATTGTATAATGTCCATATGCAAACTGTTCCAATCTTTAATAATTTAAGATTGGAACATTTTGCATATGGACTGGACTTGCATGTATCACATGTCGCTTGGAGTGGAGTAAACTTAACTGGATAGGAGTGGCGGGTCTGTTAGAGTTGCTGGTGTTAGACATAGGTCAGGCCCCAGTTGTTCAAAAGCTGGATAGTGCTATCCACTGGATAAATCACTATCCACTGGATAGCGCAATTGATTTCCTGTGTACTTATCCCCTGGATAGTGATTTATCCGGTGGATAGCACTATCCAGCTTTTGAACAACTGGGGCCAGAACAATAGTTTTTCTATCAAAGTGTGTGGGTAGTCTCTGTCCATCTTTAGCGCTTTCTTGAAAGTTGAAATATTTTTCTCAAGCGTTTTTTGGTGAAGAATTTGTTCGTAGGATTCTCAAGGCTTCTTTGACAAATCCATTTTTTAAATCAAACTTGGTGGGTGACAAGGGGTGAAAAGTGTGTGTGAACTGGTTTCTGTTTGTTTAAAATGTGTCTTTGCATCAAGGATAATTGTAGGATTATTAGTTTTGCTGTTGTGTAAATGTTCTGATGATTAATCTAAAATTTTTCCGCAGTTATTAAATTTATAGAAGCTTTAATGAGAAAGTAAATCTGAAATGTGTAGTTTGTACACGACACAAGTGATATCATCTCTCAAACCAGTGAACTTCAATTACTTCCTTTCAGTTAAAAACATGTTAAAAGGCAAATTAAAAAATGGACTTTGAAAGTTTTTTGGTCGAGAAATGTCCAACTGGCTATTTTCTATGTCATTGTTAAGCTATAATCCTACAATTTTTAACTTTGTACATGTAGAGAATATTACATGGCCGCGCGGAGATATTAAATTTCTCTTCGAGTGTTGAAAAATATTTCACTCGTTCGCTGCGCTCACTCATGAAATATTTTTTCAACACAAGAAGAGAAATTTCGTATCTCCAAGCGGCCATGTAATGATCTTTTTATTATATAAACACCAACGAAATACCAAACCATTTCACTTTAATAGCTTTTTGGTGTGAAAGGCACGATTTATTATGCAGCCATAGTAAAGGTGATATTTTCACATGTGAAGATAACATGTTATTTTCACATGTGAAGATATCAAGTTTTTGTGCGAAAGCTCACCTGGTATTTCATTGGTGTTTATATAATAAATACACATATCTCTATGTTTCTATTACTTATAGTTTGTTTATATTTATTTAGTGTTTTTTAGTGTATGTTAGTGTGTGAGGACAGGGGGGTCACAATCTCCCGCTTCCCACACCCCGTTCTCCCGCCTCTCATACTTTTTTGTCCCTTTGTCTCCCGACTCCTGCCCTCTATTGTGTTTCTCCTGTTATCATGTAAATCATGCTGTTTGACTCCCTATTCTAATAGGGACTGCTCTGGCCTTCTCCAAAATAAAAAAATGGTGTTGTAAATCGAACCACTTCTCACTCTCCAGCGTGATCATTGAAGAGGCATTCCTTTGACACAAGTTTACACTGCGCAGCAAAATCCTAAGTGTTTTGTGAACTATAGTCGTACAGAGCAACCTCCCAGGAAGGTGTTCCATGGAAGGGTTTTTCTCCACCACACCAAAAAATCTGAGACCTTTTAAAATGGTCTTTGACGACATTTTATCTGACTCATTTTGTTCTCCTTACGGAGAATTTCGACAGCTACCAAGACAGACGAGACACTGACACGACTGACACAGTTGACACACGTGTACATGTGTCATGCCATCTCATTCTTGTCCTACCTGGAAAAGTTTCCAAATTCACAGGAAGTAATGCTGTTTTTTTAATTCTCGAATTATGACTTTTCGTTTTTTGACTTTTCTCCCGTCTCCCGTACCCCTCCTGCCCCCTGTTCTCCCGGGCCCCCCCCCCCCCCCGCATGTTACGGTGTCCCCAATTAGCAACACTATGCTAAAGTTACACAACACTTGAATGAAGTTTATATACAATAATAGTTCATGCATTTATTACCTCTAAATTAGGGGTTTTTAATTTTTCTTTTTGTGGGTTTTCATAAATTCCCTCACCCCTTTTTTCACATTCTGATCAACAGACTTCTGAAGAATACAACAGTCAATGCTGCTTATTGTTTCAGAAATGTGCTTTTTAAGTCTGTCCCTTTCGAAGACTAACCTGAAAATGCTATCAACAGATGCACTAGGAAACAAGCGACCAGGTCTAATACATGTGGGCAATAAAACTAGACATTAGATACCCTTTTAAAAACTGTATTGAAAGCCAATTACAAAACATCACAGGTTAGTCTTTGAAAGGGACAGACTTAAAAAGTTTATTCCTCACAACTCTAAATTACACAATATTGTAATTCCTTACTCTATCACCTTTCTCAATTTCTGATCGACCGTCTACAAGCTGTCCAAAAATGTGCCGCTTGCCTTAAAACATGATCACATCACGCCGGTTGTAAAGCAATTACACTGGCTTCCTGTTTATAGCCACATCAAACACAAGATTCTTTTGTTAACCTCCAAAACTTTACATGGGCAAGCACCTTCCTACACAACAGAAAAGTTGCAACTCTACAGACCATTAATTAAGATGTTTGAGATCTGCTTCCAAAAATCTAAAAAATAATGAGCAGATCTGTATGATTGTATCCAAAGCATCGAAGCATCCGTGTTCTATCTAGCGGTGGTGTCAGTGCTGCTGATCTTGTTGCTATCTTCTTCATAACTTTACAAAGGCATTTTTTGTATATGACTAAAGCCATTATGTAATGAGTTCAGCCCACAGTTGACCTAAAACAGCAATATCCTTTGTGTGCATAAGCACAGCAACAATTGACTAATATTATTGGTATTACCTTGTTTTGGGATGATTGCCTTTGCACAGCCATGATTGTAGTTTTTAAGTAAGATCACCTTCACTTGGAAACAATGCCAGTGAATAGCTGTGACGCTCACTTGTAAACACAAAATCTGGGTAAACATTTTGTGACATTTGAAGCCATGTTTAGTTGCCTTCTTTTTTTTTCAATGTGGTTGAAACTTGGAGGAGATGTACATTAATGTGATTAATCTCTAGATCATCAAGTTTTTTAAAAAATTTACTGAGCGGTTTTTAATTAACCCGTGAAATTTGTATTCGTAAACCAAGTTACATGCAAAAATGGTAAAGAAAGCAGCCGTATGTACACTCATCAAAAATATTTTTCTTGTGATCGGCCAAAGCAATCTTCCTCTTTTTTTCGTACAAAGTTTCAGATGGAATCAAACCACTATGAGATGAAACTGCATTTCCAGACCTCATCAACTCCCGGTACTGAGAAAAACAAAGCCAAGTAAAAAACGATATGACGTCATTATGTTGCTGTGGCAACTCTGATGTCAATAAAACATGGATCATAACAAATTTTCATCTTTATACAGTACAGCTGTCATATACTTTTCTGATATCTTTGTTAATGCCAATGTAGTAGGTATACTCCCTAAAAAATCCAGCCGAGCCACCTTAAAACAGCGTGTTAAACTTCCTTCAAAAGTGATGCCTTTGACTAATTTTTATTATATCAACAGGGAATTTAACCAGAAGACAATACCAGAAGCACTAGCCAAATGCCTTTTACGTGTAAACAGTGTGACAAGTGTTTCAGCAAAGCACAACATCTAATGAGTCATGAAAGAGTTCACACTGGGGAAAAGCCTTATGAATGTAAACAGTGTGATAAGTGTTTTAGCCAGGAAGGAAGCCTAAGGAGACATGTAAGAGTTCACACTGGGGAAAAGCCTTATGAATGTAAACAGTGTGACAAGTGTTTTAGAGACTCAGGACACCTGAGGCAACATGAACGAGTCCACACTGGGGAGAAGCCGTATGAATGTAAACTGTGCAATAAGTCGTTTACTCGATTATCAATCCTAAGGACTCATGAAAGAGTTCACACTGGGGAAAAGCCCTACAAATGTAAACATTGTGACAAATGTTTTAGTGGTACAGGACACCTGAGAGAACATGAACGAGTCCACACTGGGGAGAAGCCTTATGAATGTAAACAGTGCAATAAGTGTTTTTACCAAGCAGGAAACCTTCGAAGACATGAAAAAGTCCACACTTTGGAAAAGCCTCACAAATGTAAACAGTGTGAGAAATGTTTTAGTGAAGAAGGACTCTTAAGGAGACACGAAAGAGTTCACATTGAGAAACCTTACGAGTGTAAACATTGTGACAAGTGTTTTAGCAGAGTATCAGGCCTAAGGAGACATGAAAGAATTCACACTGGAGAAAAACCTTATGGATGTAAAATATGTGGCAAGTGCTTTACTCAGTTAGCAAGCCTAAAACCTCATGAAAGAATTCACTCTGGGGAAAAGCCTTTTAAATGTAAACAGTGTAACAAATGTTTTCGCCAAGTAGCAGGCCTAAGGCAACATGAAAGAGTTCACAGTGGGGAAAAGCCTTACAAATGTAAACAGTGTGACAAATGTTTTAGCCAAGTAGTAGGCCTAACGAGACATGAAAGAGTTCACACTGGGGAAAAGCCTCAAAGATGTAAACATTGTGATAAATGTTTTAGTGACACAGGACACCTGAGAGAACGTGAACGAGTCCACACTGGGGAGAAGCTTTATGAATGTAAACAGTGTGACAAGCGTTTTAGTCGTATCATGCCTAAGGACTCATAAAAGAGTTCACATTGGGGAAAGATCAGTATAAATTTAAATAATGTGGCAAGTGTCTTAGTCTGGTAGAAAACCTGAGGATCCGTGAAAGAGCTCACAGTAGGGAAAAGCCTTATGAATGCAAATGTTTTAGTCAAGTAGGGTAACGATCGAGGCATGAACGAGTTTATACTGGAGAACCTTTTGAATGCAAATAGACTGGCAAGAGTTATGTCGAAACTGAACACCTACGTATTCACAGGTGTCAATACTCAGAATGTCAAAATTGTGACTAATTAACCACACAGGACACTTCCGGACACATGAAGAAAATGTGGACAGTTTGAGAGGTGTTTTAGGCGGGCAGGTTTCTTGAGAACTCATGAAAGATTCCATGCTGGGAAAATGCCTTTGGAATGACAATGTTAATACTTTCGTACGTGTTTTATTCAAACACGATACCTGAGGGATTAGAAAAGAGTTCACACTCAAGAACAACCGTTTGAATGCGGACAGTTTGACAAGTGTTTAAGCTAGGCAGAAAACCTGAGGAAACACGGATGAGTTCACACTAGAGAGACACATCCTTAACAGTGTGGCGAGTGTTTTATCCACATCCAAAGCCCAAGTGATCGTAAAACAGTTCATACTGAGGAAAAGCCTTATGAACGAGAAATTTATAGCAAGCGTTTTACAGAAAGGGGAAACCTTGGAAAACATGAAAAAATAAGTACTTCGATAAGGTCGCATAAGCATTCTCACAGAAGGGAAAGTATGTCTTATTCTTTGGCTAAAGAAGTTGATGTCAGTGGAACACGATTTACAAACTGTTGTGTAATGACCAGGCACAATAACGATTAGGACACGCAAACAAATTTCAAAACAACAAAATAATATTTAGTTGAGATTGCTTAACAGCGAGATTCTAAAAATTCAAGCGTTTTTTTTTTCTCGGTTCT
>JBBMOI010000004.1:30615000-30645000 GCA_038088405.1 Porites divaricata
ATTGTTGTTAGCTGTTGCTAGGTCCCCAGCTATTACATACATTTGATGGTCATCGGCGTATATTGAGAGATATGAATCAATCACATACCGTAAAATTCCGAAAATAAGCCCCTCCAAATATAAGCCCCCCAAACTCGTAACCAAAAAAACCTCCGTGAAATCGCCCCTCCCAATATAAGCGGCCCGGGGGCTTGTACTTGGACCTTGCCAACCTCGTTCCCAGGGTTCTCTCCTACCCACCCTACAGAGCGGGTAGGAGAGAAACCTGGGAACGAGGTTGGGAAATTGCCATACAAAGTACAACAAAACAAAAACGGTAAATTTCCTTCCAACTATAAGCCAGCCCAATCGATTTTTAAACGCAAACATCCCTCCGTACATTAGCCTCCCACGCAGAAGTTCTTAGGGGTTCGTCACGCGTTCCTGTCCCCGAACGTCTGCTGAACTGCAAGATAAATTCCTTTGCCATTGTTCGCAAATATCAGCTGAATATCACATGCAGATTATCGGAGATCCAATCGGCGCTGTTGAAGTCAAAGTGTTGAGAAGCCAAACACATACGTAGAAGCTCGGTAGAGTGTGATACGTGACCAAATATTTTTGCTCCGGACGAGAATTCAGGAGATAAGCGTTGGGTTTTTGTATATTTCTCTCTGTAAAGGCTGGATTTGATGTCATTTGCTCATAAAGTTGTACTTTGGGCGATGCAACGGCGGGGTTACCTTGTAAGACTGAAAAAAGGGCAGAATTCTTTTTCACATGTCATTGTTCTGTAGTAAATCCGACTTCCGTTCAACAAATTTAACCTCCGAGGTAGCCACTAGTACGAACGCTTGTGAGGTAACTTGACTGAGTAGTTAGTTTTTAAACTGTAAGGTCTTCACCTTTTATGAGACCTTTCTGATCTTTTCTGGAGCTATAAAGTCAAACGAGAAATTTGTCAAGGTCCAAAGTGCACTTCCCAGATCTGGAAGTCTGCTGTGACTGGTCTACGTTTTTCTCCGCTCAAGTCAGCAGACGCTCGTGGGGCAGGAACGCGTGACGAACCCCTAAGAACATCTGTCTGCGTGAGAGGCTATCGTACATAAGCCCCTCAAAAAGAGCCTTTGAAAAATATAAGCCCCGGGGCTTATTTTCGGAATTTACGGTATGTCAGAACATTTTGGAGGATGTTCCATAATAATGGCCTAGGGCAGATCCCTGAGGACAGCCTCTCTCACTCTGCTTCCATTCGCTTGTAATAGCTCCCAGCTTCACTCGACTAACCTCTCAGCTGCACTCGATTGATTACTTTGGAACAAGTCAATACGTCAATGGCTGCGTCACAGACAAATTTAACCTCAGTAACGTCTGCCAAGCAGCGTCCATTTCCTTGTTCTGGGCCTTCAACGCACTCATGCAAGGAATAACCCGAAAATCGTTTCGAAATCAGATTCCTTTTATCTTGATTGACAAATCGAC
This sequence comes from Porites divaricata, assembly GCA_038088405.1. Taxonomy (NCBI): domain Eukaryota; kingdom Metazoa; phylum Cnidaria; class Anthozoa; order Scleractinia; family Poritidae; genus Porites; species Porites divaricata. The sequence continues at coordinate 30,616,462 of JBBMOI010000004.1, forward strand.
AATGGCACTTTATAAAGGCCAATCATCGCGCGTACTCAAATTGGGGTACACAGGTGGTAGTCGAGAACAAGGATTTCAGCGCTGTTTCGCAGACAGATATAACCAGGGTTTAGTTCCATCCGCTGCGCAGGCTAATACTTCAGTGGTCGAAATGATTGCGACAGAGTGTGATTATAAAATTCAGTACAACTGCTTCAGAGTTGTACTGCATACAGTTGATAGTTTGAACGTTAAACATGAACTACGATCGAACAAAAAAATTAAGGCAATTCTGTACCATGCGGACATTTCCAAACGATATTTCTCCGTTTGCCACTTGAAAATCGTGTTTTACTATTTGCACGAATTAAAGCGGGTCATGTAGCAGCTGCTCGGAAGAAGTCACCAGTAGTGCTTTTCCCTGACCCCAAACAATACTAAAACAATGGGAAGAATGACATGTCATTGTTTCCAGCGACCAATTAGGAGAGACCTTACGAGCAGCTCCTACACAACTGATTAAAGCAAATGTCAAGGAGTAGTGACGTCACCGGACGGCATTGACGACCGCTCGATTCAGACGTTACTGAGGGAGTAATAACGACTCGAAGTAATCGATAAAATTCAGGCTAGGCGCAATTTGTTTTTCTCTTTCTTACGCTCGCTATTTTCCGAGAAATTTCCAAAAAAATTAAGCACCAACGAAACTTCTCCAAATGCATGCATTTATTACTTCTAGCTTTATGAATCATGGAATGACATTTTTTAAAAGAATACTACTTTCACTTTCGTCTATATGCTATAGTCTTGTTTTTATTATGTTCTTTCAGCTGTGGTTTCAGAAACACTTCAGTTTTTATATTACTTACCGTAAACGTTACGAAGAAGCCAAACAACTTATAATCCGCTGTAAGTGAGGCTAAAACCTGGGTTTTAGATATTTTTGAATAATTAACACAGAAGCTGTTCTTTCTTCGTTCATACGTATAGTACCTGATAATCGTATCCATGAAATGAATCGCAAATATGAAAGTAACAAGATTTAAACAAAACCCAACGTTTTCAGTTGAAACCAGAAAAATGTCGCCAAAGAACCGAAAAGAAACCAAACAAAGAAAAACTTACAAGAACTGAAAAGCAATTTAACTTTAAGAATCGTCTTCACAAACATAGGTCATATGATGTTCATAGTGTTGAAGAAGAAGAGCCTCACTACTCATCTCCTCTTGACAAATCCAACAGCTGTGTTTCAAATTAATGACTGATTGCGGGTCTGCTACACCACTGTTTCCAGTATGAACTCTCTTATGACGACTTAAGTGTCCTGCTACGCTAAAGCACTTGCCACACTCTTTACATTCAAAACGCTTTTCCCCAGTGTGAACTCTCTTATGACGACTTAAGTGTCCTGCTTTGCTAAAGCACTTGCCACACTCTTTACATTCAAAAGGCTTTTCCCCAGTGTGAACTCTTTCATGACTCCTCAAGCTTCCTGCTTGACTAAAACACTTGCCACAATGTTTACATTCATAAGGCTTTTCCCCAGTGTGAACTCTTTCATGACTCCTTAGGTTTCCTGCTTGACTAAACAACTTGCCACACTGTTTACATTCAAAAGGCTTTTCCCCAGTGTGAACTCTTTCATGACTCCTTAGGCTTCCTGCTTGACTAAACAACTTGCCACACTCTTTACATTCAAAAGGCTTTTCCCCAGTGTGAACTCTTTCATGACTTCTTAGGTTTCCTGCTTCGCTAAAACACTTGCCACACTGTTTACATTCAAAAGGCTTTTCCCCAGTGTGAACTCTTTCATGACGCCTTAGGTCTCCTGCTTTGTTAAAACGCTTGCCACACTGTTTACATTCAAAAGGCTCTTCCCCAGTGTGAACTCTTTCATGACTCCTTAGGTTTCCTGCTTCGCTAAAACACTTGCCACACTGTTTACATTCAAAAGGCTTTTCCCCAGTGTGAACTCTTTCATGACTCCTTAGGTTTCCTGCTTGACTAAACAACTTGCCACACTCTTTACATTCAAAAGGCTTTTCCCCAGTGTGAACTCTTTCATGACTCCTTAGGTTTCCTGCTTCGCTAAAACACTTGCCACACTGTTTACATTCAAAAGGCTTTTCCCCAGTGTGAACTCTTTCATGACGCCTTAGGTCTCCTGCTTTGTTAAAACGCTTGCCACACTGTTTACATTCAAAAGGCTCTTCCCCAGTGTGAACTCTTTCATGACTCCTTAGGTTTCCTGCTTCGCTAAAACGCTTGCCACACTGTTTACATTCAAAAGGCTTTTCCCCAGTGTGAACTCTTTCATGACGCCTTAGGTCTCCTGCTTTGTTAAAACGCTTGCCACACTGTTTACATTCAAAAGGCTCTTCCCCAGTGTGAACTCTTTCATGAAGCCTTAGGTCTCCTGCTTGGTTAAAACGCTTGCAACACTGTTTACATTCAAAAGGCTCTTCCCCAGTGTGAACTCTTTCATGACTCCTTAGGTTTCCTGCTTCGCTAAAAGGCTTGCCACACTGTTTACATTCAAAAGGCTTTTCCCCAGTGTGAACTCTTTTATGACGCCTTAGGTTTCTTGCTTTGCTAAAGGACTTGCCACACTGTTTACACTCAAAAGGCTTTTCCCCAGTGTGAACTCTTTCATGACGCCTTAGGTCTCCTGCTTTGTTAAAACGCTTGCCACACTGTTTACATTCAAAAGGCTCTTCCCCAGTGTGAACTCTTTCATGACTCCTTAGGCTTCCTGCTTCGCTAAAACACTTGCCACACTGTTTACATTGAAAAGGCTTTTCCCCAGTGTGGACTCTTTCATGAGTCCTTAGGTGTCCTGCTTGGCTAAAACGCTTGCCCCACTGCTGGCACTCAAAGGACATTGAGCTTGTTGCTCTTTTGAGGCGTTGCGGTTATCGTACCTTTTAAAGGGAAGGACAAACATTGTTAGGTAAAATTAATGTACAATCTTTGTATGTTTTAGGGCAACGTATTGAACAAACTTTGCCGCCAGCTAGTGAAAACAAGGTCTGTAACAAATAGTTTAAAAGTTGAGAGGGATATTTGGAAAACAAATTGGAAATTAATGTAAAGAACAACCGCTCAAGAAAAAAGTGGTTTCCGACCATGAACCATCTGACTGCATACCTAAAAATTTGAATGACTGCTTCAAAATGCAGACGTCATTTACAGGAGTCAGTTAATCTAATGTTGACTTTGTATTCAGATCTGAGAGTCCCCCGTTGACTGTAAAATAACACACACTTACAATAATTATTGCTGATAAAGACCCATTATAGAGCGTTAATACAGACAATACAGCATAGTGGAACCTGTATTACCATCAATCAGCACTCTATCAAGCTCTCTTGGATTTTTTATTTCAAGTAAGCTTGAGGTTGGTTGGGTGGGAGGGATATACCAAGGGGGGTGGGGGAGAGTTATTTAATGTAGCGAAACCCATCACCAATAGCAGGAATGAAGAAACAGGCTAGTGTCACAGTTCTTAGTTCCCGAATTTTTTCAGAGGGAGAGAAGCGAATACCGAAAATGCATCTGCTGTTCGCAGGCTAACCAACCAGGAGATGGAATTAATTTTTTTACCACAAATTGCAATGCAAAGTAGAAATGTTCATACACATGAGGTGGGATGTTGTGAAACTAAATTAAAAGGTAAAAAACAAATATGAACTTCCAGCACTTGAATAAACCATACTGAATGACTCCACATAAGTATTATAGTCACGATCAATAAATACAGTCAATCACTTTTTAATTTTGTGTGAAGAATAAAGGGGGGCTGGAGAGGGTGGGATGATAACTTCCTCTAATTATGTTATTTGGGCACCTCTACAGAGGACAGACAGTCTGGCTTAGTCATACCCTATTCCATGGTGATCTTGTCCCATTAGCTATCGAGGGATGAGAGACCACCTGGAAGACCTCGAGTGGGAATGCTGGATAGAGTAAAGGATGGCGGCCCTTATTTGGTGGTCAAAAGGAACGCCTTAGATCGAGAACTATAACAAAGGACCTGCCTCTGGGCAGAACACACACACACACGCAAGGCAGACCTCTCTCACAAAAGTGAAGGGGCCAAGCTCTAGTTAAATTTCTCCAATTCCAGTAACAAGAAAGGAACCTGGTTAATAAGGACTCCAAAGAGACATACATAGGTTTTTATAAAATAACTAAGATGATACGCGCGCTCTGATTGGCCGAGAGGCGTGTTTGCATGACAGTATGTAAACATGGTTGTGACGTCAGGATGTTTTGCTTTTCGCGCGCTAATCACGCAAGCACGAATTTGAAAACGTTTTCGAATTCAAAACGCGTCAAGTTTACTTTATTTACCCATTCCTTCGTTGGCTGAAACTTGGAAAACCGTTATAAAAAAAGGTGTGTCAATTTTTTTTTCGCTTAAGCTGACATTTTAAGCGAGAAAAATCCGTATTTTGGAAAGCATCTTTTTACAAAACAAGAAGTGATTACACGAGCAAGACTTCGTGGACAAGACTTTGCGACTAGTAAGAACTTCTGTTTTAATCAGTTCCATACAAAGAGGAGTTTTGCTTTTTTTCTCGGGAAAGTTATTTTATAAAAGCAATAGAAAACTTTTTTCCTGTGTTCGCATAGCCTGATATAAACACTCGAGGCATTGGGAGAATTCTCGACAGTTATGCAAACCCTTGACTTCGTCTCGGGTTTGCATAACTGTCTCGAATTCTCTCTTCTCGTGTTTATATCAGGCTATGCAAACATGGAACACGTTTTCTATTGCTTAAATGGTAACTGCATGCAAATGTCAGGGACAAACACAGACTAAAGGACAGAGAGAGAGCAGCAACTGCCAGGCCACTTACATTGGTGAGACCAGTAGTAAGAAATGGTGATTCCAACAACCACATTGCTTAACATCATTTACAGATGAACAATCAAATTGACTTGACTCTTCAACATGCAATACATATACAGACTACTTACTATTACTTTGGAAAAGTGAACTTATTGATTGACTCAAACCAAACCTACAATGATAAAATGACTGGAAAGCCAACTAGATATTTTGACTAAGGGTCTGTTTACATGGAGGTGGGGATCTCAGGTAGGTGAGGTAACCCATCTGGCCATACAGTCTCTCATTTTAATTTGATGACATTTACATGATAGGTGGGGGGACTAAAGTTTGCCATGTAAACATTTCAAGGTGGGGTTGCCTGCCTAGTTGGGGTGGGATTCATGATACATCAAATTTGTACAAAATTCACTTTGGTGGTGGCTTTCCATCATTATTAAAGGTAACAATAGAAAGCCACAGCACTGAAGGTTGCAGCAAGAGCAGCGAGTGAGTATAGAAGAGCATTAATCACCAAAACACGTGGATTGCTAGCATTTTTCTTGTGACATGCTTAGTGACCATTCAATAATCTTGAGAAAGCACACCCCAGGATGGTGGGGTTGTAAGATTGCATGTAAGGGAGAGTTATGTTGTTACCCCACCTATGCAGGTTACCTCACCAACCTGGGGTCCCCCACCCCCATGTAAAAAGGCCCTAACAATACACGTACAGTTCCAATAATCTGTTCATGTTGTCCTTCAGCAGCATTATTAAAATATATAAAACTGTTGTATTGAGGCCTTGAACTGCTGTTTAAAAAGTAAACACTAAAGTCCAAGCTTTCGGCGATCAACGGCATCATCAGGGATGAGAAAATATTCTGTGCGCGCTATATATATGCAAAGAAAGTGTAGCGCATGCGGATTATTTTCTCATTCCTGATGATGCCGTTGATCGCCGAAAGCTTGGACTTTAGTTTTTACTTTTTAAACAGCAGTTCAAGGCCTCAATACATCAGTTTTATACAAGTACAGTTGTATACTAAAAAGACTTTATAACTGCAACCAAACATGGATTAATATGCTTTAGTCCCATTAAGTCTTCGTAGCCACTAACATCATGGCTTCACTGACAATTGACAAACATCATCTTAAGAAAAATGGTTAGTCAAGTCAATAAACAAAATTTGATTAGGTTCAGTAACATTATTGAACATAATCAAACTCACGCAAAACTGATGAACTGACTGTTCATCAGGAAAGTTTTAACGTGGACATTTATGGATCGACTTGTATTGACTTGAATGCACAGAATCACCAGTGCAGTTTTGTAAAGCACACGGAGTTGTTTCATAATAGTTTACTACCTAACATTGTGGCTGAAGCTTATACTACTGTTACAACACTACTTTAACGCATTACATTGCTATGCAGTCAAGTACATTACTCCTTTGTAATTTTAGAGTCTTTCCAGTTTAATTTGCCAGAGGGTAGTATTTTTTTGCATTTATTCATCATCAAAGTCCATATAGGCTGTAGCACCAACATTTTGTAAAGCAGTTTTCTCTGCTTTATCATTATATTTTAAGGCCTACCTCTTTTTTTCTTTGTTTAGTGTCGTCCAACCGACCCAAAGTTTTGGTATTTTCAAACAAAAAATATAACAATGTAGTTACACGATTTTTCACTTTAAATAATTCTTCTAATGTGAAAAATGAGCATAGCAACAGCAAAGGGAAAAATAGGAACAAAAACAGCAACTTTTTTAACATTATATTGTGCATTTTGTTAATCAAAATATATAAATGATAACTTTTAACGTTATAATTGCTGTTAATCCAAATATGTCTTGTTGTTTCCAGGCTCCACAGCAATGATGCTAGGGAACCAAAACTCTTTTTCACGAGACTTCTTGTGCTTTTTTTAAGTTTTTTTTTCATTCCGACCGACCCAATATCAGGAAATGCATTCTAAGCTAAACAACAAAAAGAGGATGGCCTTATGAACTAAAACAAAGCCATGTTTGCGCACTTGTGCGAGAAGAGAATTACACTTGCATGAACTTTTGTTGAGAAGAAATTTGAAGAAAACAAATTTCAAGAACAGACTTCACCCCTATAAATAGAAAAAAGAAGTCAATGTACAGGTTCCGTACAAATAGCCACCAGCCTAATATACCTAAGCTTATTTAAAATTTAATATAAAATTTCCTGTAAGGTAGTGTCTAGACACAGAAGCCGGGAACTGTTTTCAAAATCTAGATACCCAGCAGTCAAGATTCTAAAGAATATGCCTAATGCAAGCTCGTCTAATTTTTTCACAACAATACGAGACCTTTATTTAGAATCGCTAGGCATTTCTGAACAAACACTGTTGCTCTGGTGAGCTTCCATTGATAATTTCTGGGGATATTCATTGATAGTTGACTCAGTTTGTCAGAACTTGAATATTTTCTAAGTGTCGAGACATTGAGATTTCACTCTATACCCAAGCTCGACAGTCACTTCTACTTTTGACCCAATAAGGCAATATTTACAATCACTTGAGATTTCTAAACAAATATCTTGTGTTCTAAGAGGAATTAAACAAGCTATTTTGAGAAAATTGGTCAACATTTCAGACTGCAGGGTATCTAGCTTTTTGAAAACAGTTCCCGGCTTCCGGTTATCTAAACACTACATTACACACTTTCAGACACTTTCCATGGTGATCTGATGGCAGCCAGCCCCTGTCATTTTACTTTCACAATTCTTTATCTTTAATAAAGGTAATTGCCAATAGCGCTTATACTACTCCGGCAATGGAGCGGCCAGCGGTTGCTCAAATACATGGTATGAAATTACAATGAAACATTACATGGTATTGAATTACATGGTATATGAAAATAAACAATGTGATTAAGTTAATATGTTAAAGTAGTGGACACTCTTCGGATAAATTCTGGATAAGATGCTGAACTAACAACATCAGCTGATAACGCGTTCCATGCAGGGATTGATCTCACAAAGAAAGAGTGTTTGTAAGTGTTGACTGAAGAGGAAAGGAGCCTGATCTTAAAGTCGGGAATCACCCTTCTACGGCCATATGCAGGCACGGAGGTAAGGTCATCGGGAAAGGAGATGTTGACTTGACCTCTATGTATCTTATAAAACAATGATGCCAAGATCGCATATCCTGCGCCTTGACTGCAGTGAAGGCCAGTTCAAATCAGTAAGCATAGATGAAACGCTACTATAGCGACTGTAGTCGCTGTTAACAAAACATGCTGCGTGGCATTGAACGGATTTGATGCAGTCAATCCCTTTATTTGTATGTGGAGACCAAGCACCCATGGCGTATTCAACAATCAGACGCACTAAGAATAAGTGCTGACGAATGGTCTTTGCGAGCATTGGCGAGCATGCCGAGCACTGCAATTTTTTTGCAAGCACAAGCAGAGATAAAAAATTTGCTTTGCGAGCAGCGAGCAATTTAGAGAGTACAACTCACAAGCAGCGAGCACTTCTTATATTTTCTGTTTGCAGCAATCCATATGGAAATCCTTTTCTTTAAAATAAAACAAAATATTTTAAAACGGGACATGACTGATGTGGATGAAGAAGAACTTGACGAGGAACAAGATCCTCATGTCGGAACAACCTCTTCTGGAAGAATCCTAAAGCTTCCAAACCATTTTTATTGAAAACACGGCCTAATTAAAGCCTTCTTTTTATAGGGTATTTTCTGTATAGGGTGGGGGGAAGGAGAACTGCAAGAAAATTTCGAAAATGATGCAGTTTTAAGAGGGAGCCGAGAAATAACGGGAAAATATGCATATTGCATTACTGTCCCAAGGACTTTTGTCCATGATTGTAGATTAGCTAAGATATTATTTATCGTTGTCATTTATCGCGTGCATTTCCACTGACTTTGACAGCCATATTTATAGGAATTAAGCACCATACAGAATTACAGTGTACATTTACTTTAACCCAAGAAGGATTTACAAGAAAGCGAGCATGCGAGCCGCTGCAAAAATTTTGGGAGCACTAGCAAGGGAGCACTCGTTTATATTTTGCAAGCAAATCGAGGAAAGGTAAAATTTTGCGAGCAGTTACAAATTTTCATGAACCATTCATCACCCCTAATAGGTATGAGCTTGCCTTAACCGATCGATCGCATGATGAGAGATTGAACTTATCTATAATGTATGTAATGTATGTGTTACCTTAATTAAAAAGATCTTGCCGCTTTGATCCAATCACACGAGGGAAGATGAAACCAAAAAACCAGCAACTGAACCTGAAGTTGCATTGGCCGCCATCTTAATTTCACATTGTGAGAAGGTCAGCACTCGTTAACATCCGTCGAAAGGCCCTTTTATCTTCGGTCGAATTTCGTAAACGTATGACGTCACACTCGCCTCCAAGTTTAATAAGGTGATTCATCTGACGATTCATCTGCACTTCGATCGTCCTCTTTAACTTGTTTGATTTTTGGTGAGAGATTTTGTCCCACTTTTTCGATCATTCCTCGATTAATTCCTATTAATTCAAACAAGAAGATGCCACTGCCTGATGTTTTGATGTTTCAAGCCTCTTCTTACTCCGCGGGGAAAAGGACCTTTCAGTGGATGTTACTGAATAACATCCTTTGAATGGCCCCAGATCACCAGACTATGTAGGTGACAATTATACATTATCACTTTCCTTATTGAATACATGTACAGTGTAAAAATCGCCATACTTATATTTCACGCTTGAGGAGAAGGATCAATATTGTTATTTATTATTCCACTGTTATGTCATTTCACCATAATTATAAGGTCAAGAGAATGCGCAAAATATGAGGTTGTAATAATAATATTATTTAATAATATTTCTGTCTGATTTCGTTAAAATGACCGGTCACTAGGTTTTCGCCTGGTGCCGGGCACAGCCCAGCACCAGGCCAGTCCAGTGTCCAAAATGGTAGGGGGCTTCCTGTCTTGGTCAGTTTAGCTGGATAGCCAAGAGACTGCCCTAACAGTGGGTGGGTGGATCAGACCTGTGGCCAAAATTAGTGGGGTAGGGAGGGGGCCGTTTTGACACAACCCCTTCAGTAAGCAGCAGTGTTCACTAGAGGCTTTGACTGGCAAGTACCTTGTTCTTCATTTGCCCTGGCCACTGAGCTGAATTGGGCCTCTGCTGAGAATGATAATGTTAATAGCCATAGTCTCTATTTTTATATTTTGCACGCATTGTGCCGCCTCGAATAGCCTTGCTAGCTGCAGGCAATACTTCTTTAAGTTTATTTGTTTATTAATAAAGTTTTGTTGTTGTTGTTGTTGATAATTGCAGAGCTCAGTGGGAGGCACAGACAGTCACCCATTGTCCTGGGTGGGGAGGATCAAAGTCTTGGTATCAAGGACACACTTAGCATAGGACCTGTAGACACTCACTGAAGCCATGTTTGCATAAATTTTGTCAGATTTATTATTTTATTTATTTAGGCTCACTTATTTTATGCTTTGTAATTAAGGTTGCAAATGAAAATGTGCTTAAACTGTGCGTTTTGGTTCGAAGCCATTGATACCATGAAGTCTTTAATAATCTACATGATATTTGCAAGCTATTTCTTCGGAAAGGTTGCCTATCAGCTCAGTGGGTTTGTTCAAGAATTTTTTAAATATGTTTCTTTAACAGTACATCAATGAATGAATTTTGGAATCAATATTTTTAATTCAACTTAAGTAATCCCTCAGAGTTTTGACTTGGCTTCTTGTTGTTTCGTCAAAATTATGTCCTGTAAAAACTGAAAGGGAAGGGTCCAAAGAATCTTCCCATCTGCATTAGCCCTTCCGTCTCTTTAAATAATCTCTCCCTGTTTTTTTTGAGGTCTTGCTTGAATATTATTTTATAAGTGTACCTTAAAGCCTCTTCTGCTGTAATTGTTCCTTCAACTTCTTTCACAGTAAAGGCATGTCATTCTAGGAAAAAAGAAAATGCTCTGTCATTCGATCAAGTAGAGCAGATGCCATTTAAGATTGTTTTTCCTTGTTTGATCATCATTAAACTTCCCTTCAGTTTTCTTGTGCGTTATTGACCGTGTAATTTGACTGGTGGATCAATTTTTGGTGCGCTCTCGATCCTCTTTTCTCCCTCTATATGTAAATTTGTTTTCTTATTCAGTATCAAAGTGTTGACCAAATTACTCCGGAATTATGCTGCTTGTCAAAGGCATCTGTTCAACCAAAGTGCCCATACAGTGGCGGATCCAGACCTTCAGGTAAGGGGTGGGGGGGGGGGGTCATCCAGACCCCTGAGATTTTTAGACCAGTTTGGTCTTAAAATAAGGGCACCTCCCCTGGATCCGCCACTGCCATAGAGAGAGGAGTATTTGCTATAGCTATGATCTATCATGTGGGCAACTATTCTGCAAAGCATTTTAGGTCTGATTTGACCGATCTATGTGGATGTTTGTTACCAAGAAAAGACTCTTTACTTACAATACCGGTTGTTTGGATTAATGCAGATTTTTAATATAGAAATTAATTGCTGTGAACCCAGATTAGTGTCTGTTAGTAAGAGGTGCATGTATGCTTATAGGAGGTGTTGGTTACAGTCATAGCAGGTCAAGCATACCCCCCAAGATTCTATTAATTAATTGATTATTTGAAAAATGAATCCGTTAGTCGTTCCTGTAACTGGTGTCCAATTCAATGCGGCATTTCTGCAAGCGTAATGAGCAGTGAATATTTTATGAGAACTTCTCTGTATTTGGTCAGATTGAAAATCTTTGAATGGATTAAGTTTCTTAGAAGACATTTACATCAGATTCAGGAAAACAGAGCTGGTAGAAATTTGATAACTGCCTCGCGTGTGAATTCACGGCTCATTACACATGCAAGAATGCAGGGATCAATCTAAATAGCAACGGATTCAACTTTTGAGTAACAAATTCATTAATGGATTCTTGGGGGGTAGGCTTGACCGGGGGGGCACTTGGGTATTTTTTGGGTGGGTATGCGCCGCCGGGACTCCAAATTGGCACCCCGTTCTAAAAAAAATTCCCCTAAAATTGATACCCCGTTCTAGAAATGGGCCAATTTTTTATACCCCATTCTAGAATTCGCCCTAAAACTGATACCACCATTCTAGAAATGGGCCAATTTTTTATACTCCATTCTAGAAAGTTTGTAAATTGAAATAGCCCTGTTTTTTAAAAAGATATGTCTTTATTTGTTCGACTTATACATAAAAAAATGCTTCTTCATAATCAGCAACAATTTTAAGCAGAAGATAAAGCCGTGATCCACAATTTTTTTATACCCCGTTCTAGAAATCGCCTCTGAACTGGATACCCCATTCTAAATCAGGAGCTTCAGCCTAACCCTACCCCCCCCCCCCCCCCCGGGCACTTGACCTGGTTTGACTGTCACAGATCTAGAGGTTCTGTACAGTACCTGATGGAAATTGAGATTTTTTCCCTGTTCAAGTTCTCTGAAAACTAAATGCCATACATGTTAATGCTACCATTTAAAATGGTAGTTTAAGAACATGAGTGATGTTCAGAATACTGAAAGTTTAAAAACATTTCTTTGTCTAACTGCAAAACTGTAAATTATAATAATTACAATCATTACTATTACATTATTATTTTACCAATTACAGTGAAACCTCTATTAAGCGGGCACCTTCGGGACCTTCTCAAGTGGCCACTTAATAGAGGGTGTCCACCTATAAGAGGTTTTAAAAATTGTGCAATGTTCATTAATGATCAACATTAAATGTTTACTCTGTACTATGAAAAAGTTGCAAGTCATTAAAGAAGCTATCCAGGGTTCAAGTTCATTACCTTTCATTACCAACTTTAATTTTTTTGTAAATGCAAAAACATTAACTGACTTCAGAACGTATTTCAAGGACGTAATCCAATACTACTATTGTCAATTCAGTACGGTGTCTACTTAATAGAGGTTTTTAACAATAGAAAGTAGTCAAATACAACTTATTTAAGTGTCCACGTGCGCTTAATAGAGGTGTCCGCTGAATAGGGTTTTGTTATAAAGGGAAATATCAGACGTCCATCTTGGGACCCGGCTTAGTGTTTGCTTAAGAGAGGGTGTCCGCTTAATTGGGGCTACGCTTAATAGAGGTTTCACTGTAAAATATTATAGTCATTGCTATTACAAATTGTGGCAATACTATGCAAAATATGCTGACCATGCAGACAAACTAAGCCATGCACAGTCATAGCTGTTTGCTTGAAAGGGAATTGCCTTTAATGTAAATAGCAGGGGGGGCTTGCCTCCACCCCCCTTCCCAACCACCACTGCAGCCATGTTTCTCAACCCAAAATTGGTCATTGTAGCATCCAGGGCGCATGTTTTCTACCCTCCGACGACTCAAGAAGTACCTTAAAGAAGGATTGTTTTAGCCTTTGTTTGAACAACTGCCTACTTATGCCTACCCGGCCAACTGTCGATTGCGGATTCTATGGACACTGTTAAGATCTCAAAGAGATTTGCTAGTTCCAACGAACTAAGCAAATGACATTTTGGGAAATTGGAGTAGGGCTATGGTCAATGGCCCACTTTGTATATAACAGTGGCGGATCTACAGGAAGAGTTGGGAAGCCCTGGCCCCCCTCTTATTTTTAGACCAAACTGAGGCCGCGCCCAAAGGGCTGAAAAAAATTTTTTGGAGACCACTCTCCCCCCCTTATCTCAGGGTCTGGATGACCAGGTGCCCCTCCCCGCCTCCCCTTATCTGAAGGTCTGGATCCACCACTGTATAATATAGCTACTACTCACCTGTGCCTCCAAAGCCTTTGCTTGCCTTGTGGACCTTGAAGAGGGAAAATTTTATGGTATTTCAAGCCACAAAATCTTCGATTAGCTTTGTGCTTCTTCAGCGGATGAAACAGAATATAAATTATCAGACGTACAACTTAGTGAAAGAATGGCTTTCTGTTGTTTAATACTGTTAGCTTTCTTTAGCTGTCTTTCTTTTTCTGCTCGTTTTTTTGGTGTGAATGTTTTGTGTAGCTGTGTGTGGTGTGCGGTACCTGACCCTTTAATATAATCATTTATTAATAACCTAAGTGAGGCTGCCCTATCTTTTTAGCCCTCAATGGTTATTATGGACAGCCTGTACTCTCTCTATATATATTTATCAAATTTTTTTGTATCATGTAAATCAATGTAGGGTACAGCTGGGTACAAATAAAGTTGTTGTTGTTGTTGCTGCAAGCATTCATTATAGACATTACACACATGGATGATTCTCTATTTTTTATATTCCCGCCAATATTTGAAAAAGTTGTTAAATGGGGCAGCGGTTCATTTGAGTTTTATTTGCTTGTTCGTGTAATTCTTCATAAATGCCATTCAATCCGCGGCCATTCAAGGGATGTTACTCAGTAACATCCGCTGAAAGGACCTTGTTGATGCGCTAAGAGGCTTGATCGAGGCGAAACATTAAAACATCCTTTCCAAACAGATGCAGTGGCATCTTCTTGGTTGAATCAATCGAGGGATGATCGAAAAAGCAAGGCAAGACCTCGAAACAAACATCAGATCATCAGAAAAATCAGAGTGGACGATCGAAGCGAAGCTTAGATGAGTCACAGGAGGAACCACGAGGCGAGCGTGACGTCATACGTTTACGAAATCCGACCGAAGATGAGAGGGCCTTTCGACGGATGTTAACGAGTGCTGACCTTGTGAGAAAAACGGTCAACCCTTCAGGGCGGAAAAACGTAATGAGCATGCGTGAACTTTTCTGCCCAGATCCCCTGGCCGGGTCTGAAAGAATGGCGGGTTTTCAAATATTTTTTTGCCTAAAAATATAATGTTTCCACTCATAACCTGGAAAAAACGAGCAATTTGTCTTCAAAAGTTGCAAGCTGTGGCTATAACCTTATCATTACTCAATTTTCTCGAAGAAGACCTCATAGTAAAACGGACTTAAACGACATTAATTTCCGTGCGTTGTACTGGAAATATGCATGCGTGGGTCCTATTTTTTTCAAGATGCATTCACAAAATGTGTTCATATAAGGAAGTTTCTGGATATATAAGGTCCGGAGCTCCACTGTGGACACAAAAACAACATATCTTTGTACAGTGATTTGCCCCAAAAAATTAACGCTTGCCCACGATGTGTTTTAAGTCACTGAACTTTGTCGTGAGCTGATATTTTAAAACACGCTCAATCGGAAACTCGTGGCTTTGTAGATCACTAAAATATAAACAAAACCCTCAATGTAAAAGTTACTACGTTGATATGTGGGCAGAAAAAAGGTCAATCTTTATCTAGTAAAATCTTCCCAAAATTCGGTTTCAAATTAACTGTAGCTTATTTTAAACTTGATCGTTTCGCGTACTAAGAGATAACTATAAATTATGCTTTGTGTTGTCAAGTTGAACATGCATAACATCTGTCAAAAACCTACGTGTAAGTAGGATCTCCTTCAAACAAAGTTAAAATTATATTGCAAAAACGTCTTGCTGACAATGAAGAAATGATTTTTTTGTACGAAAACAACCTACCTAAAGATCTCTAAAGATCAGTTTCAGTGAGCTTCGCAGCTAAACCATGATTCACCATGTAGCTATTTTTCATAACTCAGTGAATAGCTGGTCCATGTGAGGGTCTTCATTCAAGCAAATTAAACTCTGCCAATCGTTCGAAAATACAGAAAACTGCACATAAGGGTATTTGTTTTGCTCGCCTCATACAAATCCAGCTCCAGCAACTGTTTACGGGCAGAATCAATTGTTTTAAAGTAATTAACTGCCGGCAGTTGTCACGTTCTCAACTTCGCAGCGAGTGAAAAGGAAAATTTGCGTACAGAAAGTTATTTCTAACAAGAACGCTCTTAGTAGCGTTGAGTCTCGCGTGTTTGTAGATACGATAAGCAGTGAGGAGGCGAATAGAGCGCGAGCGTTCGTCACTCGGAGTCGGGGGGGGGGGGGGGGGGCTCCGCATATAAAAGGCTGGGGATGTTAGTGACATTTCGAGTTGTGTTATATTATGTACATCCTGACAATGATCACGTGTTTAATGTGATGGGACGAAGTTGAACTGGAACTCTCGTTTATGGAACTTGACTCGAGACTTGTCGAGATTTCTTGAAATAGTTTTGGTTTTGTTACGGAGATTACAGTCTTAAAATAGAATCTACAGGGGATGCTCGTTGTCTTGCTTAGGGGGTGTAAATAGTCTCTTTTAGGGGTCAAAAAAGCTTGGGCTACAGCAAGTGAAAAAGTTGAATTATGCTTTCGACCTACTGCACAGGGTCCAGAGGAGTTGCCTGTGAATAAATGAATTACTTATTTAAAGTCTCACCTCGATCGAAAAATGTTTATAGCTGTCGCTTAGCGCGATTAATTAGCCCAATGGGATCTTTATGAATCTACTGTAAAGGATTTCTTTGCTTTGTAACTGATCCAGATCGACTTTATTGTTCGGTATTTTGAAAATCAATAACCGCAAGCTATATCCTCGTTGGTGCACAGCAGGTCGTCCGAAGGGTGACGGAAGACCGTTGCCCGAAGGGCGCCCGAAGCGCGTAGTGGCGAGTAAAAAAAGGATAAGGGAGGATACTTGTACCACGTGACTTAGTTCGTTGTGAACCGCATTTCTCGGTGACGGAAGTGAATGAGACCGGAAACGCAAAAGTAACAGATCGCTGCTAATTCGAGAATCAAAACATCAGCTGCGGAGGGAGTTTTAAAGATCTTAAAGATCTATGCGAAGGCAACATAGTTTTAAGTGAAGTTAAGATCTTCCAAGACTGGAGATTTGTTGTGCACATGTCAACAGTCTTCGATGTCTTAAGGAGGTTTCGCTTGTGTAAAGGCTTCCCAGTACTGAGTCACAAAACGCACAGGCGAAGACGCAAGAGGTAAGATTGTTGGGACCACCGAAGAATGACTCAGTCGTGATGATATCACAGTTGCCTTGTACCTCCGCTCTACTCAGTATTACGTTTTATTGCAACAGTACACACGACCTGTAAATCACTACCCGTAATAATTTAAGAT
This sequence comes from Porites divaricata, assembly GCA_038088405.1. Taxonomy (NCBI): domain Eukaryota; kingdom Metazoa; phylum Cnidaria; class Anthozoa; order Scleractinia; family Poritidae; genus Porites; species Porites divaricata. The sequence goes on from JBBMOI010000004.1 coordinate 30,633,288, forward strand.
TCTCCAAACAAAACTAATGAGCTGGGCTTAACGTAGCTTACATTCATGGACTAAAGAAAATCGCTTAGTTATTCAGATCTAGAAGGCACTTTGGAGAAAATTGGAACCCTTATTTAGGCGTAATAAAAAGCTTCACGATCACGCTTCAAAAGAGTGTGCTACACAGTCGTTTTTTAGTGTCGTCACGCAACTAAACGCTCCTTCCTGCTAATAACCACAGTAAATCGATATGTGGTAAAATCACATTTACTCAGTGAAAATGTAGAACGTTCCAGAGCATAATCTACTCAGCGAACGAAAAAAACTTTATTGAAACGAGCAGCATTTTGGCATGAGGTAAAAGTCGTGTAGGTTTACCATCTCCTTTTATTGCTTTAATCTTGAACACATTTACTTTACTACGTCATTTCCGTCATCATCTGTTGCGGTGCACAGGTTAGTCAGTTTACAGAATGTGTAACGAAACTGTAATACGATTAAAATAAACCATTTTTTCAGAGGTTTTCGATGGGTTTTGATATTCTAATAAACACATCTCCTCTGGATCCTGTGTATGGTGCGTCATTTGAATCATTGTCTAAAATAAAGTGTACGCTCATTATTGTACCGAACTTGTGGGGCACAAAATAGCTCGCTTAAATCGTGAATCCTTCTTTTATTTAAATCACCGTCTGCTCGTACATTTCCTCTCCGTTGAACGGGAGAGGTAAATTAACGACGATTTGCTTGTTGTTTTTTACCTCGTCATCGAAGTTCTGCTCATGAACATTCTTCCTTGTTTCAACATCTGATGTATTCACTTCTTTCAAAGTTATCAACGCTTTCAAACGACAGGATTCGTGGAACGACCCATTCCGAAAACGCTCGACATCTTTTAGTGTGGGTCTACCACGAATGGTGTGTGGATTTGTAAGCGAGATCACCGTATAATCCATTAATCTTTGCAAATTTTTCGTCTCAAAACATAACATTCGGACAATGGTACGTTGTTTTTCGAAGTGTTCACAGAGATTGAAAGCATCGTGTCGATTTTCACCCCCAGATTCTGCGCTACCATGACCCGGAACAAGTGTTTACAAAACGACCAAAACCATTCTTTCTGTCACGTTTTTTCGCACGTGAAGGTCAGAACTAAATTACCATAAGATCAGAGAGAGCACGTGTTTACAGTTTTACTTTTTGTTATGTCTGTTTTGCACTTGCGATTTTATCGGCTTACTATGTCATGTAAGCATGAAACGTAACCTGTTTTGACGAAAAAGATAAACTCTGATTTCTTACATGGAAGAAAAGCACTTAAACGTGATAAACATTGCGCGTTATTGACGTTATTCCAGTCACCCCCCAAAATAAACCATGAAAGTCGTCACGATTCTTATCCCCAGTTTCCACGGTCTTCGCTAGGAACGCGAGGCTTGCAAACTAGGTCCGAAAAAAAAAAAACTGCGCTTTAAGAGTCTCGCGTTGCTCAAAGCACGCTCGACTAATAAAGAACAGAAACTTTCACAGTGCATTGGAAAACCAAACTGTGTAAGTAAGAGTGAAGAAAACTCTGACTGCTATTACTTGAGCAACAGAAAAATGATCGAAGTAATCTTTTCTTCTCGAGTAAGCCTACTGGCCTTCTATTTCCGAGAAAATTTTACGGCGCAGAAATGGTTCTTTGACTGAAGAGATGGATAAAGCTGGTTCTGCAAAGGGAATAAATCTGGGCATGTGAAAAAGTATTTACTAACAACAGAATACAAGCGGGTTTTAATTCAGCCCGGCGAAAGACGGCGGAAACAACTCACAAATAAATCGAATGCACAATCAAAATACTCGCCTCTTGGGAAATGTTCAAAACTTTTTATTCCTGACTTCAGATTGACGGGATGATCTGTTTTTCCTTTAACATTGGTTGTTCCGAGTCCAAAGTAATTTTCAAGTGACGAAAAACAAAAGCCATTCAAAAGTATAACGGCTTTTCGAGAAGCAAACGTTCACATCTTGTGCGTTTCATTCATAGTCAGTGCAGTGACTCTGTCAGTGCAGTCAAAGAAAAGCCCGCCTTGAGCCTGCGATAAGGGATGCGCAGAAGCATGCGCAGAACGTTTTTCCGCCCTGAAGGTCAACCCTGGGGAGATTGTGAAAACCCGTGGGGACTTGGGTTCCAATCTAGATAAAAGGCTCGGGCCTTTAACTCGGGCCTTAGCTCGGGCCGTCACGCATGCGGTCACGTCATTACATTTAGGTTCTTAAATGGATTGTTATTTTACCAAATTTGAAGATGTGTAAAAATGTCAAGAAAAAGAAGAACTATAGTATTGACCTCATTGACGACATTGGCCTTGAGCCCAACCCGAGCCTACCCTAGCCTGGCCAGAGCAAATGCACAACCCAAGGACAGACCCCCGGCGACCCCCGGCGTAACCCCCGGCGCAATCTTGGCGCAATCTCGAATCCCGGCGTGTTTTTGTACTCTCCCCAGGTTTCTCTCACAATACAAAATTAAGATAGCGGCGGAGCATGGCGGCGGAGCATGGCGGCGGGCAATGTGTGAATCTGTGAATCTTCCAGACAGGCCGTTTCTTGGTTGCATTTTCCCTCGTGTGATTTGATCAAGGCGGAAATATCTTGTTACTTAAGGTAAGAGAAGCTTTCAGTACATTAAGGATACGTTCGTCACACAGGTTACACAGGACATAATTTGCAATCCTCTTGCGAAATCTTTAAATGACACTGCAATGGTTTTTGAAGTTAATTTACATCATGATTGCATCGGTCACTTGATTTAAACTGCGTTCGGCATTTAGTCAAGCATATCATTCCGACTGCAGCGTAACAGGGCCGATAAACCAATTCATTTCTGATCAGTTTACACGCCCTGTAAGCTTCGGAAGTTAATCTAATGCATCAGTCAATTCCACCTGCGCCCAGCCCCCCCCCCCGGGCAACCGCGGGGCATTTGCCAGCCTGTTCAGTCCCGGGGGAGGGGCTTTAGCCTATTTAGCGCAACCCGGGGGCCGGGCATTGGCCAACCCCAGTGGCACCCCCGGCCTTTGACACGCAAGTGATTAGGGAGCTTAAGCAACTACGACGACGACCACAACGACGACTTCAAAAAAACAATAGGTTTAATGATCAAAACAACAGCTCTGCACGTGCATCACGCTTTTTAGTACATTTCTTTGACGTCCACTGCACGACTACGACGTGAAACTTCCTAATTTGCCGTTTTATGGAGGACGTGAACATACGACGACGAATTTTCCTTCCTCTTTTTGAACCTGAATAAAATCCATAAGAATTCAACTCCATGAAAAGTCGCCTGCATTTGACATATTGAGCGGGTCCAAATAGACGCGATTAAGTTTGAAAGAACGCAAATTCATTTTTTTAACAACGTTTTCACTGCCGTCGTCGTCGTCCTTGCTTAAGGTCCCTATTAACTTTAAAACGTGGTCGACGTGGAGAATTTCCGAGATAAAGATCAGCAGTTTGTGGCGGATTGGCTTGTCCAGCAAAGGCTAGAAAAACTTGTCGACGTTTTTAAAGGCATGTTTTCTTAATTTCAATATGTACTGTAATCTAAAAAGCCATAATTTCAAAGCAAATAGCGAGAGCGTGAATGAATTGTGGCGTTTTTCGCAACAGGCCGCATTTGATTCATTCTATATGGTAATTAATAAAATTCCAGCTTTTGGAAATATTAAAGGCTTGAAAATTTGAAATCAAGGACTACAATATGTATAATTAAAAACGTCTGTGTTAGAAAATATTTATGCATTTCACATCAGGCCACAATTTTAGCAGTGTTTTGGTGCCTGAATGGTTTTTTTATCATCGGTTTGCAACTGCTGCCAACTCATTCAACTCATTTTTCGACCTTCGAATTTCAGAAAACGTGAATTGGGCCTCAAAACACGCTCCATTTCTTTGCTAGAACAACTTTGTGATCTATTGCAGCGTACAAAAATGAAAACTGGCATTAAAACGATCCCGGGGGCAGGGCATTCGCCCTCTACTTTCGTCCCCACCGCCGGGCATTTGACAGCTAAAGTGCTAAAGTGCTCCCGCCCCCGGGAATTTGCCATCCATGAGACAAAAATGGCTAATTCCCGGGGGTTAGCCCGGGGGGGGGGGGGGCTGGGCGCAGGTGGAATTGGCTGATGCATAAAATGTGCGAATATAGAAGTGTCCTTTATTGCACTTTGACTGAAAATAAAATAATATCATATGGAGTAGTCCTGTTCGTTCTTCTAAGGGCATCTCTTACTTCAAAAAAGACGGCAGATTTTATCCCGTGTAATTTTCTGATCAACTCTCTACAATATATCTCGAAGTAGTCTATGTAACATCACCCCTCCCAGCCTGAGTGATTTTTATCTTATCTCATGACAAGTTAAGTCACTTCGCTTCAGGTTTAGGAAACTGCAATTGGCAACAAATTATTGACACATTGTACTCAACTAGGGTAATAACTAAAGAGAAGAAAAGAATCCACTCCCCCCCCCCACTCCCCTTCATTCAAAGTTGTGGTTTTTGTTGTTTTCTATGGGTAGCTCAAACAGCGGCACAACATTGCATGGAGGGGATGGGAGAGGGAAAGCTTTATTTCCCCTCTAGAAGTCAGTAAAGTACGTGTCAGCTTTAAGGCAAAGTGTCTCAACTACATTGTAATTGTGTCCCCGGTTGTAGCTCTAGATTGTAGCAATACACACATACTTCCACTTTAGAAAAGAAAAAGAAAAATAGAGCAGTTTATTGATTGTTGATTAATGATGCAAAAATCAAAATATGATTTATGCACAAATGTTCCTCTTTTTTGCTCTAATGAATGGATCTCCACGTTATTGATTGCTGTTTCATACAAATGAATGCATATTTTCTCGTAATGAACAGCAAAAGTTGTCATTCTCATAACCTTTTGGTTTGATGATGTGTGGATATTATTAGGAGAAAATTGAAGTTGGTCAATATTGGGACCTATAGGGCAATTCGTTGTATTGCGCTGTCGGTTTTGGCATATTTTGGGTTTTTCTGTTCCGTCAATCATCTTGGCAGACCTTGTACAAATACATGTGTACTTGCACGAGTTCAAAAGGTCATGGTTTGTGATTTGTGATTGGTGGATCTCAGTCTGTTTTGTTTGTTTTGTATTACAAGAGTTGTTGCTTTGTGATCATTCTTTTTTAAGCAATAATTGACTAGTTAATGTCTCTGTTCCTTTGCAATGCATGCTAAACATGAAGTAACTAAATTATAAAAACAAATAATGACAAGGTGGCATCACAGCAATGCTCTGTCACTTGTGACCAGTCAATTCCAATGATTACGAAAATGTTTCAAGTTTTGTTTTTTATATTTGGGTGTTTTGGTGTGATCTGGGGAATCTGAAACGAAATTACAAAATCTGTAGAAATATTTGAGGATTTAACAGCTTTCACAATGTTCAGACCTATTGATTATAATGCTCTAGATGAAGAGTTCAGGACAGGTAAACCTCTCAGTATGGAAATCAGAAGATGGATAGTTGGTTTGTGTTTGAGCGGAGAGAGACCGAGGAAAATCTCGCCAACAGTTGGTGTTACTTATGGGGGAGTGTGACGCATCTTTTGTCATTATCAAACATACGGCACATGTTTTTCTCTATAGAATTGTTCAAATTGATGAAACCTAGCATGTTTGGAAAGGGAAATACATGAAATGTTGTTGAACAATGGCGTGGGGTATGGGAGAAACTTACTGGCTTTATCAACTGTAAACAAGGGAATAAAGATCCAGCTCCACATAATAAATGAATAAATACTCAATAAAACAGAGGTTACATCAGTCGCTATTTCTTATTTCCACAAGTATTGAACTTTCCATCTCTAATTTGAAGATCTTTTACTGGAATTCTACATTTCAACGCAATCTCCGTAGTTCCAATGTGATCCTCGCTACTCCACTCAAAGTAGCAAGTTTATTGGAAGACTTGGATCACGTGTTCAGTTTACTGGTCATGTGTGACAGGGCATTGATGTAATAGGGGAGCACTGCCTTGCGCCAGGTTAGCCTGTGTGACTTCCGGCGATGGCGTGACCAAAGAACCTCACTTATCTCCCCAGCACTACGAGCTGAATGCAATACAGCACGTTCTGGATCAGAGAAGAGTATTTGCATGCGATATTAATTGGCAACGCGGCCAACAAGCGTGGGAGAATTCGCTGCGCAGACTTAACCGCACCGCTAAGGAGTGTCCCTAGTTTATTTGATAGCATAGCACAAAACAAAGCCCAAACCTCGTCTCGAAAGAATAATATACTGAGTGCTAACCTTGCTTAATAACAGAACCCAAGTGAACTCTGAACACTGTCTTGTTCTAGGCTTTTATAGCTAGAAAAAGATCTGCTTGCATATATATAGCCAGTAGAAAAGGCTGTACTACAAGACAGCTCAGTATTACACATGCAAACTCTTAGCCATGAATAGTGCCTTGAAAATAGTTGCCCAACTAGCCATACTAGCCCACTTAAGACAACAAGGCCGTAAAGTTCTATGCTAGAATACAATACAGGGTGTCCCAAAAGTTTGTTCCTCTAATTTCATGCACTATAACTTTTGATCAAAACTTTATTTTTACATGAAATTTCTAGAAGATGTTTATTTATCTATCAAGTACATGTATTCAGAATTTCAGTAACTGGCACGCCCTTTTTGCTTTTTTATCACATTCTGTAGCCATTGTTGCATATAGTGGGATACAGCGTGTAGACCCACAAATGATCCATTTTGAGCTTTTTTATCACCTAGTGCACAGGATCCAGTTCAACCCCCAAACAACATTTCTTTAGTTTAGGCAGCTGAAAAAAATATATTTTGGGCATTCATCCAAAAAAGGTAATAATTCTGGCTCCCTTCCACAGTAAGGCTTCTGTACTTCTTGACAAATTTGAAACGAACTGGGCGTTAATTGGCAGACTACACAGAAGTTTTTTTGCCATTTCAGGGGCCTCTAATTTTAAACATTTTAAACAGCTTTTCATGACCCTTTTATTTGGCTTGCTAACTATGTGAGACTGAGCATTCTTGTCAACTCTCTTATTTTGTATCTAGCCTTCTGTAAAACTATTTTAGCTACTTTATTCAGGGCTTTTGGTCTTCGCCTGAGTTTCTTGCCTTCAAAACCTTCATTTCTCCATGATCATTCTATCACCCAACATTCGGATTTTTCCAGTTTTTAGCAATTTCTACAACAGATAAGCCAGTAAATCAAAGTATACGGGCTTATGCTCTCACGCAGCTGAACGTTTTTGCGTTAACGGGGTTATCTTTCGTGATATTCACAAAAAAACAAGGAAGGAGTTCGAGCAATCCAGGCTATGAAATACAAAAAATGTGGCTGGAACATATACTCACGCTTGCGCACCTTTGGCACGGAAGTATACAAATCGAATATTGGAGTTAAAAGATGGCACAAAAAGTATGAAAATAATGAATTATATTGAAAGACACAGCTTTTGTTTAAATGATTTGCTTACCAAGTCCAGTCGTACTGAAATACAGACTTATGAAGTAGAGGAACGAACTTTTGGGACACCCTGTATATCTTAGAGCTGGCTGACCTTGGCAACTTGACTACACAGCTGCTTTATTGAAAAAGAACTGCCATGAAAGGGTTCCCTGATAACTAACGTCATGTTCCATTAAATACATTTTACTGGTGTGACAGTAAAATTACTTTTAGGTTTGCTTCACAGATCTTTATGATCTTTCTCATTCTTGTCACTTGCAAGAATAAAGCAATGTCTGTCTCCTTCCTTTGACAAAAAATTCACTCACCATCGCATTTTCCTTCGCTATTCTTGAGCAGCCAGAGTCATTCTCAGCCAAGCTGAGTGAACACGTTTCATTAACCCCGAATTCACTAAAATGATTGACAGAACAGAAAGACCCGAAATACCTTCTAGGTTTGCCAAATGCACAGTGCAATACAATGAATTATGTTGTAAAGGGGTAACAAATTGTCTATGTCTTATGTTTATGTCTTAATGATCTTGAATAGGTGTCGTTAAGATTTTCAAAAACTGAAATGTTCTTTTCGAGCCTTTGAAAAGTTTCCACAAAATGTACATCAGCAAATAGGGAGGCATAGATAACGCTGAATGAAATAATTATAAAATAAACCTCTGAGTGTACCATTTGTGTTCGTAGCAAGATAGAAAACACTACAAACTTGCAAAATTAAAAATAGCATACGTTTTGTCATGTGTAATTTGAAATCTCTTGCTTTTCCATGCATCACAACTTTGTATCATTTTACTACATGCAATAGTGACATAACATTTCTAATGCTGGGGAAAAGGCCTTGTTTTTATTATTGATGGTTTTTCTAAAACTGTTAAATTCATTAATTTTGACTCCATTTTTGAGACAAGAAACTTCAACTACACTTCCGCAAGACAAGTGCTTGTCTGTTTACCTTTTATTGGCGCAAATATTTTTTGCTACGGCTCATGACCAAATGTTTTCTGTTTTTGTTTCAAAGGTGCAGAATGAGAGGGGAATTTTGTTTTCATTTAGTGTAAGTTAGCCCCAGAATCATGGTTTTATGCACCTGCTTGGGCTTTTTGTTTCACATTTTGGTTGCCCATAAGTAGATTGGAGGAGCATGTGGTGACCAGGCCTCCATTAGGCAGTAGCCTTGACACTGCCTAGTGTAAAGCACGTAAATACGTACCTTCACAAGTATTAAACAGTTTTGATAGTTCAAAAGTTAAACTTCATACAAAAATACAGAATACTGAGGAGAATCAAGTTTCGAGGATGTGGTCAAGATTGTCACCTTTAGATACATTCACTATCAATACACCTAATTGCAATAAAATTGTCATAGAAAAAAGCAAAAAGTTAAATAGGAATTAATTAGCATGTAATTATCATAGCTTGCAACATTCACAACACACACGCATATAGCTCACGTAATATGAGAGAAATCATTTGCATCAGTTTCTTGGTGTCATTCTAATGCAGTTTGGGGCTGATTCATTTAGTGAATTTCAAATGTGCTCGAATTACAAACGTACATCGAATAACTATTAAAGAAATAATGACTCCATTTTTTTCAATAAATATGGCCTGGGGTAAATTCCAGGAACGCGACGCGTCCTGTATTTTAGTGCTAAGTAGAAAAGCCAGTCTGCATATAGTTTGCAGTGCACAACACCACCATCCGATCACAATTTTCAAGCAACAAATCAAGGGCGGAGAGGGTGAGGGGTCCTCCGCCACTTCCTCACCCGCGCCACAAACCAAGCTTCATTTGTCAGGACATTATACACTTAATGTCAGTTCCCGAGGGAAACAGTTAGTTTTGTTTTCCCGAGAGTCCTGATGTTTCCCGAGATGAAGTTTTGTTATATTTCTAGACTTTCACTTCAACAGCACCAAAAGAATAACTGGAGCGAACCAGAACAGTCGACACATTATTAATGACAACACAAATTTAATTCTCAAAACCACTGAATGAATTATTTACAACTCCTTTCCTTACATTATCTGCATCTTTTTCCTCCACCAGCTGCTGTTTCTCTTCTAGGATGACTTGAAAAATCGTTGCTTTTTAGTTTGAGGCTTCGTGTTTGTGTTGTTGTGTTCACTCGCGAAAAAGAAAACTGGCAGTGTTTTTCCCGCCTTCTGTCACACCAATGTATCCCGAGCGGAGTACAATTGCATGATGTATCATGGTCGGGATACATTTGATTTTAGTCAAGGCCACGTGACCAGGAATCAACCAATGACAGCCCCTGTTTAGTTGATTGAAAGTCTAGGAATATAACAAAACAGATTGGCGACTGAAGGTGCGACAACTCAGACATTACATTGCTCGCGTCAAATTATTACCTTTTTCTTTTTTGAATTGGGCGACTTCTGTTGATGGAGAATGTTGGCTCTAAAATGACATTGGCACCTGTCTTTCTTACAGCACGGAATCACAGAATTATCTCTTGTTATTGTGCATGACTTCTTACATAATTGTTAAATTATTAAAATACGAAAATGTAAATCACATGGCTAATTAATTCCTATTTGGCTTTTTGCTTTTTTCTATGACAACTTTATTGCAATTAGGTGTATGTTCACTCTGGTTAACTAGTTAAAACTTGGTTTAGGTACACTTGCTGTAGGTGTCCGTTCTTGAAATACAATAATTAAGCAAAAAATACCTCTAGTACAGGATAGAGGAGATTGGCCTGTGAATGTTAGTTGATACTTTACTACTGTATGCTACTTTTTGTGCCCTTCAGTTTGATAAATAATAAATTTGAGGGTTATCGATCAACAGATTAGTGCACCGTTTGTCGTGAGCTAGAAGTGTGACATGTTAATAAAATTACTGTTCTTTTTAATGGCCCACTAGAATTGTAGCTTTTTATTTTATTAGCCTGAAGGACTCCCAAAAATTCTCTTAGGCAGCAGCCTTGCTCTAAGGTAAATGCAAATGTTCACTCACGCTTCCTAACCATTAGTTACTGCTAAGTATACATGTATACTGAAATTAACCGTTCATAGTTATAGCAGTTCTAAATTTAATTCTAGTTTGAGATAAATGCGTTTCAAACTGGCAAAACCAGTGGTTCCATAGCTGACTGTGTCCCTTAAACTAATCTAAATAAGGACCAAAAATCAGTTTTTAAAAATTTATTATTATTTGTCCTTATTATGTGTGACTTGAAATCATATTCATTATTTTAGGCAATATATGCACCCCTCTTTCTTGGAATAATGGCCACCCACAGAATAACAACAAGGGTGGCCACTGGACTCTTACAAAAAGTAAAAGAATAAGCCAATTCCTAGAATAAACCCTGTTACTCTTTAGACCAAATAAATAAGTGATAGATCAACATGGATATTCTCCTCACTGACCTCCACACAATTCTTGAAAATTGGTTGAGAGAATTTGTTTAAAGATTAAAGCATATTTCCTTTAAGTGATCATTGTATTAATTCTCATAACCTTTCTACTTTATTATATACTGATGTTGTTTGGAGAAAATTGGTGTTGGTCACTCCTGGGACTTCATGTAACACTTATGTGGACTGATCTTGTATGGGAGTTGCGATTTATTTTTGATCTTCCAATTCCTTTTCCTGGAGTGTTTCCACTTTGTATTCCAGTGTTATTATGAAGGATCAGTTATTATTGATATCATTTTCTTGCTGTTGTTTGGTTGTTTGTTTGTTTGTTTCTGGTCCAAAACAGGAAGTAGAGAACTATAATTATTATTTCAGTCTGTTCCTTCCTCTTCCTGTTTTGTGTTTATTGATGCATTTCACAGTTAATTAAATAACTCTCCCCCTCTCTAATAATCCTCCCTCTCTGTTAAGCTCCCTATCAAACATGCTTGAAATGAAAATGCCCCAGGGAGCTTAATAGAGGATTTATGAATGAATGCTGTATGGTGAACCTTAATTACCATTATTTTAATTTGCATCATTTTACAAACCACAAGGATCTCTCGGATGCAAATACTAAGTCAACAAAATAATCAACTGACCCATGTTGACAGATTCGCTAGTTTGAAGGGTTCACGTAAAATTTTAGGCATGTAATCCGCAGGTTTATTGTGTGGAACCACTTTTTCATGAGCGGGCGTCTTAAAAGTTTTCTAATTTTCCACATGTCCCTGACAACACCACCTTTAAACTACTCACTTCAGGACTCTCACCACCAGGCCCCAAACTT
>JBBMOI010000004.1:30650000-30725000 GCA_038088405.1 Porites divaricata
GCCATATTGGATTACATCATGTGGCTTGGCTTCAGTGACCTTTCACGAAAAGAAACCCTCTGTCTGCGTGAGAGGCTATCGTACATAAGCCCCTCAAAAAGAGCCTTTGAAAAATATAAGCCCCGGGGCTTATTTTCGGAATTTTACGGTATGTCAGAACATTTTGGAGGATGTTCCATAATAATGGCCTAGGGCCGATCCCTGAGGACAGCCTCTCTCACTCTGCTTCCATTCGCTTGTAATAGCTCCCAGCTTCACTCGACTAAGCTCCCAGCTGCACTCGATTGATTACATTGGAAGAAGTCAATACGTCAATGGCTGCGTCACAGACAAATTTAACCTCAGTAACGTCTGCAAAGCAGCGTCCATTTCCTTGTTCTGGGCCTTCAACGGACTCATGCAAGGAATAACCCTTTTATCTTGATTGACAAATCGACAATGGCACTTTATAAAGGCCAATCATCGCGCGTACTCAAATTGGGGTACACAGGTGGTAGTTGAGAACAAGGATTTCAGCGCTGTTTCGCAGACAGATATAACCAGAGTTTAGTTCCATCCGCTGCGCAGGCTAATACTTCAGTGGTCGAAATGATTGCGACCGAGTTTGATTATAAAATTAAGTACAACTGGTTCAGAGTTGTACTGCATACAGTTGATAGTTTGAACGTTAAACACGAACTACGATCGAAAAAAAAAATTAAGGCCATTCTGTACCATGCGGACATTTCCAAGCGATATTTCTCGGTTTGCCACTTGAAAATCGTGTTTTACTATTTGCACGAATTAAAACGGGTCATGTAGCAGCTGCTCGGAAGAAGTCACCAATAGTGCGTTTCCCTGAACCCAAACAATACTAAAACAATGGGAAGAATGACATGTCATTGTTTCCAGCGACCAATTAGGAGAGACCTTACGAGTAGCTCCTACACAACTGATTAAAGCAAATGTCAAGGAGTAGTGACGTCACCGGACGGCATTGACGACCGCTCGATTCAGACGTTACTGAGGGAGTAATAACGACTCGAAGTAATCGAGGAAATTCAGGCTAGGCGCAATTTGTTTTCTCTTTCTTACGCGCGCTATTTTCCGAGAAATTTCCAAAAAAATTAAGTACCAACGAAAATTCTCCAAATGCATGCATTTATTACTTCTAGCTTTATGAATCATTGAATGACAGTTTTGAAAAGAATACTATTTTCACTTTCGTCTATATGCTATAGTCTTGTTTTATTATGTTCTTTCAGCTGAGGTTTCAGAAACACTTCAGTTTTTATATTACTTATCGCAAACGTTACGAAGAAGCCAAACAACTTATAATCCGGTGTAAGTGAGGCTAAAACCTGGGTTTTAGATATTTTTGAATAATTAACACAGAAGTTGTTCTTTCTTCGTTCATCAGGGACGGCGGAGCCGGGGGGGGGGGGGGCTGGGGGGGCTTTAGCCCTCCCACTTTTGAGGAGGATGACATTTTTCTTGTTTTTGTTTTAGTACATGGTACGTATAAAGAAATAAAAAAGGAGAACAAGAAAACGAAAGTATCCTCTTCAGGTTATTCCCCCAAAGGGGGTTGGAATACCTGAGGCGCGAGTTGGAGACTGGCGCGAGAAATTGTACAGGGCATGCGTCTGTGCAGTGGTGTTTTCGCATCAAGAATTTACAAAGTTACAACTTTATACAAACCTCGTCGGAAACGTTTTGCGTTTACGTATTTTTAACACTTTCTCAGCGTGTGCTTGCTTCCCACAGACGCCGGGAAGCTTGTAAAAACCGCAGGTTAGCGTAGGAGACCGGAAGGCCGAGAAATAACCTCTAAAACATTGCTGTAAGCACTTAAAGTACCTTTTATTTCACGCTTTATCCAGGCTAATTATTTCAAGAAGTATCTCGCGGAGAATGCTGTTAACACGATTTCCGAGCCTCTAGATTTCAAAATTTCTGGGTGGGGATGCCCCCAGATCCCCCTACAAACTCGCACCTCCGGCGCTCTTTTTCAGCACCCCCCCCACTTAGAAATACGCTCCGCCGTCCCTGTCATACGTATAGTACCTGATAATCGTATGCATGAAATGAATCGCAAATATGAAAGTAACAAGATTTAAACAAAAACAAACGGTTTTCAGTTGAAACCAGAGAAATGTTGCCAAAGAACCGAAAAGAAACCAAACAAAGAAAAACTTAAAAGAACTGAAACGCAATTTAACCTTAAGAATCGTCTTCACAAACATAGGTCATATGATGTTCATAGTGCTGAAGAAGAAGAGCCTCACTACTCATCTCCTCTTGACAAATCCAACAGCTGTGTTTCAAATTAATGACTGATTGCGGGTCTGCTACACCACTGTTTCCAGTATGAACTCTCTTATGACGACTTAGATCTCCTGCTCCGCTAAAGCACTTGCCACACTCTTTACATTCAAAAGGCTTTTCCCCAGTGTGAACTCTCTTATGACGACTTAAGTTTCCTGCTTCGCTAAAGCACTTGCCACACTCTTTACATTCAAAAGGCTTTTCCCCAGTGTGAACTCTCTTATGACGACTTAAGTTTCCTGCTACGCTAAAGCACTTGCCACACTCTTTACATTCAAAAGGCTTTTCCCCAGTGTGAACTCTTTCATGACTCCTTAAGCTTCCTGCTTGACTGAAACACTTGCCACAATGTTTACATTCAAAAGGCTTTTCCCCAGTGTGAAGTCTTTCATGACTCCTTAGGACTCCTGCTTGACTAAAGCACTTGCCACACTGTTTACATTCAAAAGGCTTTTCCCCAGTATGAACTCTCTTATGGCGACTTAAGTGTCCTGCTGTGCTAAAGCACTTGCCACACTGTTTACATTCAAAAGGCTTTTCCCCAGTATGAACTCTCTTATGATGACTTGAGTGTCCTGCTTCGCTAAAGCACTTGCCACACTCTTTACATTCAAAACGCTTTTCCCCAGTGTGAGCTCTTTCATGACTCCTTAAGCTTCCTGCTTGACTAAAACACTTGCCACACTCTTTACATTCAAAAGGCTTTTCCCCAGTGTGAACTCTCTCATGACAATTTAAGTGTCCTGCTTTGCTAAAGCACTTGCCACACTCTTTACATTTAAAAGGCTTTTCCCCAGTGTGAACTCTCTTATGACGACTTAAGTTTCCTGCTTCGCTAAAGCACTTGCCACACTCTTTACATTCAAAAGGCTTTTCCCCAGTGTGAACTCTCTCATGACAATTTAAGTGTCCTGCTTTGCTAAAGCACTTGCCACACTCTTTACATTCAAAACGCTTTTCCCCAGTGTGAGCTCTTTCATGACTCCTTAAGCTTCCTGCTTGACTAAAACACTTGCCACAATGTTTACATTCAAAAGGCTTTTCCCCAGTGTGAACTCTTTTATGTATCCTTAGGTCTCCTCCTACGCTAAAGCACTTGCCACACTCTTTACATTTAAAAGGCTTTTCCCCAGTGTGAACTCTCTTATGATGACTTAAGTTTCCTGCTTCGCTAAAGCACTTGCCACACTCTTTACATTCAAAAGGCTTTTCCCCAGTGTGAACTCTCTCATGACAATTTAAGTGTCCTGCTTTGCTAAAGCACTTGCCACACTCTTTACATTTAAAAGGCTTTTCCCCAGTGTGAACTCTCTTATGACGACTTAAGTTTCCTGCTTCGCTAAAGCACTTGCCACACTCTTTACATTTAAAAGGCTTTTCCCCAGTGTGAACTCTCTTATGACGACTTAAGTTTCCTGCTTCGCTAAAGCACTTGCCACACTCTTTACATTCAAAAGGCTTTTCCCCAGTGTGAACTCTCTCATGACAATTTAAGTGTCCTGCTTTGCTAAAGCACTTGCCACACTCTTTACATTTAAAAGGCTTTTCCCCAGTGTGAACTCTCTTATGACGACTTAAGTTTCCTGCTTCGCTAAAGCACTTGCCACACTCTTTACATTCAAAAGGCTTTTCCCCAGTGTGGACTCTTTCATGAGTCTTTAGGTGTCCTGCTTGGCTAAAACACTTGCTGCACTGCTGGCACTCAAAGGACATTGGGCTTGTTCCTCTTTTAAGGTGTTATGGTTAGGGTACCTTTTAACAGGAAGGACAAACATTATTAGGTAAATGTAAAACTCTTTGAATTTTTTTGGGCAATATATTGAACAAACTTTTCTGGCCAGCTAGTGAAAAAGGTGGTTTCAAATCATGCATCACCTGACTGCATACCTAAAAATTTGAATGATTGCTTCAAAATGGAGTCAAGTAATCTAATGTCGACTTTGTATTCAGATCTGAGAATCCCCTGTGGTTTGTAAAACAACACATATTTAGAAGATTTCTTGGTGATAAAGACTCCTCATAGAGCATTAATAAAGACAATACAGTGTGGTGAAAACCTGTATTACCATCAATCAGCACTCTATTAAGCTGCTTGGGATTTTTAATTAAAGGAAGCTTGAGGACGGTTGGGTGGGAGGGATATACCAAGAGGGGGAGGGGGGGGGGGGGTATTTAATGTAGCGAAAACCCATCACCAATAGCAGGAAGGAAGAATACAACTGGTGTCACAGTTCTGACTTCCTGTTTGGACTAGGAAACAACCAACCAACCAGGAGATGGAATGAATTTTTTTTAAACAAATTGAAATGTACAGTACAGTAGAAATGTTCATGTACATAAAGTGGGATGTCATGCAACTGAACATCAAAAACTAATCTGAACTTTCAGCACTTGAATAAACCATACTGAATGACTCCACATAAAGTATTGTAGTCATGATCAATAAATACCGTCAATCAATTTTTAATTAAAAAAAGGGGGGGCTGGAGAGGGTAGCATGATAACTTCCTCTAATTATGGTATTTGGGCATCTCCAAAGAGGACAGAGAGTCTGGCTTGGTCATATCGTAAGGTATGGGAAGAGAGACCACCTAGAAGGCCTAGAGTGGGAATGCTGGATAGAGTTATTAGTGGAGGCGTTTTACTGTATTAAATGCCACAGACAAAACCAGCTTACATAGACTTGGATTCTCAATAATGAAGCACACGAAGTAAAATCTAGCGTAAAGTAAGAAAAACGAGACCTGAATGGTTATTCGAGGAGCTTGGCTGGACTTTCAGATAATCCATTTTCCAAGAGAGGATAAAGTTCGCTTTTATACTCTCTTGTGTAGATGGATTATCTTTCATAAATGCTTGCTAGTTTGTCTCCATGGATTTTGATGAACCATACATCATCCCTAACAGGTATCAGCTTGCCTTAACCGATCGATCGCACGATGAGAGATTGAGCTTATCTATAATGTAATGAAAATTTGTGTTACCTTAATTAAAAAGATCTTGCCGCTTTGATCCAATCACACGAGGGAAGATGAAACCGAAAAACCAGCAACTGAACCTGAAGTTGCGTTGGCCGCCATCTTGATTTCACATTGTAAGAAAAACGGTCAACCCTGGGGAGAGTGGAAAAACCCGTGGGGACTTGGGTTCCAATCTACATAAAAGGCTCGGACCTTAGCTCGGGCCAGGCTCGGGTTGGGCTCGGGTTGGGCTCGGGGCCAATGTCGTCAATGAGGTCAATACTATAGTTCTTCTTTTCCTTGACATTTTAACACATCTTCAAATTTGGTAAAATAAGAATCCATTTAAGAACCTGAATAGCCTAAACTTATGCTAACTACCATTTATATAAGAGCCTTTTTAGAAGGAGACTAACTTGGAAAAATCCAGGTTTTACTGTATTAAATACCACAGAAAAAACCAACTCACATAGACTTGGATTCTCAAAAATGAAGCACACGAAGTAAAATCTGGCGTAAAGTAAGAAAAACTAGATCTGAATGGTTATTCGACTTATTCGGGAAGCATGGGTGGACTTTCGGAAGATCTATCTTCCCAAGGGAGGATAAAGCTTGCTTTTATACTCTCTTGTTTAGATGGATTATTTTTTATAAATGCTTGCTAGTTTTTTTATAGTTCTTCTTTGTCTGCAAGTATTTTTTTTTTCCGCGATTAAATGGTAAATAGACCTATAAGCCCCTCAGTATATTGGTCAAATAACAGGGTTTTTTTTTAACAAAAAGTGGAAAATCACAGATAACTGGTAAAAGTCGTTTTACTATAATCATCGTCGTTTTCTTAGGTCAACCGAAGATTGATGAAAGAAAAAAGTGGCGAACGTTTGTGATAAACACGGGGAAATTAAGCTTCTGTCTGATCGAGCACCAGAACAGTCCAATTTGACTTGTCCAATAAGACGTTATTGGAATTCTAGCCTGCGGAGCGAGCCTTCCCGCCAAGTCCGCCGACGAAGTTGTCAAAGTTGGTATAACTTTCCTCCCCAGTCCACTTTTTTTGCTGCTCTCCCTCCAACTTTCGCGTAACAACTCGATTTCAAACTCTTACTACGCAGGCTATTGGAATTAAAAAAGGTTAAATCCCGAGGGGAGGTATGTACTCAAGAAAATTTTTTCAGCGGTAGGCTTCGCCCTACAGAAAAAGTACCCATTTCGATTACTTTCTATTGACAAATGGTATCCCTTTTACATACCTCGTAGTTTAGAACTCTGCACCTCATTAAACTGTAATAAATACACTGTCATTTAAAAAAAACCCGCACAAAATCGACTTTTGAGTTGATTTTTACTGCCGCCTAATTTTTACTTGCGTACTTGAGAAACCAGCATAGGCAAAGCATGAACAGTCGCTCGTAAGCATAAAAGTTGAACCTCGCTCAACTTCACGTTTAATCTCAACACGTTATATCTTGCCTCTATATTATTTATGTCGAGTTAACGTGCGCAGCCAAAAACGCGTCAGTGGAAATCAACCTTTATTCACAGCCATAAAATACGTCTCTTAGCCCTTTAAGGCCTTTTTAATTAAGGTCCGAAACGACAGGTTTCTTTTTCCTTTCATTCTATTTCAATAATAATAACAATAATAGTAATAATAATAATAATAATAATAATAATAATAGTGATCTCTTAGTGATCCAAAGCACTTTACAATCAGTACTACTCAAACCAAATTGGCGGGGAAAATCGAACTCCGAAAACAACGGAACTAAAGCTCTTCGCGAGGGCGCGAGAATTAGCAAATAATGATCTGCTAATGGAAGCTATTGACGGGGGAAACTGCAATTCGGTAGAGCGCCTGGCTCGCTGCTGGCACTCGTTACTACTACCAGAGGTACAGGGTCCCAAGCCAGTACGAAAGGGTGGACAAGAACTGAGACTTCTCTGTAATGCTGCACCTTCTTTATTGTAGAGTAAACCTTGTAGATAGTACTTCACAAGTAATCTCGCAAGTAATGGCAGGCAATCGATTTACAACAGTTTAAGAACTACTTTTATACAGCCTATAGTAAACACAGGTGTTCGATTATCACATAGGAACACAAAATCTATTCAATAATACAAGTGCTAGCTGATCAACGTGTTACAATTCGATCGGTTAAAAGACTTTTCCTTTATGGTGAAAAAACAATACTTTCTATTTCGGTTCCTGAAATTTAGAAAAACACGTGTTGTAAATCAAGCTGAATGAATAGAACACAACAGTTGTTCTTTTGAAATGTAAAATAGTTCTCGTCTAAAAACTTTTTAGTCACGTACAGAAGTCAAGACACGTGTTCTATAGACCTTGTCACGGTTTTTGACGCCATCTTGATGAGTAGGCAAACGCGTGAGAGATTGCAGTGTTTGTATGAGAATCAAATTTCGAATACCGCAAAAATTCCGAAAATAAATAAGCCCCGGGGCTTATTTTTGGAGGGGCTTATATTCGGAGGGGCTTATCTACGGAGGGTTTTTTGCGTTTCAAAACCGATTGGGCTAGCCTTATAGCTGGAAGTAAATTTACCGTTTTTGCTTTGCTTTACTTCGTATTTGAGAGCAGTTTTCCAAGTACAAGCGTCCTAGGGGCTTATATTTAACGGAGGGTTTTTTGCGTTAGCGGCTTGGAGGGGCTTATTTTCGAAATTTTACGGTAATTTTCCTAGAACGGCTGTTACGGGCGCAAGGGGTGAGTGCTCCGCGCTCGATTCGCTCGCGTCCTCATTACATATTTTACACTTGCAAAATCTGTGATAGACATAGTCGAAAGCTAACAGAGTACAGGCTGTGTACAGGCTACCTCAAAGGGGCTGCCAAATGCCCTTCGATGCTCTGTTCCTGGGTGGGGTATTATGGGGGCTTTCTCTCCCTTTCGAGATTTCTGCAGGTGTAGTCCTCTAATTTTTAGAGTAATTCTCTTTGCGTGTTTCCAGTAGCTATTCTTCCCTAGAGGGAAACGCTAATCGAGTTGGCTTTCTTTTCTTGGATTTTTGGAAGTTATTAAATCGCCCATAAAGTAATACTATCAAGTGAATTTGGTATGGGGCGTTTTATTGTAAAGTGTCCGACTTGATAGACACCTGTTGAGAACGTTGAGAATGTTTTGTTGTGGCCTCGTTTCGCCAAAACCTCAAGATTGACAAAGATACGGAACGTTTTAATTTTGTTTCTGTAGTCTTGTTTTTATTATGTTCTTACAGCTGTAGTTTTAGAAACACTTCAGTTGTTATATCAATTAACGTAAACGTTACGAAGAAGCCAACCACTTATAATCCGCTGTAAGTGAGGCTAAAACCTGGGTTTTAGTTTCTTTATGACACAGAAGCTGTTATTTCATCGTTCATACTTGTAGTTCCTGATAATTGCATGCATGAAATCAATCGCAGGTATGAAAGTAACAAGCTCTAAACAAAACCAAACTTTCCAGTTGCAACCAGAAAAATTTTGCCAAAGAAAGAAAAACTTAAACGAACTGAAATACAATTTAACTTTAAGAATCGTCTTCATAAACATAGGTCATGTGATTGTCATAGTGTAGAAGAAGAACAGCCTCACTACTCATCTCCTCTTGACAAATCCAACAGCTGTGTTTCTCATTAATGACTGATTGCGGGTGTGCTACACCACTGTTTCCAGTCATTCTGTGTGTTGCCAGGTTGTTTGTGAAGCCTGTGGCCCTAACATCAACGTTTTTACCCCCTGCTCTCCTCAGCTCACATGATTGCAAACCTTTAGAAAGAATTTCGTTTTTGTGGGACAATGTACCCGACTTTAATAGAGTGTGGATTCTTTCATGCCTCCTCAGGCTACTTGCTTCGTTAAAACACTTCCCACAGTGTTTACATTCGTAAGGATTCTCACCAGTATGCACTCGTTTATGTCTCCTCAGGTCCCATGATTGGCTAAAACGCCTTCCACACTTTTTACACTCATAAGGTTTTTCCCCAGTATGAACTCTCTTATGACGACTTAAGTGTCCTGCTTCGCTAAAGCGCTTGTCACACTGTTTACATTCAAAAGGCTTTTCCCCAATTTGAACCCTTTCAGTGACTCCTTAGGTTTCCTGCTTGACTAAAACATTTGCCACACTGTTTACATTCAAAAGGCTTTTCCCCAGTATGAACTCTCTTATGACAACTTAGGTGTCCTGCTTGACTAAAGCACTTGCCACACTCTTTACATTCAAAAGGCTTTTCCCCAGTGTGAACTCTTTCATGACTCCTTAGGTCTCCTGCTTGACTAAAACACTTGCCACACTGTTTACATTGAAAAGGCTTTTCCCCAGTGTGGACTCTTTCATGAGTCCTTAGGTGTCTTGCTTATATTATTATATTATGAGTTGCGTAGGACAAAATCAATTAATTATCCCAAAAAAGTTATTATAGCACACAAAAAAGTAATCCGCAACCGTAAAATAATTTGTGTAATGGACAAAAATAATTTCAAAGAAGCATAATAATAAAGACGGCACATAAAAAAAATTAATTCCTGGTGAAGAAAAAATAATGGTGACGCATGGTAAAGTTAAAAAGAACACGAAAATAATTACAGGCATAAGAAAAAATAATTACAAACAGACAAAATATTAATAGCAGGTACTAATCAAATGAATTCATCAAGAGGGAAAAATTAATCATGCAATTTTGACCAGAACGGGCCTTCATAAATATGTCCTTGTTTCATTTCATCTCATTAGCTGAGCAATCCGGCCACTGCAACCGACGCCAAGCGGCAGTTTGTTTTCCAAAATCCAAGACAAAACGACGCCGAAACCCTTCCTCCTCTACAAACTAAGCCTCACCTGGGTACCACACCGTCGATAAATACTCGCTAGAATGTTCAATAAAATACAGCTTACCGTATTTACTTTGCTTGCTTTTGTTTGCTGTGGGGTTATTTTCCCAATCCATTGCGATTTAAGCGATTTCGAATCAAAAATTGTCGATGACAAGTGACTGTGTGGTACCCAGGTGAGGCTGAGTTTGTAGAGGAGGCAGGGTTACTTGCGTACTTGCGTAAAATTTACGTTGGCAAGATAATATAATAGAGGCAACGCATGAACTCGTAAGCGTAAAAGTTGAAACTCGATCAACTTCACGTTTAATTTCAGCACTTTATATCTTGCCTCTGTATTATTTACGAGATTAAAATTTAAGTGCGTTAACGTGGGAAGCCAAAAACGCGTCAGTGGAAATCAACCTTTATTTACAGCCATAAAATGAATCTCTTAGACCTATAAGGCCTTTTAAGGTCCGAAATGAATGATTTCTTTTCCCTTTCTTTTTATCTCAACCAGTGAGATTCCTACCCTTTCATATTGTTTGTACGCAAGCTCTCCGTTTGGGGAAGAAAAGGTCACGAAACAACAGCACGCAGGCTTCCTTTCATGTATCTAAAGCCTGAGGTAAAGTTCAGGTAGTAGTACCTTAAAATTGAAGTGTAAACCTGAATTTTAGCCACCTAATTGAGTTTTAAAGTCACCCTGGTTCCCTTAGCTTCGCCTCCTCGAATAGCCTGATTACACACCTCTATTCTCTTAAGAGGTCGCCGAGCGCCGCAGGGGATCTATTCACCGCGAGCGCAAGGGGTGAGGGCTCCGCGCTCGATTCGCTCGCGTCCTCATTACATATTTTAAACTTGCAAAATCTATTATAAACATAGTCGAAAGCTATCAGAGTACAGGCTAACTCAAAGGGGCTGTCAAATGCCCTTCATTGCTCTGTCCCTGGGCGGGGTATTATGGGGGCTTCCTCTCCCAGGTGTAGGCCTCTAATTTTTAGAGCAATTCTCCATGCGTGTTTCCAGTAGCTATTCATGCCTAGAGGGATACACTTAAGTACCAATGAAAATTCTCCAAAGGAATGCATTTATTACTTCCCGCTTTATGAATCATGGAATGGCATTTTTTAAAAGAATACTTTTTTCACTTTCGTCTATATGCTATAGTCTTGTTTTTATTATGTTCTTTCAGCTGTGGTTTCAGAAACACTTCAGTTTTTATATTACTTACCGTAAACGTTACGAAGAAGCGAAACCACTTATAATCCGCTGTAAGTGAGGCTAAAACCTGGGCTTTAGATACTTTTGAATAATTAACACAGAAGCTGTTCTTTCTTCGTTCATACGTATAGTACCTGATAAACGTATTCATGAAATGAATCGCAAATATGAAAATAACAAAATTTAAACAAAACCAAACGTTTCCAGTTGAAACCAGAAAAATGTTGTCAAAGAACCGAAAAGAAACCAAACAAAGAAAAACTTACAAGAACTCAAACGCAATTTAACTTTAAGAATCGTCTTCACAAACATAGGTCATATGACGTTCATAGTGTTGAAGAAGAAGAGCCTCACTACTCATCTCCTTTTGACAAATCCAACAGCTGTGTTTGTCATTAATGACTGATTGCTCTTCCTCAGTGTGGACTCTTTCATGTCTCCTTAGGCTTCCTGCTTGACTAAAACACTTGCCACACAGTTTACATTCAAAAGGCTTTTCCCCAGTGTGAACTCTTTCATGACTCCTTAGGTTTCCTGCTACGCTAAAGTACTTGCCACACTCTTTACATTCAAAAGGCTTTTCCCCAGTATGAACTCTTTCATGACTCCTTAGGTATCTTGCTTGACTAAAACACTTGCCACACTGTTTAAATTCAAAAGGCTGTTCCCCAGTGTGAACTCTTTCATGACTCCTTAGGTTTCCTGCTTGGCTAAAACACTTGCCACAATGTTTACATTCAAAAGGCTTTTCCCCAGTGTGAACTCTTTCATGACTCCTTAGGACTCCTGCTTGGCTAAAGCACTTGCCACAATGTTTACATTCAAAAGGCTTTTCCCCAGTATGAACTCTTTCATGACTCCTTAGGTATCCTCCTGTGCTAAAGCACTTGCCACAGTGTTTACATTGAAAAGGCTTTTCGCCAGTGTGAACTCTTTCATGACGCCTTAGGTCTCCTGCTTGGCTAAAACGCTCGTCACACTGTTTACATTCAAAAGGCTTTTCCCCAGTGTGAACTCTTTCATGACGCCTTAGGTCTCCTGCTTGGTTAAAGCACTTGCCACACTGTTTACATTCAAAAGGCTTTTCCCCAGTGTGAACTCTTTCATGACTTCTTAGGTTTTGTGCTTGGCTAAAACACTTGCCACACTGTTTACATTCAAAAGGCTTTTCGCCAGTGTGGACTCTTTCATGAGTCCTTAGGTGTCCTGCTTGGCTAAAACGCTTGCCGCACTGCTGGCACTCAAAGGACATTGAGCTTGTTCCTCTTTTGAGGTATTATGGTTAGGATACCTTTTAACAGGAAGGACAAACATTATTAGGTATAAATGGAAAATCTTTGTATTTTTTTTGGGCAACGTATTGAACAAACTTTGCCGCCAGCTAGTGAAAACAAGGTCTGTAACAAATAGTTTAAAAGTTGAGAGGAATATTTGGAAAATAAATTGGAAATTAATGTAAAGAACAACCGCTCAAGAAAAAGGTGGTTTCCGAACATTCACCATCTGACTGCATACCTAAATATTTGAATGATTGCTTCAAAATGGAGTGTTGACTTTGTATTCAGATCTGAGAGTCCCTGTTGTTTG
Organism: Porites divaricata; assembly: GCA_038088405.1. Taxonomy (NCBI): domain Eukaryota; kingdom Metazoa; phylum Cnidaria; class Anthozoa; order Scleractinia; family Poritidae; genus Porites; species Porites divaricata. The sequence continues at coordinate 30,662,891 of JBBMOI010000004.1, forward strand.
TAAAATAACACACACTTACAATAATTATTGCTGATAAAGACCCATTATGGAGCGTTAATACAGACAATACAGCATAGTGGAACCTGTATTACCATCAATCAGCACTCTATCAAGCTCTCTTGGGTTTTTTATTTCAAGTAAGCTTGAGGTTGGTTGGTTGGGGGAATATATCGAGAGGGGGCTTACTTAATTTAGCGAAACCCATCACCAATAGCAGGAAGGAAGAAACAGACTAGTGTCACAGTTCTGACTTTCTGTTTGGACCAGGAAACAACCAACCAGTAGCCTGCGCACAGCAGACGTATTTCCGGTCCTCGCTTCTCTCCCTCCGAATCTTTTTCAGAGGGAGAGAAGCGAATACCCAAAATGCATCTGCTGTTCGCAGGCTAACCAACCAGGAGATGGAATTAATTTTTTTTATCACAAATTGCAACGTAAAGTAGAAATGTTCATACACATGAGGTAGGATGTCCTGCAAATGAAGATAGAAAACAAATCTGAACATCCAGCACTTGAATAAACCATACTGAATGGCTCCACATAAAGTATTGTAGTCAGGATCAATAAATACAGTCGATCACTTTTTAATTTTGCGTGAAGAATAAAGGGGGGCTGGAGAGGGTGGGATGATAGCTTCCTCTAATTATGTTATTTTGGCACCTCTACAGAGGACAGACAGTTTGGCTTAGTCATACCCTATTCCATGGTGATCTTGTCCCATTAGCTATCGAGGGATGAGAGACCACCTGGAAGACCTCGAGTGGGAATGCTGGATAGAGTAAAGGATGGCGGCCCTCTTTTAGGGGTCAAAAGACAGGCCTTAGATATAGAACTATAAGGAAGCACCTGCCTCTGGGCAGAACACATACAAACACAAGGCAGACCTCTCTCACAAAAGTGAAATGCCCCCCTGAGCTCTAGTTAAATTTCTGCAATTCCAGCAACAAGAAAGGAAACTGGTTAATAAGGACTCCAAAGAGACATACATAGGTTTCTGTATGATCAGGGGGGGAGGGGGGGGGGGGTGTATTACACAGGCTCTCATCATAATAAACAGTGAAACCTGTATTAAGCAGAACACCCTCTACTAGCATGATCATTGTGACGATTTTATTACTGCACTTCAGATCTCAGATACCTCTGAAACTATTTAACAATTTTTTCTAGAGCCCGAATGGGCTCTGAGTCAATAGCCCATGAGGCCGAAGGCCGAATGGGCTATTGACTCAGAGGCCATGAGGGCGAGAGGAATAATTGTTTTAGTAAAATCCAACTAGTTGGTCAAAAACATCGAGGATAAGAAAAGTTTAGCTAGTTAAAGCTAGTCTTTAATACTTTTTTGCCGCCAAAAAGCCCGCGCTTTTCGCTACTAGTGGGCTATAACATATAGCCTAGTAGTAGCTCAACCAATCAGGACGCAGCATTGATGATAGACCACTAGTTGGATTTTACTAATGTACAATAACTACTATAGCGATACAACATATGCATTGTACACAAACTGGTTATCTCTTTATGGTAACAGCATGCAAATGTCAGGGACAAACACAGACTGAAGGACAGAGAGCGAGCAGCGACTGCCAGGCTACTTCCATTGGTGAGACCAGTAGTACAAACTTATTGAAACCATGGGAAACTTGATGTAGCATGCAATAGAGGAATGGTTTCTGTTGTAGTCTTTCAATCTTCCTAGTGAAATCGAGAAAAATGATGACAGGATTCACGCGATAGTAATTATACGTTCTTTTAGTATTGAAATAGTTTGCTCGTGCGGTTTGTAAAGACTGAAAAATCAGGGTTATTCATGGAGAAATGTGAAATAAGTACTAGTTTATCAACCCTCTTGGGTCTTTTTGGAGTAAAGGTTACTGGGTATCAGAAACATGTATTGTGGTGCATAATCTAAGGTGTAGTTTACACTTTATGATTTGTCGGTCCGATTTTGCAAAGAAAAAATAATTCTAACACAAAAATTCGCTTAACTTAACATTTTGTTTTGGGTTTAATCCCTTCGAGACGGAAAGATTAACCTATAAACATAAACTGTGATTTTTTTAGTGAATGACAGCCAGAAAGAAAAAAACAATAAATTTCATGGGGAATAAGCTTCTGAGAGGGGTGTGGTGAAGGGGGGGTCAGTGATGCACACGTATGGGTAAGAATTCTTTTCCCTATTACTGTGATTGAATTTGGTTCATAGTTTTCTCTTTTTGTTTTAAAATCAGTTAAGTATTAATTTCCGGATTTGCACAAGTTGAACGTTATTCGTTTTAAGTAATTAAAAGTCAAAAATGGACGCTCTGCTTTTAGCCTTTGGCTAAATATTTATATTAGCATAGGGATGAAGGAGATCAACTTTACTTTTTGGAACCTTGTCATTCAGCACTTTGTACGTAAGAATTAGAACCACCCAGCCCCTGCAACCATAGGTCTCCTAGTACGTATACAAGTCTCAGTCTCTACTCCTCGCAACCACCTTCGTAAAAAAAATGATGACAGGATTCACGCGATAGTAATTATATGTTCTTTTAGTATTGAAATAATTTGCTCAATATTAAAAGCCTTTTCCAGGCGTTAAGAATGAGGTCCAGGGTGTGGATTCCAAGGCAGGGGAGGGGGATTTGGCTGTCTACACCCTGTCCCTTAGGTAGAATTAAAAAAGCTTTGCATTGAATTTACGCACTTGATAAGTTTAGGTGGATTTCTTGCGCGGTAACACACGTAAATTTTACGCACGTAAATAAAATAAAGGCAATGTATGGGAGGGGGGAAGGGGGGCAAGGGTAACGGGTAAACGTAGAAGTTGAACCTCGCTCAACTTTTAGGTTTACGCGGGCCTTTCATACATTGCCTGTATTTCATTTACGTGCGTGAAATTTACGTGTCTCCGCATGTACAAATTAAGTGATAGTGGAAATAAACCCTAACGCCGATAATCCTTGCCATCATTTGCATTCACAGAGTTTAAAAACTAAAAAAATCTAATAAATAGCACCGAAAACGGTAACTCAAACCTAACTCAAACCTAACTCAATGTTAACTCAAACTCAACTCTAACTCAACTCTAACTCGTAACTCGATCGTTATCCTATCTCTTCTCCACTGAAATGGTCAGCGAGTACAACGACTCGTTTCCTTTGATCGACTGATTTCATTTGAGTGAGTAGGAGAAATCGTTACTTTTGATTGAGTAAAATGACTCGTTTCAGTTCATTTTTGTCAAGTACGACTCATTTTATTTGATTGAGTAGTTTCATTTTTAAGATTTGTACCAGCAGCAATATGATAGAATATGCCGTTTATTAGACATCAGGCGTCGCCAAAGCTCCATATGGTGAATACTTCCCTGATCAGACTTTGATGTACGAAAGATTTAGAAAAGAATAGATTGATCTTGCCTTGAAGTTTGTGGAATTCACGAAGAAGCAAGAAAGATCCCAAATCAAGCCACGAAACCACGAGCAAGCAAAGATCCAAGGGTTGCGAAACGCGCTGGGAACGGGAACGCGATGGGAATGATGGTACTATTATGACGCAAACATACTATTGTGACGTTTCAAGATGGCGCAGAATTGGAACCGATACTTAAAACATGCACAGGCCACCCACGAACACACAGAACAGCCACTGACTCAATTAGGAAGCGTCTCCTTCGTCGACGCAATTGGAAAATGTTTCGAAGGAGACTAAGTTGAAAAAATCCCAGTTCTTAGTGGCAGGGTTTTACTGTATTAAATGCCGCAGACAAAACCATTTTACATAGACTTGGATTCTCAAAAAGAAAGCACACGAAGTAAAATCTAGGGTAAAGTAAGAAAAACTAGATCTGAATGGTTATTCGAGGAGCTTGGCTGGACTTTCGGATAATCTATCTTTTCAAGAGGGGAAAAAGCTCGCTTATATACTAGTCTTGGGTAGATGGATTTTTTTTCATAAATACGTGGTAGCTTTTCTATAGTTATTTTTGTCTCCATGGATTTTTTTTAATCTCATTTAACTGACTTATTTTCACTTATTCAATATCTATTCCAATGTCCAAACTAAATGGTAAATAGATCTATAGGAGGGATACACTTATCAATTGGATTTCTTTTTTTGGATTTTTGGTAGTTATTAAATCGGCCATAAAGTCATAACATAAAGTACCTTTGATATGAGGCGTTCAGTGTACGACTTAATAGACACCTGTTGAGAACGTTGAGAAAATTCCTGAATGCTATATGATGTGTTTTGTTGTGGCCTTGTTTTGTTTTGTTTTGTGTGGACATCAGCCTGTTTATTTGCTGTGTACGGCCTTTCTTTCCCGACAAGACACAGGGCCTTTTTACAATACCTAATTGTCTTCTCGCGGCGTGCAGATTCGTCGAGAGGAATACAGAAACACGGATGACTTCACGGGAAACTTGTACAGCAAGAGCCAGGGCGGATAAATGTTGGGCGGTGAAACGAGCGCTCCGCTCTTCATTTAATGTGTGATGCGGAGTAGGAATGGCACGAGCGCTGTTTTCGCGCTTCCGGTGCTCTTGAATGCCGGCGAAATTTTCCTTTTTGCAAACCGGAAATCCTATTTTCTTTCTGAAATTTCGGCTACAATTTTAAACAGATAAATTCTTTTCGTAACAATATCAATAAACATTTTCATATGTTTGTGTTTGTATGCCTATAAGTCAAACTTGTTGGTCGTATAATGCCAAAATTTGAGTTTAATTTGAAAGTGTTGAATACCTCCTCTTTCCACTAAATATCACCTAATCGTCTTTCGCCGTTTCGTTTGGAAAAGCTTAACCCTTCTTAACCTCAATTTTTACATATGTTAAAGGGGGAAAAATTGTGTATAACATAACAAAAAATTAGATTGATATATTTTGATATAGTGGCGTTGTACTGCTTCAAACTTTGCTTCAAACCTGGGTTTTATTTTTTTGGAATAATTAACTCAGAAGCTGTTCTTTCATCTTTGACACGTATAGTACCTGATAATCGTAGGCATCAAACGAATCGCGGGTATGAAAGTAACAAGCTTTAAACGAAACCAAACGTTTCCAGTTGAAACCAGAAAAATGTTGCCAAACAACCGAAAAAAAAAAACAAAAATGAAAAACTTACAAGAACTGAAACGCAATTTAACTTTAAGAATCATCTTCACAAACAAAGGTCATATGACGTTTATAGTGCTGAAGAAGAATAAGAGCCACTCTACTCACCTCCTCTTGACAAATCCAACAGCTGTGTTTCTCAATGATGACTGATTAAAGGCCTGCTACACTACTGTTTCCAGTCTCTCTGTGTGTTCGCAGGTTGTTTGTAAAGTCTGTGATCCTAACATCAAAGTTTTTTCCTCCAGCTCTCTTCAGCTTACATGGTTCCAATTTCGTTTTTCTGGAAGAAATTACGCGACTTATTTAGTAGAGTGTGGATTCTTTCATGCTTCCTCAAGTTACTTCCTTGGTTAAAACACTTACCACAGTGTTTACATTCGTAAGGTTTCTCACCAGTATGAACTCGTTTATGTGTCCTTAGGTGCCCTGATCGGCTAGAGCGCTTTCCACACCGTTTACATTCATAAGGTTTCTCAGCAGTTGGCACGAAGCTCTCGGAATGCCATTTCTGATTGGTTAATCACTTTACTTCCGTTGCAAAGGTTACAACCATTCCATTGGTCAGTTTTTTGCCAGGAGCGCGTGACCTGCGTGACGAAACCCAAACAGACGCGAGGCGAAAATGTAGCGCAAACCAGGTGGAAATGAGGGTTTGTGCCTGCGTGTTGTTTTAATTTTCGAAGCTTTTGGTGTATGATTTTTTCTTCGCTTTTTGTCTCGCGGCGATGGCGACCCTTCAACCTTGAACCTTAGAGGTAAGCATTTCTTGTTGTTTTGTGTTATTTGTCATTGTCATTGAGAAAATTACCAGAGCAGGACCAGAGCCATATTTAGCAGACTAATGGCGACAGTTTTTGGACGCCTTTATCAAGAAAGTTCGTTCTTGTTTCTATTCATAACAAAGATTGACGGATGGAATTGTGGCATAGGTATTTAGTTACAGAGTGATTGCTGTAATTTTTCAACCATAGATTTCGATTGAAAATGGCTGAAATAAGTACATGTAAGTTTAATACATTCGGAGCTGGCGCCGAGCAAGTGATGGTGTGTAAAATGGGACATTAGTAAAATCCAACTAGTGGTCTATTATCAATACTGCATTCTGATTGGTTGAGCTACTACTAGGCTATATGTTAGAGCCTACTAGTAGCGAAAAGCGCCGTCTTGTTGGCGGCAAAAAAGGATTTTTTAACTAGCTAAAGTTGTTTTGTCTCGATATTTTTGACCAGCGTACTAGTTGAATTTTACGAAAACAATTATTCCTCTTGCCCTCATGGCCTCTGAGTCAATGGCCCATTCGGCCTTCGGCCTCATGGGCTATTGACTCAGAGGCCATTCGGGCTCGAGGAATAATTGTTAATTAGTCCCATATATATAGGCATACTTGTGTGTGTTGAGAAATTGTATCCGAGATTAACCCTGCTATAATTGCCGGTAAAGCAGTGTGTTAATTTCGCTCATCTTTTTATGCTGAAATAAAACTTGTAAACATATATCTAGTGAATACAGTTGCCTCACGTCGCTCCACGCAGCTTAATTGTAAGTTGAAGGCGTTGAATGGACTCGAGTAATTTTGTCCTTTTCTTTTACAGCAGTCTTTTTTATACAAGATGTTGTTTTTTCGGGCCAGGCTGAATATTCTTACTTCTCTGCCGATTTTAGCCAGAAAATGTTCTTGTGTTTTTCTTGAATTGTATTAAAAGAGTTTTTTGCGGTTTGTTTATTTTTTTTTGCTGTATTCTATAGATATGTATTTCATGAACCGTTCATAGAACTGTCATTTAAGCACTGAACATTTGGCTATAACCAATGCATAGTTCTGCCATGGGAGGAAGCAATAATTTGATATGGTTAAGTTAAAAATATATTTTTTAGATTTTCATAAAAGCCTCAGGTTTATTCTTAAAAAATTCTTAAAATTTTGCAAATTTCATGAGCAGCCTCGATATTCTTGTAAAATATATTTTTATAGAAAAAAAAGTGTCTATAAGCTCACTTTTAGCATGAATGGGGAAACACCTACTGACATTTTTCGGCCTCCGTTTAGGCTCCTAAGTGTTGTTATTTTTCAAACAGTGTTTTACTTTTCCTTGTGTTTGTCTTTTTTGTGGGATTTGCTGAACACATTTAATCAATGAAGACAGTATAATTGTGGTCAAGTACTCTTCTGAGAGGGCAAAAAATTAAACAGCAGCAAAGTTGCTTTAGTCATGTATTGCATGATGAGAGCCAAAAGGGGCATCTGATTCATGTATGATCAGATGCCGGGTGCGTTAAGCTTTATTCAACCCTTTTGATGTGTATTTATAGCTACTTCTTTCTGACTGGGACAAATACAATGTGTTGAGGGTCACTGCACAGGCACGGATCCACACCGGTTTCCACCTTTTGATGGAAATCGGTCAGATTTTTCATAATAAAATTTATTTTTAATATTGAAAAAACACTTTCCAAATTGAAATCCTGTCTGAATGACTCGGAAACCCTGGAAAGGGGACTTTAAGGAGTAAAAATCCAAAAAAATTACTGAGGGAGCCGGCCCCCAGACCCTGCTAGAAGCTTGCACCTTCGTCGCTCGTTTAGGAAATTTTTTCAGTATTTATCCTAGATCCACGCCTGCTGCATCTATTAGCTACTGCAGAGTCATGTGTTTCGGATTTGTTTAGTGTTCTTCTCTGAAGCAGTCTATATCTGAATCACATTGCTTTTCAAACCAAAGATGGACTTGATTAGCACTATTTTTGTATTCAGTTTGTTTAGAGATCCAAAGCAACAGTTTACCTGTAGAAAATAAACCTTACGAAGATGTATTCTAAATCAAATTTAATAAGACATATACGTGTACTTGGTTGGGGAATGAATTTTGTTTTCAACAACATGATAATGTGACCAGACAATCATATGTTTTCAAGCCCTTATCCACTTACCTCAGGGTAAACAAAAACCCCGGATGTTACTGATTTTTTTTTTATGATCAGCCTTTATTTTTCTTTGGGAACAGTGCTAATGTTTATATTTTCAGAGGTGATATACAGTATTCCCTATCCATATCATTAATAAAGCCACACCACAATACAAGGTTGTTTCATCCTAAAAAAGGTCAGTATTCAAAAAATAATAATATATTTCTAAGCTTTATTATGCCTTAACAAAGTATCTCCAAAGTAGCCAATATAAAAACTAAGAGAGGTGGGAGGTACAGAATAGGGAGGAGGGAGAAAAGGCCTGAAAAGTAGGGAGGAGAGAGAAATTGGCAGAAAAAGGATGGAGGAGGGACATTTACCCTCCTGTACTTCTCCCCTCCTAAGAGTGCAACCTTTTTTCTATTTCTCCTCCTTCCTTTCTCCTCGTTCTCTCGATTTTTTCTCTTTTTCTTCTTCTTTATTGCATTGTGATTTTCGGGAGTACGGACTCAAGAAACATGCGTTTTGGCCTTCTTTCAGTCAAATGGCTGCAATTTTCGATAGTTACGTTTTGAAAATCCAGCTAGATATATTTTTCTGTAAGCTCCCCACTTGTAGACTACGTATACTTCGCCGACAAAATAGCAATTAAATGCCAGTTAGAAAAGACAACTTCATAAATTAATTGTATTAGTGAACCATTATGATCAAATATGATGTTGTATAAAGATTGTATAACCGGTTCGTCTCTTCCTTTTTTTGTTTTCGTTGATATAAATAATTGTTTAACTTATAACAGTGTGATATAATAAAGAATTAGAATAAAAATTAAGATGCAGGCAAATAAGTTGGTTCGAGCAAGAAGGCAATATCTGATATCTAAGACAAAAATCAGTGTGTTTTGAATAATAAGGCTGTTATCTGCTCAATAATAATACTGTATTACAAGAATTTATGTAGTGCCATTTCCATGCACTCAGTCATAATTTCAAAAATATAATACATTTGACTCACTAAAATTAACCAAGGAAAAGATATATTCACTTTCTAGATCTTTCTAGAATTTTTATCTCTTGGGTACAAAGTAAAAAGTCAACTAGCTAATAAAAGCCTTTCTAAGAAACAGTGATTTTATCTTGTTCTTAAAAAGACATCAAGTTACTGGATTGATTTTATGTTATCAGCTAATGTGTTCTGGAGCCTGGGGCAGAAACATTAAAAGATCTGTTTTCATAAAACCTCACATTTGACTCAGTCCTGACTCTTAATTGCCTAGTAGCGGAGCGTCCGCGCCCCATAGGTATCATGGGAAGCTATAGAAAATGGAAAATTTGGTTATGACGGCAGCGTACGCCCGAAAGACCGTCCGTACGGACTGTGAGAGTAGGGGTAAAAACCTCAGTAGGGTAGAGAAGGGAGTCCCAGTCACGAACGTTGTGTTTCGTTTTGGCGCAAAATTAATCTTTAGGGGCAATCAACGGATTTGCACGAGTAAAAATGCAGATTGAAGTTTCTTGTGTCCTACTTACGACAACATTTTCGCAAATAAATTTCTAAAGCTCTTTAATGCTTTGTGCTTGGTCACGCTTCTAGTAACACTCCAGGAACAACCTAGTCTACCCCCTCCTTGCTTGGTCAAGATTTTGACAGGTTGATTCATGACCTCACTTCAGTGTCACTTGGCAGTACACTGCGACTACATAGTGAAGAAGGCCAACAGACGGCTTTATGCTCTGAGATAACTCAAGAAGTGCAAATTAAAGGTCCGTCAGCTGATATTGTTCATATCTACTGTGCGCTAATTTACTCTATTCTAGGGTACGCCTCCGCTGTCTTTGCTGACTTGCCTAAGTGTCTTGCTTGCTATCTTGAGAAAGTGCAAAACAGGGCCCTTTCCAACATTTGGCCTGGTATTTCGTTTGAAACAGCACTTGACAAAGCTGCATTATCCACTCTTTCTGACCGTCGGGCAGTCTCGTGTATTAGATTTATAGGTAAGGTTCGGCCAGGTAAGCTTATACCCACTAATACAAAACAGAGTGGTACCTATAACTACAAGTGTGTGTCTAAAACAGGGAGTTCTAGCAGGCCCATGGCCACAAGGACTGAACGTTTCTCAAATTTTGTTAGTGTTGAATATTAATCTTGTCAGTAAATGTAGCGTATCGTATTGGTATACATATATCACAGCTGTTAAGGTATCCTACAATTCAGTCTCCCGACTGACCAGTGATTTGATTTGATTTGATTTAGAAATTCGTTTGCGACAGACTTGCCATTTCAGTTAACTTTAAATATTATCGTGTTCTTATCCTGTCGCCACAAAATGGAATATACAACTGCTTTTCAACTTTTCAACTGTTTTTCAAGACTGAATTGTTTAATAGTTGGGTTTTCGTCGAGGAAAGTGTCGCAAAGGGATTTACAGATGGCTGCCTTTGTGATAGTTCATGCGAGATCTTACGGCGGACTAGAGGAAATCTTTTTAACATTTCAAAGTTTTAGTCTTCTTCCACCGGCCGTCACAAAATGAATTACAGCTGCTACCAAAAGAGATTCCTCTGTTATTCGAAACTGTTTTGTTTATTTGGTTTCTCTTCGCAACGGTCCGATTTCAACGAAAGTAAAAGTTGAACATGCTGGATTTTATAGCAGAGTACGGGAAACGTTTTTTACCTTACTTAATCGCTTTCAGGCGCTACATACTTGCTGTCTTGAATAAAAATGTCGTTGTCGTACATCGTTCATTGAAGTTTCATTCATTTTTTTTTTGTCAGTCATAATTTTGGAAGGTTTAATGCAGCTTTTTTTTAACTTTCGCGGACTGTGTCTGCATGAAGCGTAAATGAAAATGGTTTATGCATGGCGTGTGATTTGTGCCTGTGTTTAGTGTTCATTCTCGCCGAAAAGAAAAAAAACGTATAAGATTTGTCGAATATTTTAATGACAGACTCGTCACTTTGCTGTAGTGTACGTCCGGCGCACATTTAGCCGCATTAATAAAAAACGCAACGCGCAAAGGGCATGTGGTTTGTTAAGACTGAAAAATCATGGTTATTCATGGAGAAATGTGAAATAAGTACTAGTTTATCAACCCTCTTGGTTTTTTTTGGAGTAAAGGTTACTGGGTATCAGAAACATGTATTGTGATGCATAATCTAAGGGGTAGTTTACACTTTATGATTTGTCGGTCCGATTTTGCAAAGAAAAAATAATGCTAACACAAAAATTCGCTTAATTTAACATTTTGTTTTGGGTTTAATCCCATCGAGACGGAAAGATTAACCTATAAACATAAACTGTGAGTTTTTTGTGTGAATGACAGCCAGAAAGAAAAAAACAATAAATTTCATGGGGAATAAGCTTCTGAAAGGGGTGTGGTGAAGGGGGGTCAGTGATGCACACATATGGGTAAGAATTCTTTTCCCTATTACTGTAATTGAATTTGGTTCATAGTTTTCTCTTTTTGTTTTAAAATCAGTTAAGTATTAATTTCTGGATTTGCACAAGTTGAACGTTATTCGTTTTAAGTAATTAAAAGTCAAAAATGGACGCTCCGCTTTTAGCCTTTGGCTAAATATTGATATTAGTATAGGGCTGAAGGAGATCAACTTTGCATTTTGGAACCTTGTCATTCAGCACTTTGTATGTAAGAATTAGAACCACCGCAGCCCCTGCAACCATAGGTCTCCTAGTACGCATACAAGTCTCAGTCTCTACTCCTTCCAACCACCGCAACCCCCGCCCAGTACACGTATAAATCTCTCTACTCCTCGCAACCACCGTCGTCGTTGCTAAAGCTCCCTATTGGATCATACGATTCGTCTCTTTCTTTTTTGGTTTTCGTTGATATAATTGTTTAACTTATGACAGTGTGATAAATACAGAATTAAAAAAAAGGAGGCAAAGAAATAAGGTTGTTCAAGGAAGAAGGCAGTGTCTCGTATCTAAGAAAAAAATCAGATCGTTTTAATTAAATAATCATGTTGTTACCTGCTTCTATTTCCATGCAGTCAGTCGTAATTTTGAAAATGAAATATATTTGACCATAGCTCATTCTCTCTTGATTTGACTTTCTAAAATGAAAAAAATAGCACTTTCCAGATCTTTCTAGAATTTTTATCTCTTGTGTACAAGGTAAAAAGTCAACTAGCTAATAAAATGTTTCTCTAGGAAACAGTGATTTCATCTTGTTCTTAAAAAACATTAAGGGGACTGGATTGATTTTATGCTATCAGCTAATGTGTTCCAGAGCTAGGGGCAGCAACTCAAAAGTATCTGTTTTCATAAAACTTGGGATTTAATTCAGTATTAAAAGCATTTTTTTTTGAAGAAGAAGATCTTAATTGCCAGTAGCAGTATAGGGAGATCAACTTAATTTTTATTTTGGAACCATGCTATTCAATACTTAGTGCGTAAGAAGTAGTATTTTGAACGTGGCTCGTTTCCAATGTAGCGTACGAAGAAATGATGTTATATATTCTGATCTTCGACTGCTGGTCGCCAGTCAATCTGAGCAGTTTTGTACATATCAAGAACCGAATGTGGTAAGCCATATAGAAAAGCATTACAAAAGTCCAACGAAGATGAGACGAATGCATGTAAATTTGTATTACCCAAAAAGAAAAGATGCATGCATGCTCAATTCTTTTCTTCAGAATTCTTTTTAAACATGCACATCGCAAGTGAAACGATTTTCACGATTGAAGGTTTTATTTTATGGCCTTACAGCTCGCAGGTTACGAGTTCACTCGCCTTGTGCTAAGACAGTCCCACTTGGCGGTAAATACCAGATTTATAATACAGTCGAACCTCTTACGGACACCAAAGGAACAGGGCAAAAAGTCCGCGTATTAGGGAGGTGTCCAAATTATTGATTTCACCAGATGAAGTAACTTTTACGATTCCACTGAGAGTTTTAAGTGTTAAAAAAAAAACGAAAAAAAGGGACATTTAAGCCTTTGATTTGAAATTGTTAATGTAAGAGATCATAAAACGTTTCGCATACATTTTACTGAATCGGCCACAGCTACAGTAATTTCATGCGAACACTTTCTTTTCTACTCATTGGTCAAATCTTACGGAATTTTACGTTAATTTTCATGATTGGTAATAAGCAAATAAAGCTATCATCACGTGATCGTCGGAGTGCCAGTAATAAAGAGGTTTTAAAACTTCTGTCACTTTGCCCTCTAGGGCCGGCCGAGATTTAGTATCCGTTGTCCTCATTAGAGAGGGTCCGTATTATAGAGTCTTTTCTTTAAAGTAAATGACTGAGAATTTGGTCGGGACATAGGAAACTGTCCGTAATAGAGAGGTGTCCGTAAGGAGATGTTCGATGTTAATAAAAATTATACATATCTATACAATAGGTCTCTCCTCAACCCCTGCAACCATGGTTATCCCGGTGCAGGTGTACGTCTCTGTAATCGTCGCAACCACCGCAACCCCTGCAACCATAGGTCTCCCAGTACGCGTACAAGTCTCTGTACTCCTTTCAACCACCACAACCTCTGCAACCAGAGGTCTCCCAGTGCAGGTATAAGTATCTGTACTCCTTGCAACCACCGCAACCCTGCAACCAATGGTCTCCCAGTGCAGGTATAAGTATCTGTACTCCTCGCAACCACCGCAACCCTGCAACCAATGGTCTCCCAGTGCAGGTATAAGTATCTGTACCTCTCGCAACCATCGCAACCCTGCAACCAATGGTCTCCCAGTGCAAGTATAAGTATCTGTACTTCTCGCAACCACCGCAACCCTGCAACCCGTGGTCTCCCAGGGCAGGTATAAGTATCTGTACTCCTCGCAACCACCGCAACCTCTGCAACCAGAGGTCTCCCAGTGCGGGTATAAGTATCTGTACTCCTCGCAACCACCGCAACCCTGCAACCAATGGTCTCCCAGTGCAGGTATAAGTATCTGTACTCCTCGCAACCATCGCAACCCTGCAACCAATGGTCTCCCAGTGCAAGTATAAGTATCTGTACTTCTCGCAACCACCGCAACCCTACAACCCGTGGTCTCCCAGGGCAGGTATAAGTATCTGTACTCCTCGCAACCATCGCAACCAGAGGTCTCCCAGTGCGGGTATAAGTCTCCGTACTCCTCGCAACCACCGCAACCCTACAAGCAATGGTCTCCCTGGGCAGGTATACGTATCTGTACTCCTCGGAACCACGGCAACCCCTGCAACCATAGGTATCTCTCTCTCTCTCTCTCTCTCTCTCTCTCTCCATAGGTATGGACAGGCACTTTTGTAACATTTCCCTCCTTTGCCAATAATTTTCCCATTTTTGGGTGGTAAAGCACAAGAACTCTTCGGTGAAGACCTTTTAATACAAACCCAATGAACGCAGAGTTTCAACACATAACTCGTAAACACATGAGAATGGGACGCTATTTTATGACCAGGAGGTTACAAAAGTTCCCTAGTCCGTGGTAAGCACTTTTTTAAAGGCTTTTGAATTCATTTCTTTATCAAAATGTAGCTATTGGCTTACCATCTATATGATATAGGATTCCCTCGCTTACCACAGCACTTTAAATTGGAGATATTGTAGGCCAGAAAAATCTGCCGTGTATGTGTATGACTTTTCATGTCCATGAAAGGAATCACGATTCAGAAAAAGCCCATTTTTCGCATCGTGAGTTTGAAAAAGCGATTGTACGACTTTGAATCATTCAATATGCACAACCTTTTATGGGACGTTAAAGACACCTTTCCTTAGTGCGGCAAAGAAAGAATTAAGTGAATTGAACGTTTCAGTTTTTTTTTGTGAAGTTTTTAAGTTACCGATGTCTCAATTGCGCTAACGTTACAAAAGTTCCCTATTTGCTAGAGGCTCCGACATAGATTTCAACATAATTTCTGGAGAGATTAGAAACTAAAGGTTAATCAAATTAAACATTATTATCGTAGAATTAAGTGCAAAAAATTCTGGGTTTCTCTGGTAAAAGAGGAGGGAGCAAGGATGGGTGAAAGATTTTATACCCCTTTTCCGCATTTTGCGCCGGTTATCGTCAATATGCGGATGTATCGTTTGCACCGTTGATGTTGTGACTCGTTGCATCAGTCAGTGAACACATGAAAGGTATAATCGGAGACGTTTACTGCACGAACATTGCTTGTGTGTTGTCTAACGATCTGGTAAAAACATATGGAAAAGGAGCGTTTTTATTAATGGCGGGGACCTTTTTACGGTAGTAACATTAACTGCACCAACCGTCAAACAAGTTCTAAACGCTCCTGAAAAAAATTTTTTATGAGCTTCAAATTCAATCATGAACCCGCACCGTCTTGCTCAGTCATTAACTTTTTTAGGGCAGATTGAAGAAACAAAGACCATGCGAGCTACCAGTAATATTGTTATGTTTTCTAATATCTTATATGCAGCGCGTGTGTAGAAGCGTGACCTCACGTAGAGGGGCGTAAAGGCCAGTTAATATTTTTTCATATACATGTACTAGCTACAACAACAAATATTGTTCTAGAACGAAAAAGGAACTGTTTAGGCTATAAAAACAGAATGTTGAAAAAGTCGAAAAACTGATATTTTTCCTGAGGGGTTAGGTTTTGGTCCAAAATTGGCCATTTTTTGAACTTTTTTTTTAGGTAATATAGGCGACAAAAATGGGTTTTATGATGTTCTAGAACGAAAAAAGCAACTTTCTAGGCTATAAAAACAGAAAGTTGAAAAAGTAAAAAAATTGAGATTTTTCCAAAGAGCTTAGTCCATGGTTTTGGTCCAAAATTGGCCATTTTTCCACCTTTTTTTGAGGGGGCAATATAGGCCAGAAAAATGTGTTTTATGATATTCTAGAACGAAAAAACGCCTTTCTAGGCTATAAAAACAAGCAGTTGAAAAAGTCGAAAAATTGACATTTTTCCAAAGGGGTTAGTCCATTGTTTTGGTCCAAAATTGGCCATTTTTCCACCCTTTTTTTTTTAGGCAATATAGGCGACAAAAATGTGTTTTAAGATATTCTTGAACGAAAAAACGCCTTTCTAGGCTATAAAAACAAGAAATTTTAAAAAGTCGAAAAATTGACATTTTTCTAAAGGAGTTATTCCATTGTTTTGGTCCAAAATTGGCCATTTTTCCACCTTTTCGTTTTGGGCAATATAGGCCAGGAAAATGTGTTTTATGATATTCTAGAACGAAAAAACGCCTTTCTAGGCTATAAAAGAAATATTCATCGAGGTGCAAGTTCTGCTTATCCCTCTTCATTAATTACCACCAGTAGCTTTGTAATGGTTAAGTTTCAAATAAAGGATTATGTTAGATTCTTCCAGGTAAGTCAACGGCAGTGACTGAATTGTTATCCCAGTCACCTTAAGATATAACCAATTATAGATCACTCAGTAAACAAGTCCCATACCCTTATCCCGGGGAGTACTACCTATAATGGCCTAAACGAAGAAGCTCCGCCCGAAAGGGGTATCTTTTTCAAGCTTCAGGCATATGAAAGGGTAGGAATTTTACTCGTTGTGCAAATATATAAAAGGGTAAGGAAATCTTTATCACTATAAACTCATTGAAAGTTACTAAAAAAATTCCTTAGTTACAAAAGTGCCACATTTGTTACAAAAGTGCCCCATTCGTTACAAAAGTTCCCTATAACGTTACAAAAGTTCCCTGTTGTCGTTACAAAAGTGCCCTAGTGACGTTACAAAAGTGCCCTTGGTTACAAAAGTTCCCTATCCCGTTACAAAAGTGCCCTTTTTGCGTTACAAAAGTGCCCATTCTTATGGCGCGCTCTCTCTCTCTCTCTCTCTCATAGGTCTGACTGCTGTTGCTGTACGCTGCTGTTGAAGAAGGTAATTTTTTTCCAGCCACCCGACCTTTCTACCGATTTACCCCTCTAACTCTCCCTCCCTACCTCTTTCTTCCAAAGAAGAAAAGAGAGCTCAACAACTCCTTTGCAACCACTGCAACGGAAGTAGACTTATCAACCAATAAGAAAGCCCGTTCCGAGAGCTTCGTCGCGACCCTTTCTAAGTAGTGTGAACTCGTTCATGAATCCTTAGGACTCCTGCTTGGTCAAAAGACTTGCTACACTGATTACATTCATAAGGCTTTTTCCCATTGTGAACTCTTTTATGTCTCCTTAGGTTTCCTTCTTGACTAAAACACTTCCCACACTGTTTACGTTCGTAATGCTTTTCCCCAGTGTGAACTCTCTTACGACGACTTAAGTTTCCTGCTATGCTAAAGCAATTGCCACACTCTTTACATTCAAAAGGCTTTTCCCCAGTGTGAACTCTTTCATGCTCCCTTAGGTTTCCTGCTTTGCTAAAACACTTACCGCACTGCTGGCACTCAAAGGACATTGACATTGAGTTTTTTTGTATTATTGAGTGACTTATTTTCAGTTATTCAATATCTATTCCAGTGTCCAAATTGAACCAAATTTTATTCTTTTTTCGCGGCTAAATGGTAAATAGAACTATAAGCCCCTCAGTATATTGGTTAAATAAGAAAAGATATTTTTTTAAAAAAATATGGAAAATCACAGAAAACTGGTAAAGGTCGTTTTACTATAATCATCGTCTTTACTTAGGTCAACCGTAGATTGATGAAAATAATAACGTGGCGACAGACTGTGACAAACACGTTAAACTTAAGCTTCCGTCTGATGCAGCACCAGAACAGCCCGATTTGTCCAATAAGATGTTACCGGAATTCCAGACTGCGGAACAAGCCTTCGCGCCGAGTTCGCCGAAAAAGTTGTCAAAGTTGGTATAACTTCCCTCCCGTTTCCATTTTTTTTGCTCTTCTTCCAACTTTCGCGTTATAACTCGATTGGAAACGCTTACTACGCAGGCTACTGGATTTCTAAAGTCAAATCCCGAGGGGAGGAATATACTCAAGAAAATTTTTTACCGGAAGGCTCCGCCCTGCAGAAAAGGTACCCTTTCAAATACCCCACTGTACTTTCTATTGACAAATGATACCCCCTTTTACATACCTATGCACTGTCTTTCTAATATGAATAAACCCGCACAAAATCGACTCAGGGTTAACTTCCACTGCTGCGTAATGTTTACGTGCGTCCTTGCGTAAAATTTACGTTCGCAAATAAAATAGACTCCAGGCAACGCATGAACGGTGGCTCGTAAGCGGCGTAAAAGTTGAAACTCGCTCAACTTCACGTTTAATCTCAGCACTTTATATCTTGCCTCTGTATTGTTTACGAGATTAAAATTTAAATGCGTTAACGTGCGCAGCCAAAAACGCGTCAGTGGAAATCAACCTTTATTCACAGCCATAAAATGCATCTCTTAGACCTTCAAGGCCTTTTTAAGATCCGAAATGAATGATTTCTTTTTCCTTCCATTTTATCTCAATTAGTGAAATTCCTACCCTTTCATATTGTTTGTGCGCAAGCTCTCCGTCTGGGGAATAAGAAAAGGTCACGAAACAACAGCACGCAGTCTTCCTTTCATGTATCTAAAACCTGAGGTAAAGTTCAGGTAGTAGTAACTTAAAATTGAAGTGTAAACCTGAATTTAAGCCACCTAATTGAGTTTTAAAGTCCCCCTGTTTCCCTTAGCTTGGCCTCCTCGAAAAAGTCTGATTACACACCTCTATTCTCTTAAGAGGTCGCCGAGCGCCGCAGGGGATTTATTGACCGCGAAGGCAAGGGGTGAGGGTTCCACGCTCGATTCGCTCGCGTCCTCATTACATATCTTACACTTGCAAAATCTATTATAAACACAGTCGAAAGCTAACAGAGTACAGGCTACCTCAAAGGGGCTGTCAAATGCCCTTCATTGCTCTGTCCCTGGGCGGGGTATTATGGGGGCTTCCTCTCCCTTTCGAGATTTCTGCAGGTGTAGTCCTCTAATGTTTAGAGCAATTCTCCATGCGTGTTTCCAGTAGCTATTCATGCCTAGAGGGATACACTTATCAATTGGCTCTTGGATATTTAACAGTTATTAAATCGGCCATAAAGCAATACCGTCAAGTGACTTGGTATGACACCTGATCAGAACATTAAGAAAATTACTGACTGCTACATGATGTGTTTTGTTGTGGCCTCATTTTAACTATTTTCGCCAAAACATCGAGGTTGACAAAGATACGGAACATTTTAATTTTGTTTCTGTTCAGTTTTCTATTACTTCTTGCATGTACTCGAGGATAGGATTGTGGACATTAAACCTGCTTATTTGCTGTGTACGGCCTTTCTTTCCCGACAAGTCACAGGGGTCTTTTTGTAATAACTAAGTGTTTTCTCGCGGCGCGCTGCTTGGTCGAGAGCTCATACAATATACTGGATGCTAAGCGCGCAGTGATTGGTCGTTACCCATGATCTATTAGACTACAGACACACGGATGACTTCACGGGAAACTTGTTCAACAGGAGCTGTTTAAAAGAGGGAAAAACGTAACGTAACGTGATGATGGAGCAATTAGCCTGAGATGCATCCGATTGTTTCTAGTCGTTTTCTCCTCTCAACAACGTCTGAATCGACCGGCTGTTAATGCCGTCCCGTGACGTCACTCACTACCCGAAAATCGGGTACTGATTTTGATTGCTTGATTGTCTAAACATTCGCATAATTATGTATAATAATTACATGTGTATGAAAATTTTTAGCGGGATTGTCGCTTGATATTCAGCGGATCGCATCCCTGGCATTCTTTCGTGAAGTTCAAATATTTCGATAAGCTCAATCTTTATCTTAAACAGCAAAATAGCCCTTGTCTTTGAAACTGAAAGCTAAATTGAACTGCGAATGAAGAATCATTGCGGAGAGTCGGTAGGTTTTTCATTTGGAGCCGCGTTGTGGTTTCGGCGGCCGGTGATCATTGATTTTGTTTACGCGAAGTTTTCTGAGATCAATATTACAATTCGACCTTCTTGATAAATTTACCGTCAAGTGTAAGGATTCTGTTAGCTTTTCTTTCTTGTTCCTTGTTTTTTTCTTTATTAAGGACCAAATTGCTTCTTTTCAATTAAAGTAAATCATTGTGTTTTTGAACTAAGTGTTCCGTGTGTATGTTTACTTCATTTCGTGATTTCGACCGAGTTTGATTATAAAATTCAGTACAACTGGTTCAGAGTTGTACTGCATACAGTTGATAGTTTGAACGTTAAACATGAACTACGATCGAAAAAATAAAGCAAATCTGTATCATGCGGACATTTCCAAACGATATCTCGGTTTGAAATCGTGTTTTACTTTTTGTATGAATTAAAGCGGGTCACGCATGTGCGTTTCCCTAACCCCAAACAATACTAAAACAATGGGAAGAATGACATGTCATTGTTTCCAGCGACCAATTAGGAGAGACCTTACGAGCAGCTCCTACACAACTGATTAAAGCAACGGTCAAGGAGTAGTGACCTCACTGGACGGCATTGACGACCGCTCGATTCAGACGTTACTGAGGGAGTAATAACGACTCGAAGTAATCGGATGAAATTCAGGCTAGGCGCGCGCTATTTTCTGAGAAATTTCCAAAAAAATTAAGCACCAACGAAAATTCTCCAAATCCATGCATTTATTATTACTTCTCCCTTTATGAATCATGGAATGACATTTTTTAAAAGAATACTTTTTTCACTTTCGTCTATATCCTATAGTCTTGTTTTTATTATGTTCTTTCAGCTGTGGTTTTAGAAACACTTCAGTTTTATGTCACTTGCCGTAAACGTTACGAAGAAGCCAAACAACTTATAATCCACTGTAAATGAGGCTAAAACCTGGGTTTTAGATATTTTTGAATAATTAACACAGACGCTGTTCTTTCTTCGTTCATACATTATAGTACCAGATAATCGTATGCATGAAATGAATCGCAGGTATGAAAGTAACAAGCTTTAAACAAAACCAAACGTTTTCAGTTGAAACCAGAAAAATGTTGCCAAAGAACGGAAAAGAAACCAAAGAAAGAAAAACTTACAAGAACTCAAACGCAATTTAACTTTAAGAATCGTCTTCACAAACAAAGGTCATATGATGTTCATAGTGTTGAAGAAGAAGAGCCTCACTACTCATCTCCTCTTGACAAATCCAACAGCTGTGTTTCTCATTAATGAATGATTGCGGGTCTGCTACACCACTGCTTCCAGTATGAACTCTCTTATGACGACTTAAGTGTCCTGCTACGCTAAAGCACTTGCCACACTCTTTACATTCAAAAGGCTTCTCCCCAGTGTGAGCTCTTTCATGACTCCTTAAGTTTCCTGCTTGACTAAAACACTTGCCACAATGTTTACATTCAAACGGCTTTTCCCCAGTGTGAACTCGTTCATGACTCCTTAGGTCTCCTGCTTGGCTAAAGCACTTGCCACACTCTTTACATTCAAAAGGCTTTTCCCCAGTGTGAGCTCTTTCATGACTCCTTAAGTTTCCTGCTTGACTAAAACGCTTGCCACAATGTTTACAATCAAAAGGCTTTTCCCCAGTGTGAACTCTCTTATGACGACTTAAGTGTCCTGCTTCGCTAAAGCACTTGCCACACTCTTTACATTCAAAAGGCTTTTCCCCAGTGTGAACTCTCTTATGACGACTTAAGTGTCCTGCTTTGCTAAAGCACTTGCCACACTCTTTACATTCAAAAGGCTTTTCCCCAGTGTGAGCTCTTTCATGACTCCTTAAGTTTCCTGCTTGACTAAAACACTTGCCACAATGTTTACATTCAAACGGCTTTTCCCCAGTGTGAACTCGTTCATGACTCCTTAGGTCTCCTGCTTGGCTAAAGCACTTGCCACACTCTTTACATTCAAAAGGCTTTTCCCCAGTGTGGACTCTTTCATGAGTCTTTAGGTGTCCTGCTTGACGAAAACACTTGCCGCACTGCTGGCACTCAAAGGACATTGGGCTTGTTCCTCTTTTAAGATGTTATGGTTAGGGTACCTTTTAACAGGAAGGACAAACATTCTTAGGTAAATGTAAAATTCTTTGTATTTTTTTGGGCAATATATTGAACAAACTTTTCTGGCCAGCTAGTGAAAAAGGTGGTTTCCAACCATGCATCACCTGACTGCATACCTAAAAATTTGAATGATTGCTTCAAAATGGAGTCAAGTAATCTAATGCTGACTTTCAGGTCTGAGAATCCCCTGTGGTTTGTAAAACAACACATATTTAGAAGATTTCTTGGTGATAAAGACTCCTCATAGAGCATTAATAAAGACAATACAGTATCGTGAAACCTGTATTACCATCAATCAGCACTCTATTAAGCTCCTTGGGATTTTTAATTAATTTTTATTAAAGGAAGCTTGAGGATGGTTGGGTGGGAGAGATATACCAAGAGGGGGGGGGGGGGGGGGTATTTAATGTAGCGAAACCCATCACCAATAGCAGGAAGGAAGAATACAACTGGTGTCACAGTTCTGACTTCCTGTTTGGACCAGTAAACAACCAACCAATCAGGAGATGGAATGAATTTTTTTAAAACAAATTGAAATGTACAGTAAAGTAGAAATGTTCATACACATAAACTGGGATGTCATGAAACTAAAGATCAGAAACAAATCTGAACATCCAGCACTTGAATAAACCATACTGAATGACTCCACATAAAGTATTGTAGTCAGGATCAATAAATACAGTCGATCACTTTTTAATTTTGTGTGAAGAATAAAGGGGGGCTGGAGAGGGTGGGATGATAGCTTCCTCTAATTATGTTATTTTGGCACCTCTACAGAGGACAGACAGTTTGGCTTAGTCATACCCTATTCCATGGTGATCTTGTCCCATTAGCTATCGAGGGATGAGAGACCACCTGGAAGACCTCAAGTGGGAATGCTAGATAGAGTAAAGGATGGCGGCCCTTATTTGGTGGTCAAAAGACAGGCCTTAGATAAAGAACTACAAGGAAGGACCTGCTTGTGGGCACAACACAAACAAACACAAGGCAGACCTCTCTCACAAAAGTAAAGGGGCCCGCCCCCTGAGCTCTAGTTAAATTTCTGCAATTCCAGCAACAAGAAAGCTACCTGGTTAATAAGGACTCCAACAAAACATACATAGGTTTCTGTATGATCAGGGGGGTGTGTATGTATTATGCAGGCTCCCATCATAATAAGCAGTGAACCTGTATTTAGCAGAACACCCTCTACTAGCAGGATCATTATGACAATTACTTTAATCCAGATCTCAGATACCTCTGAAACTATTGTACACTAACTACCATAACCATACAACATATGCATTGTACACAAACTGATTATCTCTTTATGGTAACTGCATGCAAATGTCAGGGACGAACACAGACTGAGGACAGAGAGAGAGCAGCGACTGCCAGGCCACTTGCATTGGTGAGACCAGTGGTAGGAAATGGTGATTCGAAAAACCACATTGCTTAACATCATTTACAGGGCAACCCTCTGAAAAGCCAACTAACTTTTTTGACTAGGGCCTGTTTACATGGAAGTGGGGGACCCCAGGTAGGTGAGGTAACCTGCTTAGGTGAGGTAATCTGCCTGTCCATATAATCCTTCAGTTTAACTTGATCACGTTTACATGATAAGTAAGATAACCCAACAAGGCGGGTATCCCAGTATGCCATAACACTCTCAGCTGGGGTCAAATTTTGCCATGTAAACGTTTCAAGGTGGGTTAACCCGCCTAGCTGGGGTAGGATTTGTGATAAATCAAATTCGTGTGAAATTCACTTTGGCGGTGGCTTAGCACCATTAATAAAGGTAACAATAAAAAGCCACAGCACTGAAGGTTGCAGCAAGAGCAGCGAGTGAGTGTAGAGGAGCATTAATTGCCAAAACATGTGGTTTGCCAGCATTTGTCTTGACCATTCAATAATATTGAGAAAGCACACCCCGGGATGGTGGGGTTGTAAGATTGCACGTAAGGGAGAGTTATTTTGTTACCCCACCTATGGGGATTACCTCACCAACCTGGGGTCCCCCACCTCCATGTAAACAGGCCCTAAAAATACATTTACAGTTGTCTACTAAAAAGACTTTATAACTCCGACCAATGATGGATTGAAATACTCTAGTCCCATTAAGTCTTCATAGCCACTAACATCATGGCTTAACTGACAAATGACAAATAACATCTTGATTAAAATGATTAATCAAGTCAACAACCACAATTTGATTAGGTTCAGTAAGATTATTTAACATAATCAAACTCACCCAAAACTGATGAAATGACTGTTCATCGCCAAAGTTTAAGCGCGGGCATATATGGAGCTTATATGGATTGACTTGTATTGACTTGCATGTACGAAATCAGCAATGCAGTTTTGTAAAGCACATAGAGTTGTTTGATAATTAAAATCAACATGATTTTGATAGATCAAACAAAGTTTCATTGTTAAATTATATCAAAGATTACATGTTACCTCTTTTAAAAAATAAAAAAAATGGACATCCTTACTATCTAATTTCAGGGAAGTGAGAGTTTTGCAAAATGCTTCAACTGATAGACTGTTTTTAATCTTGCCACTCTACTTTGATCGACATTTTTGTCATCTTGGCTATATCATCTACACTGTTTTGTCAAATATACAGGTTACAGTACAGGTCAAAAGTAAGTTACCAGCCTCTTGCGAGACGCGGATCGTGTCATGTCTCTTTGTGTGCTACACGATACCTGTAGACGTGCACTATGTGATTCACATAGCGCACCATGGCCTAAAAACTGTAAGTATCATGGCCAAAAGTCTTGGGTGATTTCAAGACTGAGTGCTAAAGCTTTACCAGGACTAACACACGCACAAATTTTAACCTATGCATCCTGAACACTGTTGCATATAATTCACTTTGTGGAGGATCCGTATTTACATATTTGTGCAAAACATGCTTTTAAAAAAGTCACTTTAAAACCACACCACCACCTTGAAAACTGCATTTTTTTCTAAAAACTTTGAGAAGATATAAAATTTAGCTTCACTTGTAACTGCCTCCAGGTTTTGTTAAAGACTTCAAGCTGAAGTGAATTGTAGACCGATTGGCGATGCTTCCAAAGCGCTGTCATAGCTTTTGACATTCCTTTAGACAAATGGATGTTCCAGCGAACTCTAGTGGAATAAATCTTTATTTGATATTTGAAAACCATACAGTTCATTGAGCTGTTTTTAAAGTTTAAGCCAGTAAGTTTATCAAAGCACTGAAACCTGCATGTTTTCATAACATGTAGTATACAAAAACAGTACTTAAGGAGTAGGGTTTTAATTACACATGTACTGACACTACAGATTTGTGATTTGCTGTTACACAAAAAATGCTATTCAGCGAACACACTGTTGTCTTCTTTGGCCATTTATAGTTTGTTAAATTAAAGACAATTTTCTTTCATAAATGAAATAGAAACTGGTGTTAAAAGCTATAAAGAAAAAATTAAGCTAACATTATTTGCTGTTGATATCTCGTCAGCGAAAATTGCCACTACACATGAACTACAACTACACCCATCACAAGAGCTGACATTTTCGTTTGTTGAGAGACTCATCACTAGCAATCAAAAAATGGAGACCGAACAACTTTAAGTTGCCATTGTTTTGGTTTTCAAAGCCGGTGCTTTTCGCTACTAGTAGGCTATAACATAATATAGCCAGGGCTCAACACTAACGGTAGCCAACTAGCCACAGACTAATAGAAATTCAGTTTTCAATTTCTACTATATAGCCACTTTGGCTGGTAAACAAAATGAAATTGACCAACCTACATATTTCTCAAGGAGGACATCTCAGAATTTTATTGTAGACGTATCATGTTACTGGGCACATGCTGTTCACCGACGTACGCAAATTTAACAGTGGCACATAAACGGGTTACTGAACATGTTATTATGTTGAAAGAAATATTTGGCAAACAAGACAGCATTTTCTGAAAGCGCATATCGATGTTCGTATCTGTTACAAAATTGGTAGAACAAAACATGAGCTTTGTGATAAAATCAAGTGCAAAATCGTGCGGAACTATAAAGGGATAACATTTCATTTAGCTGACTAGATGTGACATACTCGTTTGCTTGAGACAGTTCACAGTTCAGTTCGTGAGACGCAAACACTTTTAAAACTTATGGGGAGTTTTCACTCACGTGGCCAGCATCTATGCAAATTTATTGGAACAAAAGAAAGCATTTGCATAAGAAAAGAGTTCAGCTCCCAGAGGACTGGTCTGGGACACCAACATGGCTGCCGTTTCATTGTTTTGGGACACCAATATGGCCACCATGACGTCATGTGAAAACACTCTATAATAGGTATTCTTGCCAAGGCATCATGATTAAGAAATTTCACGCACAGTTTCACAGCATTGCCAATGCTTTTCAAATGTTTCTATGGCACCTGTTTGTGAAGAAATCTTGACAGTTTTTACAATGACGTCTCGGTGTCTCGATATTTTTCCAATGACTCTCAAAGAAAAATAGAGTCCTGAAAGTCTTTACAGGGAACTCGCTGGATTTTTCTTTGTGATCTGTGCGACTGATGAGAATCTCTTTAAATGGTGGATCACCCGTAGATTTTCACTCTTCTTTGGCTGTTGCCATATGGCTTGACTCTGGGGAGAGGGCTAAGTGGCCAACTTCCATGGATTAATTTAACCATTAATTTCTTACCAAAAAGTAAAACCACCTATATCAATAGAATATCTGAACCTTGCAGCTGAATTGATTTCTTTTGAATTTCAGTCTCAACTATTTAATCATGTGACATCTAACAAAATATTGTTGTTGTTTTATTATTGGAACTGGTTTCAAGATAGCATCTGGACAATGGCAATCTCTGAACCTTTTTTGCAGCCATTAACTGATTTCTTTCATGTGACTAAATGTCTTAATCATGTTGAATTTCACAAAATGTTTGTTTTATCATTGGAACTGGTTTAAGTAAAATTTAATTACAAACATTATCAGTGTTCTCCCTAAATTTTAGCTCAGCAGGTAATAATAATAATAATAACCTTTATTTACTACCTTTGGCGATAAGAATTACGGTAATATTACAGTAAAAATTCAAAACACTACATATTATATATACATATTAAATTAAGTTAAGTTTAGCACCTCTAGGAATAAATGATTGTTTGTGCCTAACAGTGCGTGATACAGGTATTCTGAGGTGCGCTGGGTTAGTCTTACAAGATCTTAGATTATGGCCATGATCCACTGGCTTATCTAAAAAACGTTTACAAGGATGTGCTTCTGATTCTAGGATACGTTTAAATTCTTTCCTCGTCAAATTCTGACGTCTAGTTACAAGTGACTCAACAGTATCCCTAGGGAGACCAATGACATTTAGACATCTATTCTGCACTCTCTGTAGATCTTCTTCGAGGTAAATGGGCAGCCCTCCCCATACAGGCGAGGCATATTCTATAACAGGTCTAATCTTAGTGATGTAAGTTGTAAGACCAATGTTCCTGGGGAGATGGGCTGTTCTACAGACCCTAAGATAGTGGATCCGTTTACACGCTTTGCCGACAATACTTGAGACATGTGCATTCCACTTGAGATCGTTCTGTACATAAACACCCAGTAGTTTAAACTCTGAAACCCTCTCCAGTTCAGTAGTCCCGATATTGATAGGAGCAGGAATTGGACAGGACTTCTTGAAGGTGATCCACATATCTTTGGTCTTTTTAGCATTCAGCTCCATTTTATTCTGCCCAGCCCATCTTTCCAAGTGAGTTACAGCATTCTGCATTTGACTGACAGAGTCCATAAGGACAAGTTCGTATAGGGTACAGTAAGGGACGATTCATGGCCGGTAAGGCACAGGATATGTGCTAGAGGCGCACTTTCCTGGGGGGAGGGGGGATAGTAGAGTGAGGGACATGGCTCGGCCCTTGCTGCGAAATTTTTTAGCTAAGTTCTCTGAAACATCATTCCGCTTATTTCAAGCAAATTGGCCGTTGTTTTCTTTAGACAACAATTTAAAATGTTTGATTCCAATAGTTTTACTCTGTCTTCAATGTGCTCTTTCCAAAACGCGTGGCCCATAAAAAGAAAAACTGTGTATACTTTAGTACTTTTCCATATATTCATTCATTTACTTGTGAGAATCGGATTGGATCACAACTCACTTGCGTATTTTTTAACACTTCTTCTTAAATTTTAATAAACCTGCAGGTGGTGTGGTAAGAGGTATTACTTCAGGCAGTAAATTTTACCTGTTACCGCGTGGTAAGAACACTGCATTATGTTTTCAAGCATTTCGCTTGCGTTGTGCTTTCAAGTCTTGCTAGTAATTCTGCTGTTATTGGGGGTTTACCTCGGTGTAAGAACCTGTGAACTTTTTCTTTGTTTTGTACCTTTTGTTTTTCTAGGTTTTATTGTGTTGTCTTCTTTGTTTTCTTTGTTTTACGTCACTAGTGAGTTTAACAGGTTCTTACACCGAGGATGAGCCGTTATTGGACTGAGCCAACATCAACACCTGGCTAGTAAAAAATTTTTTTGGCTAGTAGCATCTAACTTGTCACTAGCCACTACACTACTATGTTGAAAGGTTAGTGTTGAGCCCTGATAGCCTTGTAGTAGCTCAACCAATCAGACCGCAGCATTGATTATACACCACTAGTTGGATTTTACTAATTATACCTATCCTTTTAATATTTTTATGCATGTCGATCAAAATGTATCTTACCCTACCAAACAACGTAATATGCTTGGAAGCATAAAATATAAAACAATCTTACTCATTTTAACTCTTTCATACCTGGAAAATGTGCTCAAAGGAAGCCCGAGGTCACGCAGTTTATAAAAGCTTATAAATGTGCGTCTAGTCTCAAGTTATCAGTGTGTTCGTGATCAGTAACAGCATTTCACTATCACCACTAACGTATCCATCTTTTATGTAAGATTACCGGCAAGATTTCCGTATAACCCCATACATTAATTATGCATACATTCATTGTTTAAAGAAAACAAAAGATAGAACAATACTAAGCCTTTGGGATTTCAGCTATTGTTTTAGAAATTTTTAATTTTTTTTCTAAGTCTTTTTTGAAACGCGCTTAATTTGGCGCTTTTTGGACTAAACTAAGAACTTTTTGGAACAAATTTTGGACAATTTTCGCTTTCCGAAACCTAAATTTTATAATGACTCCAAAGATACTGATAATCAATGTAACCAGTAGTAAGTAAACTATCCTTCAACCGTAACACGGGGTTTAATAAACAACTGAAGTAAAAGAAAAGTCTTTATTCGTCAGAGTTGCATTATTTCCTGAACTATATTTTCGAGTTTCCACCGTCTTCTCCTACGTCTGATCTGTCTGTTTTATTTAGCCCTTTATGTGTCGTTCCCAACGTCATTTTAAAGTTCGACGATATGCCTTACTATGCTTCCAAAGAGAACTTCACCGTAATGCCTACGCCACATATTTAAAACTCCTGCCTTGTAGTTGCTTTCGCGGAATAGTTCTTTGAATGTTCCTGTACAGGGCAAACCATGTTTTACCCCTCGATTTTGTTTCGATGCACTGCGTTTCGGCACCTGTGTCAACTGGGTGTATTTTACCAAGCTTGGGCTGTTCCTAGCCCTCCTCTTGTCGATATTCATATGACCCATACTCGTCGCTCATCACGTTTGTACACCTCCAAAATTTGAGCACGAATCATGGTCAAACTGAGTTCCGTTATTCCTGCTCTTCTTGGACAACGGCTGGGGTATTTTTGAAAAACGCCGAATGATCCTGAAGTTTAGTTATTAGGGTTAGGAAACTGAGTGAAGCAGCTTTCATTTAAGTCCGCTCCCAAAGCTAAGCTCTTGCACATTTAACAGAAGTTGTGAGGGCTGCTTGATTCTTCCTTACACCACTCTATATACCGGTCGCGGTCATGATCTACCAGTATTCTGGAGAGCGTTTTAAAAGTTTCGTTGAGCTATACTAAACATCAAAGTTGACTTAGTCCCTGACAAGTGTAACACAAGAGAGGAGTGTTTGTGAAGCCTGTGCGTGCTTGTTATTACCTGAAGAGATGCATGTTTTCGTGGATATGTTACAAGCAAAAGCGTGAATAATTTACATGAATACACATTTCAGTTCTCTTGTTATGTATATTTGAACTTAAGCACGCAAAAAGATATCAATTTTTTGACCAGAGAATCTCAACAAATCGTCGTGGTCTAGTGGTATAGCAGAGAGACAGGTACGCCAGAGCTACAGGGAAGCGTTGGTTCAAATCTCACCGTCTACCGAGAAAAAAAGGGAAAAAGGGAAAAAGGAAACCGGGGGGACTGGAGAGAGTGGTCGGTGAATGAGAGGGGAAAAAGAGAAAGAGAGGGGTAGAAAAAGATGAAAAAAAAGACAGAAATTGAAATCCTCTTTTATTAACGCAGTAAGTATTTATTACCGATGTATATATGCAATACTTTGGGGAATTCGCTATTGTCTTGGAAGACAATAGCAGGGATACATAATTAATGAGATTGTATGCATAATTAATGTTGGGGTTATACGGAAATCTTTCCAGATTACCTCCTAGTAACAAGATCTTGAAGTTTTAATCAAATAAGACGTGGGCAAATTAGATGAAACCAAGGGCTGAAGAATTCACAAATGCGATGGCCGCCATCTTGATTTCAAATTGTGAGAGAAACTAAACGCTTGTTTCCATATCTCAAACCGCCCTTGGAGAGAGGAGCCTGGGAATGAATTCCGATCACGCATATCGACAGTTCAACCCGAACTGCCGAACTGCTGATCTTCG
Organism: Porites divaricata; assembly: GCA_038088405.1. Taxonomy (NCBI): domain Eukaryota; kingdom Metazoa; phylum Cnidaria; class Anthozoa; order Scleractinia; family Poritidae; genus Porites; species Porites divaricata. The sequence continues at coordinate 30,693,541 of JBBMOI010000004.1, forward strand.
TTACATGCCAGTTCTATCCATGGTTTAATACCTCCGATTGATTCATTTTTCTCTTGGAATGTTAAATATAAAACTATTGAAGTATTTCAAGTTAGTAGCACCTCAAGTACGGTCTGTAAATCGCTTTTTTATATACTGACTTATTCGGGCGCTTTCAGCTATGGAAACAAGTCGATAGTACCCTGCGTGACTTCGTTTCCATAACTCAAGCCGCCTTTCCGCGATCATTTTGGCGCGGAATTCAAATTTCAATAAATTTGGCGGGTACGGGCTTATTCATTTTTCCTGCTGCAATGGTTTGTGATGCAGTTCCCGTAGGAACTGCATCACAATATCTTTCCACCCTCTTTGACAAACAGATAACCAACACGTTTGTATATGTGCTTCAACGCCATAGTTGATGAAATAGTTAAAGAATGGGAGCTAAGGACGAAATCATCTTTCACCCCTTGGATGACGGAAAAAAACTTTGGGAACATTGGTGTGTCTCTACATATTTATTTTTAGGGCATTTTATTACTATTTAGTTTCGTAGTACTCAACCAAAGTGGCACTCATCAGATAAAATTGCCAAATGCGACTTTACAACGTAAGGCTGATTTCTGTGTGAAAATCAAAAGGAGTTTGAGGTTTTTACAGAGGATATGGAAGTATATGAATGTTCCAGGGGAAAGCGGGGGTGAAAGGGACAGGTGAAGTAGGGGTGCAGGTATATGTTTGTATACAGGTGCCAGCTTGACTACAAGAAGGGAAAGACTGGGTCTTTTTCTCAGGGTAAGGGGATAACTTTTAAGACCGACACCCTCCTCCACTTCTTCCTTACATGTTAGATGCCTTGCTCAGGCAAAAGCAAAGTAGCCCTGTCTTAAAACATCGGCATTCCTTTCATACTGCATAAAAGATGAAGGATAAAAATGCAGCCAGTTCAGAGAAAAAAAGACAAAACAAAGCATTACGTTCACTTGATATTAACCCAGTTAAATCCCAGTTGCGGAGCCAAGGGAGGGTCGGGGGGGGGGGGGGGGGACCTAAAACTTGTCTGAGAGTAAACTTCTTTTAACAGGCCCTTATATCACTTTTTAACTGGCTGAATTTTCTAAATGAAACTGCGTGGCGCAATTTCCCGCAAAACTAAATTCCAGGGATATTGAAAATTGTGATTGTTTTTGGGTACCCTCTTCGGACCTCTCGGCCTCTGCTCGCAAACCAGTATTTCCCGCACTAACGGCGACCGGCTTTTACAGATTGAGAAACAGTCAGTCGTCTCTACCTTCTCAACGACTGGTGGGAGGGGGTGTGGGGGAGACCTATTTGCCACAAAAAAGTTCAACAATCCTTTCAAAACGTTCAAAACTCGCCTGAGTCCCCCAGTAACACCTGTTCTGCAGGCAACTTCTCTCTGGGCAAGGTTGTGATTTTTCCGTTTGCACTCATCTAGTGTCCCATCCCCCCTTCCAGGTAATTACTACAAAGTCCCTTATACACCTTTTACTACATGAAAAATGTACCCCTTGCTCATACCTACTCAACTTATCCTTGGCATGAAGATCTCAATATCCTTCACCCTGATCCTTTTTATTCAAAATAATACAACACATTTTGTTACCCCTTCATATACTCCAGCTTATGAAAACCTGGTCACCCTTTCATTTGAAGCCTGAGTATGTATCCCTTTTGGGTACATCCTCATATATGCCATCACGGGGAGTACTCCTTGGGCTTACAGCTGAAGCCCCCTGCTTCCTTTGAAAACTGGTTCACAGATCAATATAGAAATCTTTAATTCACCTCACAGTTATACCTTATCAGTGGTGCCATTGCCTTTGAATAAGACATTTTCAAAAGTAATCACGAAAATACAACATAGTTTTGGTATATAAGAGTGAAATTGTACTTACTAGAGGTTTTTCAATCAGACCCATTGGCTTCTTCACACAAAGTTATGTGGGAGGATCAAACTATACAATTTGATGGCACGCCATATTTTGTACTTGGCCAAAAGATTTTTGAATGTCGAAATGGAAAAGATAGAAAGGAAGCTTGGAAACAAAAAAGGAAAGAGTTGGTGGAGAAGGTTAGGTTTTGTATTTCTTTGAGACAGATCTATTTTCATTCATTTATTGTGATTATTAGTATTATCATCCCCTGGTACACTGTCTCCACCAAGGCCACATGTCACCATTTCCATTAACCACGACTAAGCATGACAGATGCAAGACCAAGGACGTAGCAATTATTCTCTACTGCTCATGTAGGATGCCATAGCAGAAAGCTGATGACTCTGATCCAGCTATGCAGATGGCTCAGTGTGACAATTGCTTGGAATGGTTCCATTGCTGCTGTGAAAACATTCCAGACAATATTTTTGTCAATGATTCATTCTGGGAGTGTTATAAATGCCAAAAAAAAGGTTAAAATCCCTGCACAAGTAAACAGCATGTAAGAGGTGTAAAATGCATGCATTGTACAGTTTTTTCACCTGCAACTGCAATTCTGGTACACTAACAAAGTGACTAAAAGGATATATGCCAAGGAAGTAGAGTGTTCTGCAATGTTCAAGAGATTGCAAAGCCACTCAAATTTAGTTGCTGAAATTTTTCCTTATTTCTTAGAAATGTGCAACAAATTTAGTAAAGCAGGAGGCAAGATGCCAGACACCAATTTGGGGAGGGTTGCAAACTTGAAAATGGTTGTGTTATATAGATGTGTGAAATAGTTAGGGGCTCATGATCTATCATCGGGCCCACCTCACACTAATACCAAATGATATTTGGTCCTAAAGTAAATAAACCTAATATCACATCATTAGCCTCAAAAAGGAAGAAAGGTTTACATAAGGACAGTTGACAAAAGAGACACAGTGTCCCGAAATCTGTACACTAACCTACAATGTACTTGCTTGTATTTTCTATTTCCAATAGATATTTTTAACTTGCTCAAGTGTTTTAGGCGGCGGTTGGAGGAGGGGTGGGGGGGGGGGGGGGGGGGCTATAGTATTTACTAAGTGATATGTTGTGGTGATCCCTGCAGCTGAGGGTTGTGGTTTCAATTTTTTCATTCCAGTTTATCTTTGGTCTTCGAGTGTCTGTGATCATGGTTATTTTGATTTGAAACAACGAAAAGTAAAAACTATACTGGTCTGAAAAAATTTAAACCAAAATAAGGTTTAATAAATATTAATAACTACTACTTCCACGATAAACATGAGCTACATTGCAGAATACCCGGGCACTTTATAACCTATATAAGTTCCAGTTTACAGCAATAAATATCCATCTAAATCCTGCTCTAGCGTATTCCTTACCTGCACAAGAATGTGCAAACTTCTTTTTTGTCGGGAATCACTTCCTCCCAATTGGGCGACAAGAGTTATGGAAACGAAGTAAGTCACGTCAGCATCGACTTGTTTCTATAGCTGGAGGCGCCCGAATAGCTAAACACTAGTGACTCTGTTGGCGACTCCTAGTTATTTCTACGTGAAAAGTCACAAATATCTCTCGTCCTCAGCAAGTCTGACAACTCTCCAAACTTTTGTGTAAGACCAAAGCAGTTGTCGTACAAGGTTTTATCGGTCACATTTAATAGCCTGAATTTCATCCGATTACTTCGAGTCGTTATTACTCCCTCAGTAACGAGAGGAGAAAACGACTCGAAGCAATCGGATGAATTTCAGGCTATCACATTTAATATATCGGCAGTTATTCGGCAGTTCGGTTTAAACTGTCGATATGCGTGATCGGATTTCTTTCCCAGGCTCTTCTCTCCAAGGGCGGTTTGAGATATGGAAACAAGCGTTTACCTTTAACCTGGAAGCAGGGCGGATAAAGGTTGGGCGGTGAAACGAGCGCGTCCGAGCAAAAAGGTGTGATGCAGTGGACTGGGACATAGAAATGTCGTTTGTTTTGGCTTGTTTGCGACTTCGGTCAGGGCTTGCGATGTGGTTTGTCCATTAGACACTGCCGCTGTCACTGAATTTAATGGCGGCTTGATTTGTTTTCTTGCACTTCTTCCTCGTTCCTTTGTGCTGGTACGCTGTCTCCGAGAGCTAAATGTTGCTATTTTTTGCGGGAGGTTTAATCAGGAGTAGACAAACATCTCTTTCAAACGGTTTCTCTGTAATTACTTCCATGACTCTACCACTGAATTATATTTTCGTTCTACTACTCGCCAAATGTCGATGTTATTCCGAGACAAAAACAACTAAGTACTGTCTAAAACACGAAGGAAAATCTCATCCATGTCATCCATGGCAAAACTAAAAGACAGCAGATAACTAGATGACGTGTATTTTATAAATGCGTGCAGCTCGTGCAAGGTGAAATTATGCTAATTTCAATCACCATCATCCTTCTTTTTAATTTTGAAAAAAACATCTCATACGTCTTTCTGCTTCTTCGAAACTTCAAAATTAGTTTCCCCTCAGTTTTTACTGTTTATGTTGTTTTGTTTTAGACAGAGAAACATAGAAAAAGCCTTAAAACTAACCTCAATAAATTTTGTTTACATGCGGTTGCTGGATTTGCGACGCATTGCGCGAATCGCCATGGCGCGTTGCACCCGAGAAGCAAAGTTTGAAGCAGTACAACGCCACTATAGAGCGATTTTCGTATGACCTTGAAAAAAGGTTTCGGTAAGTGTTCGTTCTTTGTTTCATCAGCCAATGGATGGAAAGAACAAAACATGGACTCTTTGTTTTCCCGCCAAAGAAACCCTAATATGGAGAAGGCATTGTTCGATTGACCAATCGTGTTGTAGTATGAAGTCAAAGCGAAGTATCGGTTGATTTCTAGAAAGTTCTCGGGCAAGAAGTTTTTTCACCTGAGCGTTCGCTTAACCAATGAAAAGCCAGGTGCGTTTGTCTGTCGGTTCGATAAACCAATCAAATCGCTCTATTTCCGTTCGTTTGTCGTTTCTGTTTTGTTCGCGCACTTTCATTTCAAGGTCACGAAAATCGCTCTATCAAAATATATCAATCTAATTTTTTGTTATGTTATACAAAATTTATCCCCCTTTCACATATGTAAAAATTGAGGTTAAGAAGTGTTAAGCTTTTCCAAACGAAACGGCGAAAGACGATTAGGTGATATTTAGTGGAAGGAGGAGGTATTCAACAGTTTCAAATTAAACTCAAATTTTGGCATTATACGACGAACAAGTTTGACTTATAGGCATACAGACACAAACATATGAAACTGTTTATTGGTATTGTTACGAAACGAATTTATCTATTTAACATTGTACCCTGAAATTTCAGAAAGAAAATAGGATTTCCGGTTTGCAAAAAGGAATATTTCGCCGGCCTTCAAGAGCACCGGAAGCGCGGAAAGAGCGCTCCTGCCAGTCCTACTCCGCATCACACATTAAATGAAGAGCGGAGCGCTCGTTTCACCGCCCAACATTTATCCGCCCTGCCTGGAAGAGTTCATAAACCAGTGGGGTCTGGGGATCCAAGTTCGGATTTCAGGGCGGAAAAACGGAAAAACGTAATAAGCATGCGTGAACTTTTTTGCCCAGATCCCCTGGCCGGGTTTGAAAAAATGGCGGAATATTTTTTTGCCTAAAAATTAAATGTTTCCACTCATAGCCTGGAAAAAACAAGCAATTTGTCTTCAAAAGTTGCAAGCTATGGTTATAACCTTCTCATTACTTAATTTTCTTGAAGAATACCTCATAGTAAAACGGACTTTAACGACATTAATTTCCTTGCGTTGTCCTGGAAATGTGCATGCGTAGGTCCGATTTTTTTCAAGATGCATTCACAAAATGTGTTCATATAAGGAAGTTCCTGGATATATAAGGTCCGGAGCTCCACTGTAGATACAAAAACCACATATCTTTGTACAGTGATTTGCCCAAAAAAATTAACGCTTGCCCACAATGTGTTTGAAGTCACTGAACTTTGTCGCAGTTGCTGATATTTTAAAACCCACGCTTGATCGGACACTCCTAGCTTCGCAGATCACTAAAATATAAACAAAATCCTCAATGTAGAAGTTATTGCGTTGATATGTGGGCAGAAAAAAGGTCAATCTTTATCTAGTGAAAACTTCTCAAAAATCGGATTCAAAGCAGTTATATTTTTCATAAAATTGATCGTTTCACGCAGATAAATTTTGCTTTGTCGTGTTGTCAAGTTGAACATGCACCACACCTGTTAAAAGCCTAGCTACGCGTAAGTAAGATTCAAAAGTTGAAGCTACATTATTGCAAAAACGTCTTTCCAGTTATGTACATGATTTAATTACTGACTGAGATCACTTTAATGACCATAGACGCCACTGTAAGCTCGCAAGGAGACGAGACAAGCAAAGAACAATTCCATCATGCACAAAATTCAGCTTAATCGAACTATAAAAAAAGCTTCAATCATGTTCAATAAGGTTGCAAAACAACAATTATCATTAAAAGAACATAAGGCTAAAGGCTCTTATACTTGACAATGCAATGAGAAAATGAATTTTCTGTACGAAAACAACCTATCTAAAGATCTTAAAAGCAAAAGATCAGTTGCAAGCTTCGCATAATGATTCACCATTTAGCTTTTTTTGTAACTCGTCCATGCGAGGGTCTTCATTCAAGCAAATTAAACTCAGCAAATTATTAGAAAATACAGAAAACTACACATAAGGGTTTTTTCGCTCGCTTCAGTCAAATCCAGCTCCAGAATTGTTTACGGGCAAAGAAACAATTGTTTTGAAGTCACTGCCGGCAGTTGTCGTTCTCTACTTCACAACCAGTGAAAAGGAAAATTTGCGTACATAAACAAAACAAACCTATTTCATAAAAAATGAAAAAAAAAGAAAAAATGAAACCTCTGACTATTATTACTTGAGCAACAGAAAAAGGATCGAAGTAGTCTTTTCTTCTCGAGTAAGCTTGCTGGCCTTCTATTTCCGCCGTGAAAGTTTTAAGAGCACAAGTTTGCCTGTTGCAACGTGAAGATAAATTAAAAAATCTGGGCATGTAAAAAAAGTAACCGTAACTACTAATAACAGAATACAAGTGGGTTTTAATTCAGCCCGGCGATGGAAGGCCAAGCAATGGTCACGAAATCAACTCACAACTCGTTGCACAATAATCAGAAAAATACTCGCCTCTTTGAAAATGTTCAAAACGTTTATTCCACCTCAGACTGACGGAATGATCCGTTCTTCCTTTAACATTGGTTGTTCTGAATCCAAAGTAATTTTCAAGTGACGAAAAAACAACAATAACAACAACAAAAAAACGAATGAAAAGGCTTTACAGACCTCTACAAGGAGCAAACGTTTGCACCTCGTGTATTTCAAACAAACACAGTCAACACAACTGTCAACACACAGAAAAGCCCGCCTTGAGCCTGCGATAAGGGATGCGCAGAAGCTTGCGCAGAACGTTATTCCGCCCTGAAAGTTCGCATTTATATGTAAGCTCGTTCCCAGGGTGGGTAGGAGAGAACCCTGGGAACGAGTTTTTTGTTTGTTTGTTCAGTGATCATGAGTTGAATCAGGGGCTGGAATGCGTTACCAAGCGAAATTGTTAACATTACGTCCGCAGATCGATTCAAGGAGGAGATTTTGTTATTTCTATCATCGTTTTTAACTTTATTTCATTCTATTTAGCTAGATGTCTTCCGTGATAGCACCCTTATCGGAAGGGGCGTCTGGAAAAGCGGGAAACGGGAATCCGGAATAGGAACAGGAATAGGAACAGGAACAAGAGGCGAAACTGGAATAGGAACCGGAACGGGAACAGAAACCTATATAAAAAATAGGGACATCATTTACCTTAATTTAATTCCTATTCAGATTATATACGAAGAATAAGGGGAAAAATAGAATAGGAACCGGAATAGGAAGAGGAATATAAATTACTTGGGCGTAATATTGGATCCGAATCTTACGTACAATGCCCATATTTCTCAGCTAGTCTCCTCCTGCTTAGCAAAGTTAGTGCAGATCAGTAGGGTAAAATACAGTTTTGATAAGGAATCGCTATCTTTAATGATCAAGTCTCTTCTTGTAATTTAGTAAGATGTTTTATTGCTCGTCGGTTTGGGCTAACACGTCATCCTGTAATATCAAAAAATTACAATTAATTGAGAACTTTGCTTCTAGAATAATTACAGAAGCAGCTAAATTTCATGTAACTCCATTGCTGCGCCAATTAAACTGGCTCTCTGTTAAGCAACAGTTGTATCTCAGAGATGCTGTAATGACTTATAAATGCGTGAACAACCTTACACCAATGTATCTTAGCTCTAACGTAAATCAGAGAACCACTATTCACTCAAGATACACGCGCAACAGAAATGATCTGGTCATTCCGTTATTCAGGACAGTCTCAGGGCAGCGCTCGTTTGCGTACAGGTCGGTTAAGATCTGGAACGATCTAAAAAGCCCTTTGAAGTCGTCCACATCTGTTGCGACATTGGCCGTTTTTATACTAAGGACGCATTATCCGTCTGGACGAACTTGGGCAAATATTTTGTAGTTCGTCTGGGTTATGCGTCTCTAGTATAAAGACGGGCACGAGACGCATTATGCGTCCAGACGAACTACCTTTCGTAGTGCGTCGTTCAAGACGTATTTCGAAGGAAAGTTCGTCCAGACGCTTAATGCGTCTCGTGCCCGTCTTTATACTTGAGACGCATAACCAGACGAACTTCAAATCTTTGCCCAAGTTCGTCCAGTCGGATAATGCGTCCTTAGTATAAAAACGGCCATAGACGCATTATCCGTCTGGACGGATAATGCGTCCTCTAGTATAAAAACGGCCATTTAAAAAGAAACTAAGGGACAGCATACAAAGTGCCGACATTGTAATATAGTATTAATGTATCCATTGATGATTTTTCTTCTTATCTTATAATATTATTTGTAGTTATAGTAGTAAGTAGTTTTTCATTTTATTGGAAATAGTTTCTTAAAAACCTTTTAGAGGAGATACTATTAAAGTTGATCAGTTATCATTTATCAGTATAGAAATATGAAAGGAAAACGATATAATCGTGATTTCAATAAAAAACAAGAGAAATAACAAAAACAAGAAAACACCCTTGAAATTTCAATTTCATTAACCTTTCTTTATCTTTACCCTGTAGCTCCCTGTGACACACTGTGTTTTCTGTCAAACATAAAGGCGAACTTAAGCAACAAACACGCTGACCGTCGTGGGCTTCATGAATAGCAACCGGAAGTTCAATGTCTCCCTTGATAGAACGTGTCTGTCTCACACAACGAATCTGAATTCTTCCTCTCACCTTCCACTGTGCGAATTTGGTGAGTCAGAGCACTGAAAGACAGAAAACATCCATTTCCAGTGTAGCAGGTAGTTGTTCGGTGTTTTTCGTTCCTGGTTGACATACGGCGGTGCGAAAGATCTGAGGTCAGAGATGTAGGAGGAGGCAGGAAATTATTCTGAAGAATTATCCTCCGCAATTAAGAGAAAGCTCATTCTCTTTTGCTCTAGGCCAGGCCGGTAACCAGGTTTTTTTTTCCGTAAGAGTGCGTTCCGACGAGAAGACGGACCAAAACGGCTGCACTTGTTTCTTGGAGGGTAGAGGGCGTTGGAAGATTTAGGTTTTCTGAGAGTACATTGCGAGCGTTTTTGAGGGCCTTCAGGATTAAGAAAGATCGAAACGAGGACAATCGCCAAAACCTTGGACCTTCAAAATTGATTATATGGCAAATAGACTACTTTATGTACGTATTTTGATAGCATCACAATGTAAAAAGTAAAATAGCAAGAAAGTTGTAAATCTGATTATTCACAAAGTTTGCTCCTGATCAAAATGATCTTTCAGTAGTGTTCTAAGTCGGGGGCTTCTTAGCAAACAGATGAACGATGCAGAAAAAGGTATGTTAGAAAGTCCCCTGGGGGGGGGGGGGGGGCGGGGGCGGTGGGAAAACCACTTCTATAAGCCATATAGGTATGTGCCCGCCCCAAAGATTATGGTTTTTGCACCTTTTTGGTCTGAAAACGGGTATAAAGTTTTCTCTAGAGTCGAGTATGGTTTTCGAGCCACAACACTCGTCACAAATCTTGAAACACTCCCCAAGCATTTCAGTGCTCCAAAAATACGCTCGGCTCAACATTGGGGAAGGAGAGTGGCACATTCGAGTGAGAACAAAAGTGTGAAGAGTGAATGTAAGAAATTTGGAGAAAATTCAAGGCAAATGGCTCCTGTTTCAACGATTTGTGACGAGTAGTCTTTGCATCTGTAGGGCGTGGACGAGTAACGAAACGTATGAAGGGTAACCATTCGCGCCTTCAGTGTTAACAATGTGATGAGTATTCTTGTTTTACTGTTCTAGACGTTAAGTCGGACTAATAATTATATAGCAGGTATGAATACTTTTGAGTATGAACGATTTAAACGTACATTTCTCCAAAACCGCTTCAGTGAAAAGGCTGTGCCTATTAGTACACCGGGATTGGACAAGGGGTGCATATTTCAAGACCGAAGGGGAAGAAAAATTACTCAAACATGGCAATGGAGACGATGTTTAGTTACATTTACATAGCAGAAAGAATTTTTGGGAACCATTTTATCACTTGAAACTGATTCGGTATTTATGGTGACATGTTTTTTCTGCGAGCTTCTGGGAGAGAATGGTAAAGAATATCGCAAATTAGTCGTTATCTCAAATAACTACACAGAGGTGTCAGATGAAAACGGAACCCTTTCCTTCTTTTTCTATGATCTTAAAGGTTCTATGTACAAAAATGAGCTAACTATGTAAAGAAATACATTATTAAACGAGATCATCCGTTTTAACGAACTATCTTTTAAGCGTAAAATCTCAACGATTCACCACTGTGTCCTACAGTGAAGTAATTATAGTACCAAAGACTTTATGAACTATCGGTTCACCGTGGTGAACCGCTTCAAATAGCATTATTGAATTTGTTCATGAAGAAAATTTTCCCTTATCTGTAAGATCTATGATCTCTTCTATCATTTCAAACACTTGTAGATGCAGTAGTTTCTGTTTTTAAGCGCTAAAAAGGCAAAGAATTTTCCGAACACCATGGTGAATCGTGTTGCACTCAAGCCTCAGCAAATAATGTCAACAACCTCAGCAATATTTACATAACATCCTACCAATTTAATTAGTCCTCTTGCGGGAAAATAAGACGACTAAGAAATTTTCTACAGGGAAAAACGGATTTTAGCAGTTCCTCGGATATTTGATTGAAGAGACTGAATACCCCACCCTACTTTCATCTTCCGATTCTCTCTCTCACCGAAGACTCCTCGCACAAAACCAGCTAAAACCGAGTTCATCTTTACTTGTACATTAACAAAATATCGGCGTATCTCCCTGGTCTGTATACAATATCATGTCGGCTGTGTTTTTTCAGTTTCTCAGTCAAGAAGCATTGAGAACTCATGTCATGGAATGATCTGCGCAAACAACCGAAAATGGTTTTAAAACGCGACTTCAGACAGTCTGAATTGTGCACTCTATTATACATATGTATGTTAACTGCCTTTTGCCATCTGTCATTCTCTCATACGCGAAAAATAATTCAACATACTGTTTTTCTTTTTAATTTTACTTTATGTACACGAAAGAAAAAAAAAACACGTATCTTCCAGCAACGATCCAAAACAATTCACCTTGATCAGAACCTGTCATTATTTCCTCTCTTAATTCCGACTAAATACAATACTCGTCACAAATCTTGAAACACTTGTGTGATTTCTCCCTCCCCAATGTTGATTTGGGTTGCAGTCATTTCAGTGCTCCAAAAATACGCTCGGCTCAACATTGGGGAAGGAGAGTGGCACATTCGAGTGAGAACAAAAGTGTGAAGAGTGAATGTAAGAAATTTGGAGAAAATTCAAGGCAAATGGCTCCCGTTTCAACGATTTGTGACGAGTATTGCAGGTCTGAAAAAGGGTATGGATTTTAAAGGTCTGGTCTGAAAACGGGCGGGAAAGATGACATTCTTGGTCTGAAATAGGGTCAGAATTTAGACAACTTGGTGGCACACCCCCACCAAGAATTCCAAGGAGTGCCCCCGCGAGATAGTACATGTAAATTATATTTCTCTAGTTACATGACACCAAACAGATAAGATGGGACACTCCCGCTAGGGCGTCCGTATCCGAATGCACAGTAATCACTAACTTGTAAATTTAAATTTAAGATTTTTAAATGAAAAGGAATCGGTTCTTATATAATTCTGCAGTCCGAAAATCTTCAGTTACAGTACAGCTCAGAGATAAGCGTCCACGTTAACGCGCTTCAAACTAGTTAGCAAGAAGTTCGTTAACGCGAGTCCGTTTACCTAACGGGCTTCAAAACGGGCCTGCATTAGAACTGATTAGTATGTATGAGCTAGCATATTGTTCCTGGTTTATTGTTTTCGAAACAGCCGCAACAAAAGGCATAACAACGACTACAAGACTCGGAGAAAACTGAAACAGGGTTCGATTCTACACAGTAATCGACTGCTTGATTTCACAATACGAAGTAGAACGAAAGACGGACAAACACAAAATATTACTTGAAGACTAACTTTTCAGTAATCTATTAACTTCTCTCACGCCACAAAAAACTTTCTACTCTATAAAATAATGAAATCTTCCCAGTGTTTAATTCTTGCGGCATTATCGCAGTTGCATTTCTGGTTATCGGTGTCTACAGTCAGGGTGTGTTTTCGCTGGAAACATTGCTTGTACCTGAATTGCTATTTCGCGACTCGCGATAGCATCTCAGTTTGATATTTCGCCCTTCGCTTTTTGCGCCACGTGATTGCGTACATAAAAGTTTCGATTTGAGTATAAATGTAAAGCTTCAGAAAACTTCAGAAACCTCCAAGAGCTTCTGCCACTTTCAGTTTCTTTTTGAGGCACTTTTAGAAGAGAGTTATTCATGGAGTGACAAAATCTGGCAGTGGCCCCTCTTCTTGCTTACTTCGGCCCATTTTTTGGCGAACCATGTTAACAACTGCTCAATCGTCGCAAAAACTTCAGAACGATTTTGCAATTACATCTACATTGTAGACAAAGTATCACTAATTCACTTTGTTTGAAATCATTGGTCAACAACCCCCCAGGAGCCTGTGGGGAGGTGCAAGTTGATTTGACGCACCCCCTCCTCCTAGGGCCTACAGAATTCCCCATAGGTTTTACTTTGATTATTTACGAGTCATCTTCACAAACATAGGTCATATGGTTTTCATAATGTTGAAGAAGAAGAGCCTCACTACGCATCTCCTCTTGACAAATCCAGCAACTGTAATTCTCAAGGATGACAAATTGTGCATCTTCTAGATCAGTGTCTCCAGTCTCCTTCTGTGTTTGAAAGTTGTTTGTAACACCTTTGGCCCTAACATTGACGTTTTTACTTCTCGCTCTCATCTCTCCTCTCCTCTCTCTCCTTCTCTCAACCAGGGTGTGGATTCTCTGATGCATCCTCAGGCTTCGTGCTTCACTGAAACGCCTGCTACACTGTTTACATTCGTAAGGTTTTTTCCCAGTGTGAACTCTTTCATGCCTTCTTAACTCTCCTGTTCTGCTAAAATACTTGCCACACTGTTTACATTCGTAAGGTTTTTCCCCAGTGTGAACTCTTTCATGTCTCCTTAGGTGTGCTGCTTGGCTAAAACACTTTCCACACTGTTTACATTCGTAAGGCTTTTCGCCAGAGTGAACTCTTTCATGCTCTCTTAGGTTTCCTACAACACTAAAACATTTGCCACACCATTTACATTCATAAGGCTTTTCCCCAGTGTGAACTCTTTCATGCCTTCTTAGGTCTCCTGCTCTGCTAAAATACTTGCCACACTGTTTACATTCATAAGGCTTTTCCCCAGTGTGAACTCTTTCATGAGTCCTTAGATTTCCTGCTTCACTAAAACATTTGCCACACAGTTTACATTCATAAGGCTTTTCCCCAGTGTGAACTCTTTCATGAGTCCTTAGATTTCCTGCTTCACTAAAACATTTACCACACAGTTTACATTCATAAGGCTTTTCCCCAGTGTGAACTCTTTCATGAGTCCTTAGATTTCCTGCTTCACTAAAACATTTGCCACACAGTTTACATTCATAAGGCTTTTCCCCAGTGTGAACTCTTTCATGAGTCCTTAGATTTCCTGCTTCACTAAAACATTTGCCACACAGTTTACATTCATAAGGCTTTTCCCCAGTGTGAACTCTTTCATGAGTCCTCAGATGTCCTGCTTCACTAAAACATTTGCCACACTGTTTACATTCATAAGGCTTTTCCCCAGTGTGAACTCTTTTATGCGTCCTCAGATGTCCTGCTATACTAAAACATTTGCCACACCATTTACATTCATAAGGCTTTTCCCCAGTGTGAACTCTTTCATGCCTTCTTAGGTCTCCTGCTCCGCTAAAATACTTGCCACACTGTTTACATTCATAAGGCTTTTCCCCAGTGTGAACTCTTTCATGTCTCCTTAGGTTTCCTGCTTCACTAAAACACTTGCCACACTGTTTACATTCATAAGGTTTTTCCCCAGTGTGAACTCTTTCATGCTCCCTTAGGGTTCCTGCTCGACTAAAGCACTTGCTGCACTGCAGGCACTTAAAGGACATTGAATTTGCTTTTCTTGTAATGTGTTATAGTTAGGGTACCCTTTGGGAGGAAAAAGAAACATTCTCAGGTAAATGCAAAATAATATTATGTTTTGGTGCCCCAACTTTGTAGCCAGGAGGAGGCAAGATCTGAAGGCTGTTAGGGAGATGTGGAAAATTACAAAATTTTAAAATATCTACCTATAAAAAAGTGGTTCTAGACCTTTCATAAACTGACTACATACCTACATGTAAACCTTTACATGACCTCTTCAACATGGAGAATCTATCAACAGGGTTAATTTAATCATTTGCTGACTTTGTATTTGGATCGGAGCATTTTCTCTGGTTTGTAAAATAACACGCATTTATAAATGGTAATTAAGGCTCATCATGCAGCTTTATTACAGAAAATAGTGGAATCTGTACTGTGATAAATCCCCTATAAAGCTCCCTGGAGGCTTACTTTTTAAGCATGTTTAACAGAGAGTAAGGATTATTTGAGAGGGAGGGTTATTTAATTTAGTGACATGCATTACAAAAAGCAAAGAAAA
Organism: Porites divaricata; assembly: GCA_038088405.1. Taxonomy (NCBI): domain Eukaryota; kingdom Metazoa; phylum Cnidaria; class Anthozoa; order Scleractinia; family Poritidae; genus Porites; species Porites divaricata. Next base: position 30,708,631 of record JBBMOI010000004.1, read on the forward strand.
AAAAGAACAGGAAGAAGCAGACTAAAGAAACGGTTGACTTTTGCCAATCAACAGCATTATCTGGGGTAAGAAAACAGTATTTCGCATGGTAATATACATGATGAAAAAATTGGTGTAAAGCAAAATGTGTGAAAAGCGTAAGAATGGGGCAGAATGTTCCAGAGGTATAAAAATAAAAACTTCAGCAAGTGTCACTCTTCAAAGGCATAATAATAGTATTTAAAACAAAATTTCCGCAAACTCGTTCTATTCCACACATTTCAGTTTAGGCCTGTCTCAATGTAAATCGATCTGCAAAAGAACATGATTGTTGACAAAATCCCTCGAAAGACAACAATAAATTCTAAAAAACAAAAGGTCAACAAATGCGTTGCAATTCTCACGGAAGGTGAGAGACTGTGAGAACTAGCTCAATGTAAATCGAACTACAAAAAACACGCTGATTCTGATAAAACTTTTGAGAGTATAAGCCTATTCTCGGACATCTATTTATACCAAATAGGTAAATTTATGTATCTTTTTAAAAGAGGCTTACTTCCAAATTATTCTCGTGATACGTTTACTCTTAAAAGCCAGATACATTCTTATAATACAAGAAATTCCAGCCTTTTCTATATACCTCATTGTCGAATTAATTTTCGAAAATTCTCAATTTGGTTTCAAGGTTCTACATTTTTCAACTCGCTAAGTCGGGAAATTCAAAACAGTGAAAGTATCAGTTTGTTTGGCAAAAGACTTTAAAAATCCTTCTTTCTTAGTTAAATTGAATCTTTGTTGAGCTACACACCTTTTCTTTTTCCTTTTTCTCTTCTTTTTTTTAATTAATCGAAATTTTCATTCAGTACCCTTAACTTGTATGGTTTACCCTATAGTTCCAGGAAGCCTATAGTTTATAAGCCCCCTGCTTCTATATAGGCTTCCTTGCCTATACCACATTTGATCTTGTAATAATGTAGTTGGAATATTGTATATTATCTTTATATCTTTATTGTATTTGTGTATACTGTTGTTGTATTTCTTGTTAAAGGTAAAATAAAATGAATGAATGAATTCATTAAACAGCTACCGCTTCAAATTCAATTTACAAAGGAAAGGAGAACACTGAAAACAAGCTGCAAGGAATAAGCTGGCTCTGACAAAATCTGAGCTTACAACCCTATTCCTTGATCAGCTGTTGCTTTAAACGTAAATTATAAAGCAAAACTGAGCACTAATACAACAATGTAGGTCTTTCATACAAGAAATCGGATTAAAGCTTTCTCACACCTTAGATCCTCAGGAGCAGAAAATGATCAGTTTTACACTGGATCACTTAATCTCGTACCAGAAGTTGTAAATAAAAGACCAAATATGGGGTCTTACCTACATTCAAATATGGACAAAAATTCAAATTATAGAGGGCTACACAGAATTATGAATCTGCAGCAGAGGCAGCCTCGTTTCTTAGCTTGGTTGCCTCGTTTGCAATAACATACATTTTACAATATTGGTCATTAAGGTTTATCAGGCAGCTTTAAATGTGGTAATATAGTGAAACCTGTAGTACATGTACCATAACTCCTCTATAAACCTCCCTGGGGGCTTATTTTTAAGCATGTTTAACAGAGAAGGAGGATTATTTGATAGGGAGGTTACTTAATTTAGTGAAATGCATTACCAAAAGCAAAGAAAAGAAAGAGGAAGAACAAGACTAAAGTAACGATTCCCTACTTTCGGTTCTGGAACAGGAAGAAACAAACACCAAACAAACAGCGGCCAGAAGATGAAAAAGGAAGTTATCTATTCTTCATAACTTCTCTCTTACTAACAGGTCCTAAAGGGATTTTCCCTCACAGAATGATATGAGGGGAGGCTCCTTACAGATTTCTCTCAGACGTTGTTGGTTTTGTATAAGGTGCCATATTCCCATAGTATTTTCTTCAGTGCAAGTAAAGCCGGGTGGTATTGTGTAACAAAAGGTCAGTGAAAGGTTGTAGTTTTTTACATGCAGATTTGTTGCTCTGCTGAAGGCCTGTTTTCTAGTCAGCAAATTTTAACTCAGAGAGGTACTTTCTGACTCACAAAAGGGACAGGGTAGCCTCTTTCCATCAGGCAAGTTTTCAAATTTTTGATATTTTCTTCAAAAATGGTTTGAGAGGAATCAGTCCTTAGACCCCTGAGTACTTCTCCTTTAATGCAGCATTTCTTCATGCCTGGTGGTTGACACAAGTATGTGAAAGGCTGCTGTTGGCTCAAGGGCTCCTGGTTGGTTTATAATCGGTCTTCCCTTCTAAGATAAGTTCCTTGTTTGATCTAACCCTTTTGTACACTTTTGTGTCCAAGAAAGCAATCTCTGTTTCTAACATCTCAGCCATGAATTTGATAGTAGAGAGAAAGTTATTTGCCTTTTCCAAGGTGTTTGGTTCTCCAAACCCTGACCCGATTTCAGACTAAGAAATGTTATTTGGCATACCTGTTTCAGAACTGATATAGGTACAATTTAGACTAGAGCTGAAACAAGATTTCTTAAAATCCATTTCAAATTCACTTATTAATCTTTTTTTCCCATTTTTCATTTGGAATTGAAACAACAAATACATTCACATACTCCCGTACTTTCCTCAAAAACCATACCCAATTCCAGGCCAAAAGGGGCAAAACCTGTACCCAATTTCAGACCGCAACAGAGCAAAAACCTGATCCTTTGGGGTGACACATACCTATATGGCTTATAATCCCCGGGGGTGGGTATATGGGCTTTCCCTTCATAAAAATCTTTGTATGCATACATTCAGTGGTTAGGCCTTCTTTGTGTGGTTATACTTCCTTTAGGACTAAGGGCAGGAGTTGTGCATGTGTTGCCCACCACCAGTTTTTAAACCAAGTTTAGGGAGGAGGGAGAAATAACACCAAAAAGTAGGGAGGAGGGAGATTTACCCTCCTGTACCTCCCCCCTCTCCAGTGAGGGTGAACTTTGCTTTTACCTCAGACAGAGGTGCAATTGATGTTGAGAAACGTTTTCACACTTGTGACATCTACATCTACATAATTTATTTGCAAAATCCCATAAGGACATCTAGCAAATTCCAGTACAAAGTGCAAGGATAAAAATGAATAAAAATGTATGTGCAAATAAGGTAAATAATTGTGGTATAGAAATGATGAAAAAATAACAATCAGTTAATAATTACGTTGATAAAACTAAAACTTAAGCGGAGATATAATTATTTACAGCAACTTTAAAATTCGTGCTAAAAATTGTGCTATCCAGGTGTTGGACAGTTCTATCTGAGCCCCGATACAAGGTAGCTTACAATCTCAATACCTTTTTCCTGACTTGGAAGCAACATACAGCAGGAAAAGCTATTGAGGATGCATTGCAGTACATCAAACTCTATGTAGCAGGAGTTTGAACCAAAACTGCCTAAAGATATTTTAAAAATGTCAAGGAACAAGTCATTCCACGTCAGAGCAAGGTTTGGAGCAATTTATAATGCTTTTAAAACTAAAAAGTACTTTTCAAAGAATAGCACAATAGGCAATCGGCTTTTGTTTTCAGAATTAGCAAACACTGAATTTACTTGTCCCGAAAATTCCAACTGATGGCTCCTTCTACCTGATAGTAATTTATTTTTGAAATTTCAAAACAATTTCAGAGCTGCATTTTGAGCGACTTTTAGTTTTAATTAATACAGACATCTGCTCCAAAGATTTTTCTGAAATTCCTCTGGTGTATTTATTATATCAATAAAAGCCAATTCCAGAAATTTCAGTAAAAAATATCAGCAATTTTTTTACTAGACTTAATTTTCTTTGAACAGCAGGGTCCTTTTAAGCGCTAATTTCTCAAGAAATATTATTTTACCATCAATGAAATTGGAATATTTAACATTATTACCGAATGACTTCTATTGTTCTTTGCAAAGTTTTGCAGCCATCGCGTTAAGGTGGCTGAACACAGTTTTGCGGGCGGTCAGCGGTAACTTGTGTGACGGAGCTTCTTTTAAATTAGACAAACAAACATGGCGGCGAAAAAGCAATGATACACAGAAGCCGATTTCTCAAAATCTACTCATTAAAATTTTGTGATATTTGGCAGAATTTTTACTTTTATCGTACTTTCAATAATAAGAACTGTAAAATGGAAGTTGAACAGACGAATTTTGTGACACATCAAATAATAACAGTACAATCATAACATTGATTATCTAAAAACCCGTCTGTTAAAATTTGGTCAAATAAGTTTCAAATGGTAATGATTAATCATAGTACGCTGTGTGCAAGTTTATAGGAAAATCTAATGAGCGAATTTTATGTAAACTGAACAAAAGTGAAATTTTAAGGTTGTATTCAATCATTCATGTTGCCATGGAAACTAAGTAAACGTCACATTTTACCTGCTAGTCAAAATCTTTTATCAGTATATTTTTCGTTTGCCAAGTTTCAGCTTGTGAGCTGTAACCTTTCTCTTGCCATGATTTGGCAAAGGACATATACTCACGAACTGCCAAACTGTGTTCAGCCACCTTAAAAACAAAAAAGTTATGATGGAAAATTTGTCACAGCTAAATGCTCCAGTATTAACGACGGAGCCACCTTAAAACCTTCTTGAAGACTTCATATGGGTGTCTAGAAAAATCAGACCTCAAAAACACAGACCACAGAACTCGAAATTATGGTTGAGTCATATATAAGACCTTCACATTTGATGAAAACAGTTTATGTTTCCCCCATACTTTTTGGCCACTACATTGCCGACTTTGCTTTGTTCTCTTTACAGCAACAACAATGAAAACAAAGAAATTACATTTTGTTAGTGCTGTCTTTTTAAATGAATGCTTTGTCCATTATACTTTAGTGCGTCAGTGAATAAAAGTTTAACTCGGTAATAAAATGCCGGTGGTTCAATGTGAACAAAAATAAAAATGACCAAACACTGCACAAAACAGAACACATGGTTTTAGCTTTTAAAAACTAAGTGGGCGAACCCGGCCCGAGCCCAATGTAGATAAACATCAAACATTAAACAGCGAAAGGAAAAACAGTCGGAACAGCACACCAGTTAGTCAAAAACTATAGCGAAACCAAGCACTACGGGTAAACTGTTTCCATTAAATGTCAGATATGTAGATCCTAAATGAGCTGAATACCAGGTCTGCGTTTTCAAAGTCTGTGTTTTCTATTAGATTTCTAGACACCCCAGAAAAGGGAAAACAAGCACCACGCGTAAACTGTTTTCGGGTGTTACTAAACAGAGTAACGCAGTAACGAGTAACAAGTAACGGAGTAATGAGAAAACGAGTAATGGGAAAAAAATTCAACACGTTAAAAAAATAAAAAAATAAATCCTAATGAAAGAAAAAACATAAAAATGGTTGTAATATCCTAATAATGACCTAGGAGCAACAATGGAGGAAGGTGAGGTACAGATTTTCTTTCTTATTGCCACAATTATTTCATTTCTTAGTAGAAATAGCTCTGCCAGGTAAATGAAAATAATAGAACCTTGTTGGACCCTTATTACGGTTATCAACTAACCAATTGCATGTACTCAATTGCCAAGGCTTAGAAACAGTTTGCTCACTTATTACTCCTGAGGTTATTACCTTTCCTGCTCAACTTTCAATGTCTTTCAGACTTGTCCTCTCGAAAATAAGGGATTCAACTTAATCATGGCTGCCTTTCAAAAGTTAATTATAGTCACTGTAAGGAATTATAAATCATGTTTAAAATAGCCTCCCGATGCAAAGACTCTGAAGTTTGAATATTGGCGGCAAAATAGAATAGCAGAGCAAGACTAGTTTTTAGACGATTTTCAATTAAAGCAAAGTAAAGTAAAAGTAACATTCAAATGCATGGGTTAGCTTGAAGTTGCGTTTAACATCAATCAATGCAGAATGCACGTGAAGCATAGTTACTGCCAGGGCATGAAATTAACTCCTTTTTTGTAGGATTCACTTGGCTACTTGATATTTCAAAGTCAATTCCACTAAGTCGAATAAGTCTGGAGCATCCCCGAGAAGAAAAATGTGAACGAAACCAAACAAGGAAAAGCAGAACGAACAAGGAGTAAACGGCCGGTTTTAATACTATCGATAATACTAGACGTTATTTTGGAGTTGAGATCCTCCAAATTCAAAAGTTTTGAAACCAAATGATTCTAGCAGGTCATCAAAAGTAAGTAAAGAGGACCCCTACATATCTACTAGGAAAACCAAAATGGCATTCGCCGGCGACAGAGTTTCCTTGTGAAATATGTGTCATTTTGCGTCATCGTCACAGACATAATGGCACCTGTATTAGTTGCAATTTCACTCCCTGATACCTTGAAATTCATGAACTCATTTTGGACCAAATTTTAATTTGTTAAGCCCGGGCTTAATGGCTTAATAATAAAGGTAGCTACTATATGCCCCTGTCAGCACTGAATTCTGTCAGGGACTTTTTCCTTTTCTTGTCATGCTTGCGATAGTCTGCTACACAGCCGTTTTTAGTGTTGTCACGCAACGCTCCCCGAGCGTAGACTACGCTTGCGGCAAACTTAAAAAAAAGTATTGGTTTGTTATATGAAACGGCTGAGCTAAGATGGCAACAACTAATAGTATTTTGAAATCGTAGAAGAGCCCTCGTTCCCAGTGACTTATGATTCCTTCGGGAAAGGAATGGTCGTGTCTTCTAGACTTGCTTTGACGATCAATCTCTAATATTAGGACCTGGTATTAGGAGCTGAAGTGTGGACACTTGCAGACGGTTTTTACCATCCTGCGACTACAAACAGGGACCTGCATTTGACATAAGAAGTACTTTTTGCTTTATCTTCTTACAAAATTTAATTAATCCATTAGTTATCACAATCGTTCACACTGAAACCTTGAAACTTAGGGTAATCCCATACCCGGTCTAAAAAAGAATGCGTCACCAAACAAACTTTCTGTTTCTTTTCTTCATGATCTCAATAAGCACAACGTATACAACGTCATCTAACTAACCATACAGAAATCAATGTTACTGATGCAGATGTCGATGTTGGTGATGCTACTACTCGGCTACTGCTCATGAACACTGACTTAAAACCAGTGTATGCAGTTTTGTTCAGTTGTAAATATTCAATGATTTGCGACAATTGTTCAGAAACTCGGCTCTTTTAAAATAGTCTTCCTGATCCTGGGCTGTAGGAAATAACCTTTTAAGGTGAATGATAAACGGGACGTTTTGTTACTCTATCTGGACAGAGCGCAAAAACTGCTGATTGGCTAGTGGATAATGACGTAATTTGGCCTGTCTTGCGTAACAGCGCCTGCGCAAACCCGACAAATTTGAAGATCGATCGAAGCATGGCGGCTGAGCGTGGCAGAGAGATGCTAAACTACAAGGACCCACAAGACTGCTGTTCTTTGAAAAAGAAATAATCAAATTTGGCAAGAAACGTTAAATGAAAGTTATGAAACCTATTGTTTAATTGCCTTCAAAACTCTGTGCGTGAAGTTACTGAAAGCGCTGTTTGGGATGTCCACCGTATGTAAACATTGAGTGTTTATATTACAAATCCTTTGAGCATATTTCAACTTTCAGGAAACTGACATCGGATTACTCCTTTGCTCACGGGAACAGCTACAGAAGGGAACTTGCTATTGATTATACCCAAATGCTTTCAGCTTTGATCGTCCATACTTTGAAAATGCGTTTGGCTGGCCAGAATAGTCTTGTTTCATGAATGAACTTCGTGTGGTCGAACAGCTTTCATAGCTTTGATTTCAAATTAAAGCGTCCCACTTTGCTTCCTTTTAATTCGGATTCACATTCGAGTTGTAGAGATCCAAAAGTTTCATATCGAGGTCATCATCATCGTCCTCGTCGTACACAGGCAAACAGGTGAGAAATCCAAACTCTTGAAGTTATTTGTTTGTCATGATGATAACCTATTATCAGGTGTTTGTTAGACATTTTTCAGCATGCTACAAATAATGTTTTAACATGTGGATGATTTTTTACATGTATGAAGCTCATTTCTTTTGATGTTTGTTAATTGTAGTTACTAACTTTTATTTGTTCTGTCCCTGTAGATTTTTCTTTTTCTTTTCTTGAAAGTATAATAAATAATAAGATAACTTCTTATAAACCAACCTGTACATCTACCATAATCATTTTTACTTCTTTTGTTGTAGGAAACAGAAACCATTAACCTGATTTCCAAAAAGAGCTGAGGTTGTATAGAAGGGCAACTACCCTAATTCTCTTCAGATCAGATTTCTTGATTGATGAAAATTATTTTTCATTGCTGTAAATGGAATGGTACAGTATATCTTCATTCATGCCAGGATCGTGCTTATTGCAGAGTTGCTCTATTTCATTGGGATAAAATTAATACTTTTCTCCTTTTGTGTAATGATGGACCAATGACTTGTATTATTGAGATGTACAAGAGTGCTGAATATTGCCTCCATTTACACTGAGATAATTGCTTGTCATGATGGAAACCTGCTATCAGGTGTTTGGTTTTGTACTGGACAGTCTGTCTACCAATCAAACATCACCCAGGGATGTGTATGATACCTACTTATCACATAATTATAAGCTTGCTTTCAAGTTTATCAAAGTATGCTACAGTAACTAAATGTGCTCCTTTGTCTCAAACAGATACATACTCATAAAATGAACATGAAATTTAAATACTGTAAATCCTCTTTTAACCCCCCCCCCCCCCCCCCCTCAAATAAGTTCCCCTTCCCCTTTCTATTCTTCACTAATAAATAAATGATAGACTGTATTAATCAATCGCAACTGTAAAACTTCGTGTGGACCAATCCAGGATGGTCCATTCACCAACTGGAAGTTCAGATTTGTTTATGACCCTCAGCTTTTCCACTTTGTATGCTAGTTTTTTATGGAGAAGTGAGACCATCGTCTTTGCTAAATTAATAACCTCCCCCCTCTAAAATAAGCCCCCCCCCCCCTCAAGTGTGTTTGAAATAAATAAGCCCCCCTGGGGGCTTAATAAAGGATTTCAATAAACAAAACTGTGTGCCTCCCAATAAGTTAAATATTAATGATGTTACAAAGAACAATCTAAGATTTTGAACAAAAATTTTCTTCCTGGAAAGAGTTTCAATACCTTCTGCCTGAAGCTATATTTGACATAGATGTTGCAGTGAATTTTTTATCTCAGGTAATTTTTACCTTTTCTTTTGTTTCAACTTTATTAGCATACATTACCTGAGTTAAAAAAAATTAACTACAACAAATACAAGCTTCAAGTTTATTAACATGACATTGGCTTTCAGTCCAGGCCAAAGAATATTTTGGTCAAGCATGCAGTAAATGCCTGCATTAGTGCTCACGGGGTACTCAAACTCATTTGCTTTTATACAGGATTTACATTGCACTTTCTTGTAAAGCATGTTTTCATCTCTTAATTTTTTAATTAATTTGCATATTGCTGATTTTAGTTCTCCACCAAAAGCTTCTTATGCTGTATGACTTTGTTGGGATAATAGAGATAAGCTCGGGCGGGTAACCACATGGAACATCATCTCTCTGAAGTTATTGTCGTCAACTCATGGTCGGGTGCAGGTTGTACTGTACGCTATTCTGAAAGATGGTGAACAGTGCAACTCCATGAGAAATTCATTGGTTTAGTTATTGTTTGTCATGGGGTCAATACAATAAAACTTTCACAAGCGAAAATATCTACCAGTGAAGTTATTATTTTGGGCTCTGAAAACAGTAGCCATACTTGTGTATTGTTTTACTCTTTTTAATGAATTTATCACTGGTTGCATTCCCTAAGTAATAGGAAAACAACAAGTTTGGGATGCCAATTACTGTAACCAACCCATCACAACATTTAATGCTTAACTATAAACCCATTCCCCTTGAAATCTTGTTCCACTACTCACTTACACTTCCTTCTATCTAATCCTATGATCCAACAAGCTTTCCCAAAACATTTCCTATCAATGGGAGAAGAGGAGGCGAAAAATAAACGTCAAGACTGCTGTGTCAATTTTAAACCTAAAAACTAGCTTGAAATTTTGCTTTCTGAGCATGATCAAATGTTGGAAGCTGATACTTTGCACCTGGAACAGAAGGCTCTGGGAAGTGCTCAACTCACGAACAGCATTTTGGCTTGCTGTAGCGAGGCAGTGACCAGAAAACAGCTTATTAGCTTCAAAAAAACCCCAATTTTTTGCAAAATTCCCAGGAGTAAATGAGTTAAAAATAATGACTGAACATGCAACACATCATGAGAAGGCTGATCACTGCACCTTTCCATTGTTTGAGAAACAGCAGATCATTATTGTGGCCAGTGAAATGGAAAAGGTTATTATATGTATTAATGACTTCCTGTTCCACCTCAGTGGCTTAGTCTTCCATTAAACTTAGGTTGAAAAAGTGAACTTTTATTTGGAGGAAGGGAGGAGGGTGGATGATGAAATGTGTTCTAAAAGACAGCCTGGATCATAATAATAAAGTTAAAACTAGAAGCATCCACCTTCAAGTTTCTTGTGGACTTTTTATTTTTATTTTTCCAACCTTTTTTAAATTTATTTTTGAAGGACCCCTCCCCCCTGCTTCCTTTCATCACATAGTAATATAATTTTACTTTTCCCCCGGCCACCAATTTTAAGTTGTCATAATTTTTTAAATTTTTCAATATATTTTATTTGTAACGGAAATACAGATTTACATGGCATTTTTGTAGAACCTAAAAAAAATTTCCCAAGCCCCCACCCCCCAATACTCCCTAAATCTTGACCGGCTCCTTAGTTCTCTTGGCCCCTTTTAAACATAGAACATGTCATGAGAAAAATGCCTTTGCTGCTGTTTAAAACTAGAAGAATGCCTTTTCCAGCTGCACTGTAGCCATGATTTCGCTGAGAAAACAACGTGAACATTCACAACGATTCAGTGTCACCAAGGTGTATTTATATTTAGCGCCTCAAAAAACACAATGTACATCAACCAAACTTTCCTACTTAAAAAAAATCTGTAGATAACCACTTTTACAGGTGAGATTACAAAGTTCTAGATTTCAATTTTTGTGAAAACCAGTTGCAAATCGAATTCCTTACACTGTCAGTAGAAACAAAAATTGCGAAGCAACGCGGTAAATGACGTAAATATACTTGTAGTTCTTCCAACTTCGCCTTGAACAAGCCTTCCTTGTTATTCTTAAGTCATGAAACAATACTCCACTCTTAAGAGCCCATGACTGTAAATATCGAGAATCGCTGGCCAGGCTAAAAAAATCGAAAATTCTGATAATTTGTCAGAAAAACCCCTTTGGGGAACTATCTTCGAAAAAAATATTTCCAACTTTCAAGAATCTATAGTTTTCGAGAAAATGAGGAAAAACGAAAATAGCGGTTTTTACCTAATTAATTATGCACAAATTAGAGTAAAAATGACCTACTTTATCCCGTCCGTACCGAGGGAAGATTCAAAGCTATAAAACAGAAATATTTTTGTTTAAAAGAATTCTATCTTTTCTTTCTATCCATGGTATGTTTTAAATCATAAACATGATTTGGAATTTTTTACGGTTTTTTAAACACTACCACGAAGCGCACTTTTTAAAATGGCTAAAAAATGAGCAACTTCAGAGGCAAAAAACTCACCTTGGTATGTGTGATACCTAGCCAAAATGCATACTAGGACAAAGCACAGCTCTTATATTAACAGAATATGAAATAAAAAATCTGGGTACTCCGGATTCGCTTTCACAAAATAAAAAGTTTCGTGACCACTAGTGGAAAATGTCACAAATTTGCATAAGTCAAATTTGTAGAGAAATGTTGCGGCAGCCGGTTTTGTTTCAATTTAGGGTCAGTATGTAATGTTCGGAAACATCACGAAGCAAGAAAACGTTTTTTGATAAAGTTTACGTTAAAATATCAGAGTAATTAACCGTTCCAAAAGAAATAATAATAAAAAACGACCTCGAAGAAGCGTTATATAAAAGCGCTGAATTATTATGTAAACTATATCCCATGTCTCTCGTTTCTTTTCCTAACTTCCTTGTATCAGCATCCCTCTGTATCATCGTAAATTCGCCTCCGATATATCTAAAATAGGTAGGGACATTTTCCTTGAAATTTTATTTTGAAGGAGGTTTTTTGCGAACGGGACAGACTGCGTGAGAGGCAGTCATAAACTAACAGTCAAAGTAACAATGTCACGCAACGACGTCTCGTGCAGCTCCGCCTTCTTTTACTGATTTTTTTTTTCCTCCTTACGAAATTTTATGGAAACTTTGCTTTGAACAGACAATGCGTTGTTCGCAACATCATTTGTTTCTCAGTAGTTTATTTTCTTTTCAGAAAGAAGGGATACTAACTTTGCATGCCTGTCAGTCACGCACTAAATGTTAGCATTTTCTTGTCAGAGATGTTGAAATCTGATTTTTTTACTGCGTATTACAGACAACAAACCGTCCCTTGGTTAATTTTTTTGCTTTTTCACAAATAGAGGTATAATTAGGCAGCTACCAAAGGCCCTAGGAAACAGCTACGTGTTCGTAGTTCATACGGTCCAGCGGTTTCTCTCCTCCGAAAGTTCATCGCGGAGTTGTACCACCTGCCAGCGCCGCGCCTTAGTGTGTAAATCTATACGCGAAACCCATGAACCAAAACAAGTTCCAACCGACGCCACCGAAGAACTGGAAAAGGAGTCTACAGGCGAACCTCCCGAAAGCGACCACCCAAAATGCGCAGACTTAGTGGTCGCTAACGGGAGGTGGTCTCTTACGAAAATCGAACCACAAAGCACAAACCACAGGAGGTTCCTTTGAGAAGAAAACTGGACACATCCACTTCAAGGAAGATAATTTATTGCATGCAATTTCCAAGTTACGATATGTACAGTTCCATGTTGTTGTTGTTCCTACCTCAAGAGATCAGAAAACTCGTCAGGTGGTCGCTTACAAAAGGTTAAAACCAATGTAAAATCATTAAACGGTCAGTACCAATTAGTGGTCGCGGGAGCTTACAGGAGAGATTCCAACTGTAAGACTTAACTGGGTGGGTTTTGGTGCTTTGGATAGGTGGTCGCACATGGGAGGTTCAACTGTACTCCAGCAAAATAAATCACCTTTCACGACGATGCGACCAGGATTTGTCTATGAAAGATAAGACTCCTTGTTCACCGCTTTTGAGCTACTCTAACCAACTCCCACCAATGTCGAGTGCTTGCAAAACGTAGCATCATCTTGAAAAGAGAAGTATCAGAAAGGTCATCCTTGACGCCCCTGGCCTATCGCAGTATGTGCAACGAACTTATATCGACGTAAGTACCGTTTATTAACCGGGCAGTCAGGCGACGTAGAGTAAAAGCGTAACTTGACTACGTTTTTCAGTTTACAGCAGACCCGAGTTTTGTTTAAAGAAATACCTGCCTTTTGCTCAGGAGTATTAACGTCAGTACCCACAATGTCCCAGCTCGTGCCTTCACACCCGAACGTCCGATCGAATTATTGTTTAGTTGATAGTTACCCTTCTCTTCCTCTTCCCGACTTATCTAGGAAGATCGAAGGGCCTCTGTTCCTGCTCGCAGGGTAGTTGATAGCGACCAAGGAGCTAAATAACAGAGCGAGGTAAGTAAGTGGCATCGGCAGTTTTATTTACGCCTAACCGTTTCCCAAAGTAAAGAAGGAAAGAACTTCAGACAAAGGGGAAGAAGAGTTATGCGATAAAACTGCTCTTAAATTGATGTTTAGCTATGGCTTATGCGAGGGGCTGGGGACTATGTAATTGCCGAATAACATGTGCCGTTACCAAAAAAATTGCAGAAAAACATTTTTCCTTGGTAAGGAATTTGGACCATCAAAATTTTAGCTCTAGCCATTTGTGATACCAGGCAAAAAAATCCAATATTTAGATATTTCGCTCTTAGCAGCAGGCCCTCTAATTAATGACAGTATCTAATATTACATATGCACAGGAGCGAAACATGACAACAGCTGGTTACAGATTGTCAATGTGTGAGGCGGGGGTTCTGGGCTGCCTGTGACAGTCCTTGTCAAGAAGACCCCAAATCAGTATATTTGCTGTTTTAGGTTGATTCTGTGCTATAACTTACTGCCTTTACCCAGTCAAAAAATGTTCAGTGTAGATTTACATGTGGGGTATGAAGAAGATATCATTTTATCAGGAAGCACTAGCCAAAAATATCTTTTTGGGTGATGCATTTAAACTTGAAAAAGATAGCCCAATTTTTCCAGTTTTCAGTCCATGTCCATCCTGGCCATCAGTAGCAAGAGAACGCGACAGGAAACAGTTTCAGTGCCTAAATATCATCCTAACATAAAAAAAAAACTGGACCATAATTTTGGGAACTAAATGGATGCGAAATGAAGACCATATCAGCTTTTTAAAATGAACTAGCAATTAGCCTGGCATAGCCTCTTTAACTCTTTTTTGACGGCCAATTTTAGTAGAAGAAAACCCCACCTTTTGACCAAATCCTCCTTTGTGGTCCGGCTTTCAACCAGTTAGTAGCCTGCATAACAGGTGTTATTTTTTTCGCGTCTTTGCAGGAGAGCGAAGGCAAGCGCGAAGTGAGTGAGAAGCGCCAGACAAGCGCGACGGAGAAGACGCAGAAAAAACAACGGCCTGTCCACATACATTGTTTTTTTGCATTCCGCCCCAGACATACCCCTCTCTCCTCACTCGCTTCGCGCTTGCATTTGCTCGCCTGACAAAAACATGCACGCCTGTTATGCAGGCTAGCCAGTTAGCTTGATATGGGAATGGCTGAAAAAGAGATTTGCAACACAAGACTGCTCAATTGGACGTACACTAATTTAGAAGCTTTTTTGGCGCGTTCACAGAAGCCAAAAGTTGGACATCTCTTACGAACCTATATCGATCTTTCTCTCCCGCTCTCTTTTTTCCCTTTGCCTTTCTTCTTCTGTTGCTTCAGCACTTGATTGTCTTCCCACTGTCTTTGTTTTGCAAGGAATTTTGGCTGGCTAACTTTTCAGGAAAAGGACATTTAATTAATCTGTAGCGAATAGAAGGTGAATAAAAAAATTGGAAGTAGATTTTTTTACCCCAAATGTTGCTTTTTTGTGTGTGTGACTCTCTCAAGATACATGAAGATAGGTGAAAATTTGCTAAATGAGGTACCAGTGGAAAAATCCATCCTTGTTGATTTTGATCAGTTTATAACCTTGTTGAATAAATGGAAAGCTAACTGGGTTCATGAAGGATATCCATGGTTAAAAAAAAAAAACACCAAAACGACCCCAGCGTCGGCAGTACTCCCTCCATCTGATTTACTTTTTCTATTGAGAGGACAATTGCAAGGATCCGTGAGGATCCGTTCAATGAAGGTTTTAACTAATCAATGGCACAATTACGGGTCGGTCCACTTGGCGATCTTTGACCGTCTTTGGGTGTTCGAAATCATGTCTGGACTTAATAGTGTTGAAAGCACGAACAGTGAAGAGGCAGAAAGAGCAGGAGGAAGAATTTCAGAAAAGAGAGAAAAGGGGGCAATGATTACTTTAATCTCGTCTTTACTTACGTTATTTTTAATATGCGAGACGTGGCAATTTCACCAAAGTATAACTTTGAAAAACTACTGAGAAAATTAACTATTTCGGATTTTTGTTGATTGAAAACTTACAGGGTATGATGTATAGTGTTATTAATGGCAAATCCCCCAAAATGCCTTGACGAATGAACTATCGGTACCATAAAAGCATGTGCCCACTCCAAGAAAGATGTATGACGGTGAAATTCATTCAGGTGAATAAAGTAAAGTTAAGTTATCTGACATGAGTAGTATTTCTTTACACACTACTTCATAAGCTCACATTTTTTTTATCGTACCCGGTAAAAATAAAGTCTGACTGTGATGAATTTGACAACGGTCACGCAATTGCAGAATACAGTACTCCAACACCCAACAACAATTGCTGAACAACCTTAATTTTATAATGTACAATTAAGAAGAGCTAACATACAAATTACAAAACATCTAACATTAGCTATTCTCTTGGTTATGCTATTTCAAACCTCAAATATTGCGTGATGCTAACAGTATTGAAATGCGTCCTTGTGTACGATAGGAATATGCAGATGTCTTTGTATGCAAATTTGCTACATTGTGTCACCAACCTTCACAGCAATTTGTTATCAGGAATATCAATTTTTCAGATCCTGTACTTAATTTTAGCTTCATTTAAAGTCGCTTTCATCCTTTCTCCTACGTTTCGAATATACCACGTACCGAAACTACAAAGAAAAATCAGGCGGCATCATTTCTCTACAAATTTGACTTATGCAAATTTGTGACATTTTGCCACTAGTGGTCACGAAACTTTTTATTTTGCAAAGGCAAATCCGGAGTACCCAGATTTTTTATTTCATATTCTGTTAATATAAGAG
>JBBMOI010000004.1:30732500-30865000 GCA_038088405.1 Porites divaricata
TTAGTAGTTTCAAAGCAATTCCATTGCTGTACTCTCAGTGCATTTACTGTTGTTTAGCTTCCCTTCTTCTATGTCTAACAATACCATCTGACAGCAATGAAGCACACCTACCAACTCCGCGGAATGGCCAACACCTTACGCATGCGTACAACCACAACACCCGGGCAGTGACAGCCATGGACTGCATGGCATAGCAGTCGGGTCAATGAGCAGGGTTAACCCGCGTCTTAGAAACCATTTACTGCCGAGGCGAGTGCAAGCACTGTTGGTTGGGAACGCTACAAGCAGTTCTCCCACCGCATGCGTATGAGATGGGATCAGAAAATTGATCTGTATGCCCAAATAAATTTGAAACAATACCAACTGACAGCAATGAAGCACACCTACCAACTCCGCGGAATGGCCAGTACCTTACGCATGCGCACAACCATATCACCCGGGCAGTGGCAGCCATGGACAGCTGTTTCGCCCTTGTTGGAGCTCATAGGTGTGCTTCATTGCTGTCAGTTGGTATTGTTTCAAATTTATTTGGGCACACAGATAAATTTTCTGACTCGACGGCTATGCCATGCTGATGAGCCCCAACAAGGGCGAAACAGCTGTCCATGGCTGCCACTGCCCGGGTGATATGTTGTGCGCATGCGTAAGGTACCGGCCATACCGCGGAGTTCGTAGGTGTGCTTCATTGCAGTCAGTTGGTATTGTTCTATGTGAAAATCGGTTTTTCAGATGGAAGGTTAGGGATAGACAACAAGAAATGTGTTTGGGGTGGTGGGGGCTGTTTTCGTTGGTCATATTCGAGTTATTCAGGCAAGCAAGACCAAGCCCGAGGTGGTCGTGGAGTGCCGGAGTGAAGTGACCGCGGACTTTGATCAGATCGATGGAAAACCGTCCCCGGTTACTGAAAAAAATACAACAAAACGCATCCATATCTGAACTTTGACTTCTGGTGTTTTCCCGGGTTTCTTGTCCTTCAAAGAGAATTCCATTATTTTATAAATACGTTTCTCAGTGACAATGGACTGATGATCAGTGTCAGTGTCAGTTGTACTAAACGTTATGTTAAGCTGGTTGCTACAAGTCAGAAGATGATGAAATCTGCTTTCAAACTTTTCCTCTACCGATCCCAGTTCGCTTAAGTTCGGTGATCGAATACAATCGAACTCTCACAAAAATAAAATTAGTAATTAAATCGAACTTTGATGATTGAGTTCGATTAGGTTCGATGGTCGATGTTGGCATTCATTCGATTAATAAATGCGACGTTATAAAGGAAGATTGCATGTGATTCCCGAATGTTTTATTTTTTGTAGGGTGTCATACGACTGAGTATATCTGCGGGAGTGGTTGTGGCGGATCAGGGTACACTATAGTGTATTTTTTGCTAGAAGAAGAACACCCGGGAAGAACAAGACATTTATTTGCCATATTTGAATTTTATCCTCAATCACACGGTGAATATTATGCTCTGTTAAAGACTTTTTTACTTTTCTCCCTTTTAGGTTCAGACCCCCTCCAGTTTCGTATCTGTATCTGCAACTAAGCAGCGCTACATTAAAACAAAGCGATCAAGCGAATTCAATAAGCACAGAACATTTTTTCTTCATGATCTTAGATAATCTGGTTGTTTTGTTGCTTTGTTCTTGCCTATTTTGGGTTTAGGTTAGAACGTTCAGTTAAAAGTTGTTCGATTGCTTCGATTGAGTGCGGAAATAGAACTCTCACGAATTTTTTTGGTTTGAATGTGTTAGTCGATTACCGAACTTAATCGAACCCATGCAATCTTTCGATTGAGTTCAATTAAGTTCGATTACCGAACGGCACAGAAGTGGTTACGCCGGGACCAATATCGGCAGCAAGTACAGTGCAAGAAATAAATGCCGGATTGGTCCTTTTCATGACACTATAGAGTAAAGACGGTGTATCAGCCGCCGCCCATGCACAGACAGACGGCTACTCCCTCATCAAAATGCGCCAAAATAGGCAGATTAGCCTGCGTGGCAGGCGTTTGAAATGGAAAGGGAAAGGAGGTTTTGAGCGCGAAAGAAACGCAGAGGGCCGCCTAAAAACCCCCTTTCCCTTCCCTTTCAAGCACCTGCCACGCAGGCCATAGACGGATTAGTTCGACTCCAGTAACTTCAGTTTGATACTGAATGCAGACAAATCCAGCTTATATAGGCTTGAATTAAAAGAAAACGAGGCGCACGAAGTAGTATCCAGCGTATGTAAGAGAAACTAAATCTGAACAGTTCTTTAAGGAGCTTGGCTTGACAGACTCTTGACGTTCGGATGGTGGACTTATTTTTCAAAAATTTCAGCTGGTATTTCTATAGCTTTAGTTTTATCTCGATGGATTTTTGTATTTTCTTCAGCTAACTGATTTTCTTGAATTAGCCAATTTTTCAGCGGAAATGATCACATTCACTTATTCAATTCTGTAGATATTAATTCTTTTTCTGTGGCTAAAGTGTAAATTGACTTACATGTCCCTTAGTAGTTTGTCTTTAGACTGAACAAAAACTATTTGCTAAATATTCTTTTAATATTATTTTACAACATACGGAGAATCAGATATAACTGGTAAAACCTGTTTTGCTATAATCTTCTTAGGTCATCTGCACTAGGTTGATGAAGAAAGACAAACACGGCGAGAGGCGGTGGTAAACATGGTAAATCAAAAATCTAACCAAAGGTTTTTTTCTATAAACCTAACGTAAACTATCCCTCATTTTCAAAAGTATTGTGTTAATATCAAAATTTTAAAACGATTACAAAATTGTCTAATCTTGGCTATCACACCCTAATATCCGGGCAGTACGCGTCCAAAAAATCCAGATTGTTTGAATCTTCGTGCTAGACGGAACAAACATTTGAAATAACTGGATTCATCCATACACAAGCTGCCTGCTGCTCTGATATTCTTCTCAATTTCAACAATTTCCGCTAAACTCAGCGTCTTCTCTTAGTGGAGAAATGGAAAGAAACGTTGCTCTTTAACTAGTGGTGGTTCATACTATTGCCACTTGTTAACTTAAAATTATCTGGAATTTGATTCAAGAACATTCAGGCCCGGTTCAAACGTCGACTCAGGCAAGTTAAGGCATGGTTGAAAGGCTAAAAAGATCCCCCACAGAGAATGCAAAGATCACAAAAGGATCCAAGTCAAGGGTTCCACAAGATATGATAAAACATATCTCACTAAAATAGTTTTGGAAAATTCATCCCAAGCATCAAGTGACGTTCCTTAGACCATGACGTCAAAAAATGTTTCCTCAAACTTCGAAAGGTTGTTAAACTTCAGCCTAAAATTAATTGTCATCAAATTGTCAGCGAAACTGTCTGGATTCTCAATTAGCCTTGCAAGGTGGGTTAAGGCATTTTTATCAAGAGTTATTGAAGTATTTTATTAAGTCACGTGACCTGTTTTTCCTTATTTCGAAATCCTTGCTCCATACATACAGGGCTATTTCATAATATCCAGGCCATGGGAAAAACACAGGTGCCTAAGAATATTTGCTGCTCTTTCATTTCCTTTCCCCCGTCTTAATTTGAAACTTTAAACGTTAACGATCATTTGCAGGTCCCGTGACCAATATTTCAACAATGAATATGCCACATATGACATATTGTTAAGGCCACTAAACTAAAACTGTTTGCCAAGTTTCATCACGACTGATCACAACAATCCGTTTCAAATGTCACTTTGCCAAATTATGCAAATTAGGAGGTGGCCCATGCTTTAACATGCCTGAGGAACTTTGCATGTGCCTAACCTAATTATTAGGTTCGGCACATGTAAAGTAAAGTTCGACGTTTGAACCGAACCTCAGAAGACAATTACAAATTCTAAAGGGCTGAGAAGTGCACTCTAAGCCCCAGCAAGCGGGGAGGCGGGGTGGGAGGGGGGGCGTATTCCACGGATGATCAAGGGATCTTTTTGGTTTCGGGATTTCTTTGGGTAAGAAAATTTGGCAAGTATTTTTTGGGCAGCTTGATTTAAGTAGGGATTGTTTTGGGTATTCAAAACAATCTGAAGATTCATGATAGTTATATCATTTAACGCTTCGTGGAAATTTTTATCGCTCGGCACGGGATATTTTGCTGGTTAAATTTTGGTCCAGGAAGTTCTTTCGGTTTTGTTTAAAGCTCTAGGAATATTTTGTGGTTTTGATTTTTTCCCGTTCGATCATTCCTGTCACCTGAACTCCGGAGCACCCCCACCCCCGCCCCCCACTGCTCTAAACACACACACATTGGACAACCTCAAAACGGTGAGAAAATCCAAGCGTTTTCCCTTCCTTACAAAGTTCTAGTTACAGTGGAATTTAAGGTGAATATACCACACTCCTTTAGCGGCATAGAACAAAGGAAAAGTATAAATAACTTTTGCCTGAACTAACGTCTTTATTGATGAGCGCGCACACTTTTGCGATCGACAAGCAGTTTCGTTAAGGCCGATACACACGAGGGGTTTGCTCCCGGGGCATGCTCCAGGCTCATTTTGCACGTGTCAGTACACACGAGGGAGCATTTTCAAGTTTTGTAAATTTGCCCCGGGAGCTTGCTTCAAAATATTTAACCGGTTAAATATCGTGGAGCACTTTGCGGAGTGGAAATTCTGCTCCCGAGGATGAAGTATACCCATGAAATCGTTGGTACACATGGAGGAGCTTTGCTCCCGGAGCGTAGCCCTGGAGGCAAAACCCCTCGCGTATATCGGGCTTAAAATGGAACAAAAACCTGAAACCAGATTGAGATACCAATCAAAACGATACAAGTACGGAGATGGATCGTTCAGGTTACAATCTTACATTGGTTTAGTCCTTGATGCAAAATGAAAAATCAAATTTCGGATCGCAAACTCCAGATTTAGGTTGGTCAAAAGGAACGCAACCCAAAACAGTAACGTATTTTAATCGTCTTCACCTGTCCACAAAAAAAAACAAACAAAAGAGAAGAGCTTAAAAGGACCAAAGTGTTTTTTTTAACTTTAAGAATAATCGTCACAAACATGGGTCATATGATTTTCATAATGTTGAAGAAGAAGAGCCTCACTAGTCATCTCCTCTTGACAAATCCAACAGCTGTGTTTCTCAATAATGACCGATCGTGCATCTGTTACACCAGTGTTTCCGGTTTCTCTCAGTGCTTGCTGGTTCTCTGTAAGGCCTGTGGCCCTGACATCAACGCTTTCACCTTCTGCTCTCTTCCGTTTACAGGATTCCAAACGTTTGGACAGAAATTTGTTTTTCTGGGAAAATTTAAGTGACCTTTGTTGAGTGTGGGATCTTTCATGACTCCTCAGGCTTTCTGCTTGGTTAAAACACTTGCCACACTGTTTACATTCATAAGGCTTTTCCCCAGTGTGAACTCTTTCATGAGTCCTTAGGTTTACTGCTTGACTAAAACGCTTGCCACACTGTTTACATTCATAAGGCTTTTCCCCAGTGTGAACTCTTTCATGAGTCCTTAGGTTTACTGCTTGACTAAAACACTTGCCACACTGTTTACATTCATAAGGCTTTTCCCCAGTGTGAACTCTTTCATGAGTCCTTAGGTCTACTGCTTTACTAAAACACTTGCCACACTGTTTACATTCATAAGGCTTTTCCCCAGTGTGAACTCTTTCATGAGTCCTTAGGTTTACTGTTACACTAAAACGCTTGCCACACTGTTTACATTCATAAGGCTTTTCCCCAGTGTGAACTCTTTCATGAGTCCTTAGGTTTACTGCTTGACTAAAACACTTGCCACACTGTTTACATTCATAAGGCTTTTCCCCAGTGTGAACTCTTTCATGAGTCCTTAGGTCTAATGCTTTACTAAAACACTTGCCACACTGTTTACATTCATAAGGCTTTTCCCCAGTGTGAACTCTTTCATGAGTCCTTAGGTTTACTGCTTGACTAAAACACTTGCCACACTGTTTACATTCATAAGGTCTTTCCCCAGTGTGAGCTCTTTCATGAGTCCTTAGGTTTCCTGCCTGGCTAAAACAATTGCCACACTGTTTACATTTGTAATGTTTTTCCCCAGTGTGAACTCTTTCATGAGTCCTTAGGTTTCCTGCATTGTTAAAAGACTTGCCACACTGCTGACACTCAAAGGACATTGAGGTTGCTCTGCTTTAAAGGTTTTACAGTTAGGATACCTTTGGATGGATGAAGAACCATAATTAGGTAAATACAGATTATTTGTTTTGTTGCTGCCAGCATAAACCTTGGGGCCTGGTGGTGAGAGGCCTGAAGGGAGTAGTTTAAAGGTGGTGTTGTCAGGGACATGTGGAAAATTAGAAAATTTTTAAGACACCTGCTTATGAAAGAGTGGTTCCACACAATAAACCAGCTGATTACACACCTAAAATTTTACATGAACCCTTCAAACTAGCAAATCCATCAACATGGGTCAGTTGATTATTTGTTGACTTTGTATTTGTATCTGAGAGTTCTTTGTGGTTTGTAAAATAACACACAGTAAAATAATGGTAATTAAGGTTCATCATACAGCATTCATACACACAATATAGTGGAACCTGTATTACTATAAATCCTCTATTAATAGTCCAGTCAATCTAGGCATTTTTGAGGCTCAACATCAAACTAATTGCAACAGAATTGTTTTCAATGCCATTTAAGGTGATTCCCTAGTAAAAGAACCTAGCATAGATTGTAGATGAAACTTGGTACACTGATGTAACAAGTCAAGAAGATGGTAAAAAGGTAATAAAAAGTGGGGGTGACGGTGCTTGTTTTGACGTCACAATGCTGACAAATGTGGCTATTTAGGACCCTTTGACAAAAACCGTGTGCAGCCCAAAACTAGACAAAAAGGAGAGATTTTTCCGATGATGCATGTGGTATCGCACAGAATTTGACTTTAATGTATTGTTTATCCACTTACGTACCAGAAAAATGCCTTTTAATGCCCTTGTTTTTACTCTACGTTCCAAAATAGAATTAAATTGGACACACGCTATTCGACCTGTGATAGCTCAATCCGTACAATTTAGTAAAATTGCCAAAAAACCGAACATAGATTTGTGCCAATTTTTTTCTCATCGAGTGGAAACACTGTCCTTGTTAAAATCATGAAATAAAAAATGGGGGTCACCGAACTCGTTTTTGCGGTAGAGCTGCAGAAAGTGCGCACCAAATGCATTTTCTCCAATTTTTGAGAGAGGACTGGAGCGAGTTTCAGAATAGAATGTATGTGAAAGGGGGAAGAAAGTATTAAAAAATCCTTTTTTACAGAATTTACCTCGAGACGTCACATTTAGGACACAATGTGATAAAGAAAGTGTTTAAATGAAAATCAAAATGAGTAAGCACAAGTTAAACATCCACTATCAAGGTTCTCCGCAAGGAAGTAGAACTCGGCAACATGTGTACTGCTTACGTTACGCCATTCCCAACACACTGAGTCTCACCTCGGCAAGAAACAACCGCAAGCAAAAATTCCAATAGCTTTTCTCTTCAGTCAGCTTCATTTTAACAATGTTACTTCGCATGCCCTTTTTTACGGCGGCCATCTTGTTTATGCGCAGTGAGAGATGCACAGTGCAAAACTAGGGAATCACCTTAAGTAAGGGTGGCCTATCTAAGAAACATACTAAAAATCTCCCAAAATCCGTTCGGTGCAACATGTCAAAATTAAGACGTTTTGAGCGTTTTACACAGGGCACCCACGTTAGTTGAAACTATACGTTCCAACAAAAAATGCACAAAGTGTGTTTGTTACTTTTATGGAAAACTGAAAGAAAAAGGAATAACTGCTACCTAGTGTTCGGTGATAAAAACGTTAAAAACAAAGAGTTTCTTCTTTTCAAAAAATATTAAACATGAATGGCTTTTGCACAGGAAACCTATGCTCCACTAAAGGAACCCAAAACAACAGGAGGCCCACAGAGTAATAGAGTGAACTGTTGGCAGTCACTACAACAAATTTAGTCGTAAGGCTTATAATCTGAAGAATGAAAGCCGTTATTTAATCATTAGCTTTTAATACGTATCCTGTTTTATCAGATTTCTGTTAGCTGCAGGGGTAAGAAAAATTTCTATAAATTATATTAGAGCTGGATTTTTTAATAACCTTGCAGCCAAAATAGACCTCTCCCCTCAAACAGTCTTTTTCTTCTAAAAACTATCTCCAAAAAAGTCAACATAAAAACTAGGATTGCAGCCATTGCTTTTTTTTTGCTTCTCCTTTCTTTCTCCTCGCTCTTTTTATTTTCCCTGTCCTCGTTCTTCTCTGGGAGGATTTTCAGGCTCATTTTGCCTTCGGCTTTTGGTCTTTTTCTCAGTCAAAAGACTGCAATTTTCGTTAGGTACCTTTTCAAATATCCAGCAAGTTCATGCTTTGGCTTTTACCATTACCTATACATTAATTTTCGTTAACGTATCGACATCCTCATGCAAATATAAAAGTTTCACATTTTAGAAGCTTTTTGTTTTCTTCTCGTTAAAAGTGAATTGGAGAGGATGGGAGGATCCTTTTACTAATTCTTTACGATGCACAACAATGCAGAGGTTTTGAGCAGGTTAAGCTCCAATGCCTCCAAATTTGAAAGGGGAAATGCGTTTTCATTTGAGGAAAACTGTTAATGCCTTCACAAAAAAAATGATAAGGATTAACGGAACATTCATCGCATAAGAACTTTATTTGGTTCCAGAAAACTTTTTTTTTTCAAGAAAACGAAATAGTATAATACAGGGAAGCTTGTTTTTAAAGGAAAGATTAACTCTGGGTAGCCAAAACAATGCATATGTAAAAATATCTTGTAAGAGTCTATGGAGTAATGGAAATTCCCCCCAGAGCATAATTCACTCAACTCTGTCAGAAGGTTAACATGCATTAAGTTGAAGTGTTACACACAATGCTCATCCGAAGAGAAAACATTGGATCCGCAAAAAGAGGTGAGCCATCAGAAGCTATCAGTTCAAGCCCATTGTCGTACATGTGTTTCGCGCCTTCATTGGCAACTGCAATTATTTTCAGACGTTATAGAAAAAGAGGTCTTCATTTGCCAATGGATGAAAAAAAAACTGGTCAAGGTTCAGGGTTGTTCTCACAAAAGAAATGCAAGGAAGGAATATAAACGCCTTAAGACCACAGGGTGATTAATCTAGTTATTCATCTACCAAGAAATAGAGGGCTGTTGCAGAAAATACAAACAGAATACACAAAGACACTAAACTAAATCTGAGACTCGCTTCAAGAAGAAGATAAAAAAAGAACAATCACACTGCACTTGGTTTGCTGGATTTCCCCTACAACATATTCGACCAGGTGTACAGGTAATGAAAAGCCCTGAGTGTTACGATCTGGCAAAAACCAAAATAGACAGAGTCCTTAGCAGAATATTTATTCACTCACATTGTAAACTACGGAGTTATAATCCTAAAGGAGGTTGCGCATATCGCGAGAAAAAAAGACTCCCTGATTTCGATTACCCATATTGTGTCCAAGGTTTGAACATAACTACCTCACAAAACTTGATTACAGAAGAAGGGAATAGGTTAAACAGTTTGTACTGATACAAAGCTATCGTCCGTTGTACACAGTTAGTCGCACGTATCTTGCAGCATGTATGTGTTGTGGTTTAATTTTATCCTTGGTTTAAATTTTATTATCTTTTATTTCCAGGGCGGTAATGTATGATAAGGATTTTGAAACAAAAGAAAAGAAAATTGAAACCAAGGATAAAATTAAACCACAACATATGCAAATTTAGTAGATAACTGAAGGTGATCAAAATATCACATCAAACTTTTCACCATCAGCCAGCTACTAAATTTGCATCCATGCTCCAGGATATAAAAAATTAGTGGCCTGTGATGCTGCCAAAATATGTACTGCATTTCTGAATATTGCGCAAAAAAAACCAATAACTAATATTTTTAACCATGTTAACACAGACTGACTACCAATTTCCCTTTTAAATACGGTCACAGAAAAAAATTAAAGCTTGGAAAACAGAATGTGAAAACAGACGAGTGGCTGGGTAACCTGTGCAAAGCTCTCAAGACGAAACACTGACCCAGGTGTTCCTCACACATTTAGTCGACGTTTTTTTAAAACAAAACTACCCAAAAATACATTAGCGATGTTGTATGGAAAATCCTTGGGAAAAAAACACTCAGTTATCAAATGTTTTGTCTGAATTTGTGAACTTCCTGAAATTGGGTTTCCTGTGGCAAAAGTTGAAAATCTCTATTTCCCATTTTTCTTGTTTCACCGAACCAATTTTGGCGGATTTTTAGTATGTTAAATAGCCATTGAACAATTAAATGACATTGAAAAAAATTATGTTGCAATTAGTCAACCTCGTTCCCAGGGTTCTCTCCTACCCGTCCCTATGGGCGACGAGTAGGAGAGAGAACCTGGGAACGAGGTTGGCAATTAGTTTGATGCTAAACCACAATTTGACTGGACTATAAGCTCCCTGGGGCATTTTAATTTCAAGCATGTTTGATGGGGGAGCTTAACAGAGAGGGAAGATTATTAGAGAGAGGGAGGGTTATTTAATCTACTGTGAAATGCATCAATAAACACAAAACAGGTAGAGGAAGGAATAGACTGAAATAATTGTTCTCTACTTCCTGCTTTGAACCAGGAACAAACAAACAAACAACCAAACAGCAGCCACAAAATGATATCAATAATTGATTCTTCATAATAACACTGGAATGCAAAGTGGAAACACTCCAGCAAAAGGAATAAGAAGATCACAAATAAATTGCAACTTTCATACAAGATCAGTCCACATGAAGTGTTACATGAAGTCCCAGGAGTGACCAACATCAATTTTCTCCACACAACATCAGTATATAATCAAGTAGAAAGGTTATGAGAATTAATACAATTATTACTTAAAGGAAATATGCTTTGATCTTAAAACAAATTCTCTCAACCACTTTTTTAAGAATTGTATGAAGGCCAGTGTGGAGAATTTCCATGTTGATCTATCACTTATTTATTTGGTCTAAAGAGTAACAGGGTTTATCCTAGGAATTGGCTTATTCTCTTACTCTTTGTAAGAGTCCAGAAATGATGCCAACTCTCCTGCTTTTGGCAGGAGACTTGCGCTTTTTTGCCTCGTCTCCCACTCTCCTGCTTTGGTACATAAATCTCCCGCTTTTTACTTCCACTATAAATATTGAATACTTAGTAAAAAACAAAACAGACTTAGTTTGAGATTTAGCCCATTTTTAGCTCAAAACTTGAATTTTTCTTATTCGTAGTACGGTTTCTGGGGCATTTTTGTCATTGACAAAGATTACTTCTAGCATTCGAATTTTGATAGTATGTACATCGTGTAAGACATCATACAATGTCGTAAGTCATTCCCATTGGGGACTGGGTCAATTTTTCGGGGGGGGGGGGGGGGGGGGGGTTCGTTGAAATTCCGGGAGGGGAAGTAAAAAAAGGCAGTCTCCTGATTTTAGGTCTCCAGAGGTTGGCATCTCTGGTCCAGTGGCCACCCTTGTTGTTATTCTGTAGGCGGCCATTATTCCAAGAAAGAGGGGTGCATATAATTATTGCCTAAAATAATGAAATGATTTCAAGTCACACTTAATAAGGATAAATAATAATAAATGTTTTAAAATTTTGCTCCTTATATTTATTCGTTTAAGGGACACGATCAGCTATGGAACTACTGGTATGCATTTATCTCAAACCGGAATTAAATTTAGAACTGCTTAAACTAGCAGTAACCAATGGTTAGGAAGTGTGAGTGAACATTTGCATTTACCTTAGAGCAAGTCTGCTGCCTAAGAGAATTTTTGGGAGCCCTTTGGGCTCCTAAAATAAAAGGCTACATTTCTAGGGGCCCATTAAAAAAATACAGTAACTTTATTAACGTGTCACATTTCTAGCTCACAACAAACGGTGCACTAATCTGTTGATCGATAACATTCAAATTCATTATTCATCAAAGTGAAGGGGAACAAATAGTAGCATACAGTAGTTAAGGATCAACTAACATTCACAGGCCAATCTCCTTTTTCCTGTACTAGTGGTAATTTTTGCTTTATTGTATTTCAATAACAGACCCCTAAAGCCAGTTCACCAGAATGACTATATTGATAGTGCCTGTATGTAAAGTTGACAATCTTGAACTCTTCTTAGAAACTTGATTCTCTCTCCTCAAAATGCAAACAATTTTGTCTCATTACACAACACTAATGAGCATTATGTGATGAGATGAAAAGAGAAGACTACTTCAAACTCGAACAAACTGAGTTTCAAAATGCAACATTGAGTCTTGAGTTTCAAGAAACAAGCATGTTTTATATTCACCACTTGAAACGATTTTGAGACACGATTTATTACTCAAGAAAAATAAATTTGCACAAACAGCAAACAGTACAGCTAAGAGCACTTGCATGTACAAGTGTTTTTGCAAAGTTAATAAAATGGGACCATTAAAAGGCTTTTACATTAAAGTTTGGAAAATTGACTCAGTACCTTGGCATAAAGTCTAACTTTTGAATTATCAAAACTGTTTTTATACTTGGCAAGGTATGTGTTTGCATGCTTTACACTACCCAGTGTCAAGGCTACTGCCTAATGGGGGCCTGGTCGCCAGAGGTGCCTACAATTTACTTATGGGCAACCAAAATTTAAAACAAGGAGCCTGAATGGGTGCATAAAAATCATGATTCTCAGGCTAACTTCTGTTAAATGAACAACAAAATTCCCCTCTCATTCTGCACTTTTGAAACAAAAGTAGAAAACGTTTGGTTAATTGTCAGCTGTAGCAAAAAATATTTCCACCAATAAAAGGTAAACAAACAAGCTCTTGTCTTACTGCAGTGTAGTTGAAGTTTATTGCCTGAAAATTATGTCAAATGAATTTAATAGTCTTAGAAAAATGGCAATAATAAAATTAAGACCTTTTCCCCAGCATTAGAAATGTTAAGTCACTATTGCACGTAGTAAAAAGATACAAAGTCGTGCTGCATAGAAAAGCAAGAGATTTCAAATTACACATGACAAAAATTATGCTTTAATTTTGCAAGTTTGTAGTGTTTTCTATCTTGCTACGAACACGAATGGTACACTCAGAGGTTTATTTTATCATATATTCAGTGTTATCTATGCCTCCCTATTTTGTGCTGTACGTTTTGTGGAAACTTTTGAAAGGCTCTTTAAAACATTTTAGTTTTTGAAAATCTTCACGGCAGCTATTCAAGATCATTTAGACATAAACATAAGACATAGACAATTAGTTACCCCTTTACAGCGTAATTCATTGTATTGTGCTGTGCATTGGAAAACTTAGAAGGTATTTTGGGTCTTTCTGTTCTGTCAATCATTTTAGTGAAGGCGGGGTTAATGAAACGTGCTCACCCAGCTTGGCTGAGAATGACTTCGGCTGCTCAAGAATAGCAAAGGAAATCGCGATGGTGAGTGGATTTTTTGTTGAAGGAAGGAGCCAGACATTACTTTATTCTTGCAAGTGACAAGAATGAGAAAGATCATAAAAATCTGTGAAGCAAACTTAAAAGCAGTCATATTATTTTTTGTCACGCCAGTAAAATGTAGTTAATGGAACGTGACGCTAGTTATCAGGAAACCCTTTCATGGCGGGTCATGGCAGTTCTTTTTTAATAAAGCAGTTGTGTGGTTAAGTTGCCAAGGTCAGCAAGCGCTAAGATATATTGTATTCTAGCCTAGAACTTTACAGCCTTGTTGTCTTAAGCAGGCTAGTATGCTCCACAGCATTGGCCAACTTCTTCAATATTCATGGCTAAGAGTTCGCACGTGTATTAAACGCTGAGCTGTCTTGCCGTACAGCCTTTTCTTCCCGCTATGCCATCAGATGTTTGTCTAGCTACATGTATAAAAGCCTAGAACAAGACAGTGTTCAGAGTTCACTTGGGTTCTGTCATTCAGCAAGGTTAGCGCTCAGAATATTATTCTTGTAAAATTTTTCCCTCCCTCCCTTTGGAGACGACGTTTGGGCTTTG
Organism: Porites divaricata; assembly: GCA_038088405.1. Taxonomy (NCBI): domain Eukaryota; kingdom Metazoa; phylum Cnidaria; class Anthozoa; order Scleractinia; family Poritidae; genus Porites; species Porites divaricata. The sequence goes on from JBBMOI010000004.1 coordinate 30,746,474, forward strand.
TTTTGTGCTATGTCCTGTGTAGCCTGTGTGACTAACGTATCCTTAATTAATGTACTGAAAGCTTGTCTTACCTTAAGTAAGAAGATATTTCCTCCTTGATCAAATCACACGAGGGAAAATGCAACCAAAAAATGGCCTGTGATGGCCTGTCTGGAGGATTCACAGATTCACACATACGCCGCCATCTTAATTTTGTATTGTGAGAGAAACCTGGGGAGAGTACAAAAACACGCTGTTAAGCTTCGGCGGATGTGTGAATCTGTGAAGCCTCCAGACAGGCCATTTCTTGGTTGCATTTTCCTTCGTGTGATTTGATCAAGGCGGAAATATCTTGTTATTTACGGTAAGACAAGCTTTCAATATATTAAGGATACATTAGTCACAACCAACTACACAAGACATTGCAGTCCTCGTAAGAAATCCCTCAATGACAGTGCAACGGGTTTTGATTCTTGTCGTGAAACCAAAGAAGTTTTTTAAGGGTTTGCCGCCAACTTGTAACAAAGTTACATCATGATCGCATCGATCACTTGATTTAAACTGCGCTCGGCATGTAGTCAAGTATAGCATTCCGATTGCCGCGTAAAAACTGGGCCAATAAACCAATTTATTTCGGATCATTTTAGACTCCCTGTAAGCTAAAATGTGCCAACGTAGAAGTGTCCTTTATTGCGCATGCAGTTTGACTGGAGTAAAATAATGTTCTATGGAGTAACTGTTCGTCCTTTAAAGGGCATCTTCTACTTTAAACAAGACAACAAATTTTTATCCCGCGTTATTTTCTAATCAACTATCTAAAATATATCTCTTAATTAGTATATTTTCACACTCAGTGATGTTAGTGATTTAAGCAATCTGATTGGTTCGCTATCTCGGACTATCCAGACATACTCACGCCAGGAGGTGAATACTGTTAAATGTCGCGGGTCGCGACTCGCGGGTGCGGATAAGTGTCGCGGGTAAAAATAAACCACTAAATTTAACAAAAAGATAAAAAGAAACAGCAAAACAAAAATTTCTGAGCCTCGAGAAGAAAAACTTGACAACATTTTTTTAAAAAACCTTCTTTCGACCTGGAATTCAGCATAGCCGACTTGTAATACATATGGCTTGGATTTGCAAGATTTTTAAACACAGATCCATAAAACAAAGAGAACAACACTAGATTTCAAATCATATTTTTTTTCCAATTTTCAGTTATATAATTACTCAGTAATTTGAATTTGCAATATTTTTCAAGGCGAGTAAACTTTCATGGCAGTAACACCAAATCCATTTCTTACTAACCGGGGCAATTGTTTGCCTGTTAACGAGAGGACAAAGTTTTATAAATGCCATTGCTGTGTCAGTCACGCAATTTGATTGGGGTCCATAGGATTTTGGATTACTACAGTTGGCTATAACTTAATGCTGAACAAAAGTACGATATAAAAATTGCTTAAATGTATTCGTATAAATTCAAGCAAGACCCGAATAACTCAGAGTGACAAAAAAATTGTACGGATTTTATGCATGTTAAACCACAAACTGCCCCGAATGTTTGTTGCCATACACTCCCTCATAAAATTCAGAGTCGAACTGTCATATTGATTCGGGGCAGTTTGTGGTTTAAAATGCATAAAATACTTACGATTTTTTTGTCGCTCTGAGTTATTTGGGTCTTGCCTAAATTAGCCTGCATAGCAAGCATTTCTGTTTGGTTTTGGAGCAAAGAAAGACCGAGGAACGGTATTCTAGGTTTTGGCCGCGCGAGAAATGAAACAAGAGCCAAAAAATGAAAGTGGGGGGAGGGGGAAGGGAAGGAAGGAAACGCTTGCAGACAAATCCCTCGATTTTGAAAACCTGCGTTTGCCAACGAACGCAGCGCCTGATTGGCTCGGCTAGTCGAATAATGTTGACATGTGTCGATCAAATCTTCGTTTCATACTGAGAGGACAGTATGGTACGTGACATGCATATTAATTTTCAGTTGTTGTTGTTTTATATTCTGGTCGGCAAGATTTGCAATCCAATGCAAGAGCATTTTCTTTGACCTCTTTTGAAATGTAAGGCTCTTCTTGCGACTAAATGAGGGTTTCAGGTCGTTTAATTTATTCTCCAAGGTGCCTCCTGGATCTGAATAACTAAAAGTGATTTTCTTTTGTCCGCGAATGCGACAAAATTGAAAGATTCCAGCTAATGTAAACTATCATATGTCGATTTAGAAAAGTCAAGCGATCCTGAAATGCTTTCCTTTCGATTTTGTGAAATTTACTGAGAATATAGAACTGCGCGCTGGCCATTTAGTGGTTTGAAAACCTTGACCGGCAGTCAAGCTGAAAAACTTTCTAATTGTCACTAAACATGATTTCCTTCTCTCAGCCCAGCGCAAACCAAACACTATACTTGAGATCTGTAAAACATTTCAGGATCGCTTGACTTTTCTAAATCGACGTATGATAGTTTAGATTAGCTGGAATTTTTCGATTTTGTGAAATTTATTGAGAATAACGGACTGCCGGCCATTTAGTGTTTTGAAAACCTTGACCGGCAGTCCAGCTGAAAAGTGTCACAAAACATGGTCCAAACATTAGACTTAAAGGGGCTATGTCACGACCTGCGCATGTGCAGGATTTTTGCTTGCTCTGTTGATTTTCTCAACTGTCCGCCATATTGGATTTAGGAAATCAGGCCGATTTTTGGCAGCAAACCTCTGTTTATAGTACATTTTTTTCTGAGGTTTTCCTCGTATACTTCATTACTTTCTTCGACCAGTTCCACTTTAGCTATAGACACGAAATCATGATCTCGGACGAGGCGACAGAGTCTGTGGTGGTAAGTTTCCTTCGATGTCGATAAGGTTTCTTTTATGAATTTGTGCTTTTCATCCACATACTGTCTAGCGAAGTAATTAATTGTTATCTCCACAGCATAATTTTTCAGGAAAATCACATCTCGTGCAAATGTAAAAGCACTTGTTCCACAAAACGAACGGCGAATACCAATCGAGGATGTCCTTGCAAGGGTGCTGAAAGAACACGTGGCAGTGAATGTTCCTGTGGATCTGCGGCGAAGCCTTGCCGAAACAAGGTGAGTAACATTACTTATTTGCAGTCGTAAAAGTTGAACTTGAAAGGGACAACTTATTGTTTGCATATTTTCCAGGTGTGTGAATTCCACTACCACTTTACTACTGCAAGCTTACAAGTATGTTTATATTCCTATGCTTTGAACAGCCTGGTGGAGAACGCCATCCAGTTTCGCGTAACAGAAGGTCCCAGCCTTATCAAGTTGAAAACCAACCGAGTGAAGAGGAAGAAAGGTGGAGGGAAAACAATGATGTAAAGGTGAGCATATTAATTTTATATTAGCAGAGTATATTTTGTTTAAAATAAATCTTTATGGGTGGAACTCTTACCTTATATGACCCGTAGAATAATCATTTAAACTAAATGATAGAATATGTGATACAAAGGGAAATCCTTTTTGTTGTCTTTAGCTAGGTAATATGAAAATTTAGTTGTTTTTGTGTATTCTTCTAGGAGTTCATACAGACACTCGATGAGCCCATGGTGCGAAAGCTCTGCATCAGAAGCCTGCGAAGGTGTGTGGGACGCATGGACTTCATCCAGGGCCTCTTGATCATGGAGGATGACCTGGATGAAGGACATGAAGAGGATGAAAGCAATGTTACCCCTACCTCTAGTACCTCCACTGATCTTGCTTGCAGTTCAAATGCTGGAACACCAGATCCTGAGCCATCTCTAAGCAACAATGCCATACCATGGTGCAAGTGTGGGGTGTGTCAAATAATGCCCCAAGAGATTGAAAATAAATGTTGTGGTTTACGATGGTGTGTTACAATGCATACTCGATTTTCAAAGCTTTGCTTGGATCCAGATGTTATTCAGTTAGCCATAAGGAACAGGGGGGACATCCGAAATGACAGGGATGACAACAGCACACGGGATTTTAGGAAGACTGGCTATCGCCAGTATGTACTGGATAGATAAGGTTACCTAGGCAAGGGAAATAGGAAAGTGTGTCCTTCCTGTGTTGTAACTGTTATCCGGAGGTACTATCCATCCCAAACTGGGGTTTACATAGGATACAGGGCTGAGTAACTGTAAAATCACTTTGCCTCCCTAAGTTTTGACTAACCCTAATGTCAGACTAAACATGGAGAAAAAAAATTGTGTCCCATGTAAGGATAATTTTCTTGTACACATACATGTTTGTTTTGCCATGCAGCAGGCTAGTAATAATACCCAAATGAGAATTCTCTTCAAAATTATTTACTTCACTGTTTATCAGAAGATAAAGGAACACAGCAGTTGCAAATCATCAAAACAATCTTTTCCATGGAGCCTACATGTAAAAGTGTTCTTAGATCTCCAGTTGAACCCAAGGTGTATTTTACGGTTACCCGGTACTTCTTTCCTGACTATTCCACATCTAAAATTTGCACTTTAGTTGAACCATATTCACCATTATTGTATATTTTGTTATTCTATGATCATGAACAGTCTGCAACCATCTTTTCATAAAATATCCATTTCCTCCCCAAGAAAGGTCAATGGGCTTATTTCATGGGGAGGGTGGTTTTAAAAGAGAGTAGGAAGCTGAAGGTAGTCTGGAATTTGCACGAGGGTTGGGGGAAACCTAAAAACCTTCACTGAGGGGATTATATATTTTTCTTTTGATGCACACCTTTTGTTTATTACATAGTTACACTTTTATTGTAAGACACTTTATCAGTATATTATAATTTGTGTGAAGTAAAGAAAATCACAGTGTTACATACATGTACATGTTTACAAAATTTGCAATCAGCTGCATTGGGTTTGTTCTATGAAGTGAAATCAAAAGAAAAATCATGCAATTAAATTGTTGTTAGGAAATGTTGTCGCAATGTTCTAGTTCTTTGTAATATATTACAGCATGCAAAGAAGGTAGTGTCCCGTAGCTTGGGACTAGTGGATTTTGCTATCAGGCTAGTGCATTTTGTTCTAAACTTTGCCCAATGGTTAAGTGACGTTTTTTGAGGAATTCAAAATACAGAAGAACTGTAAAATAAATTCTGCTCATCAAAAGTGTTTGGGTCTAGTTGAAATGACATCTGGGCTAGTAAATGTTAGCTTCTGCTTGCCCAGATGGCAAGCTGTGAAACTGACCTTCTTTGCACCCTGTACATGTAAGTAAGCTATATAACATATAATTTGTACTAAGTTTATTTGCTAAAAACCTCAGTTCAAAATTTCAATCTCTTAATTATTCATTTTAACATACCCCCACAAAAGAAAATAACTGGTCAACTTTAAATAACCATGATCAGATTACCCATTATCAGCAGTTACAGCTAAGTCTGACAGCAGGACAATAAAAATACACATTTCAACCTCTTGTCCTCTTTGAATTTTAATTGTTGCTCGAGGAATTCTCTGAATTATCTTCTGTACCAGATTTAAATCTGCTCTTGCGTGAAATAAAAAGTTCCTTTGAAGGGGGTGCCTGTTTCTCAGCAATGGTGGGGGCCAGCAAAGCAGGGTCACTTTCATTCAGACACTTGTCTGGTAACAATATCAACATCTACTTTTTTCATGTCAAAAATCTTTGCTATCATCACTGGAATGTACTCGAACTTTTTCTTGACTGTGATAATTTTCACATCCCAATCCTTTGTTCACTGATTGTACTTTCGGGTTACTATCTGCTCTCCTGCTTTTGTTGTTGCTGCGTCAAGGTTCATGAGAGCATGGATCGTAATCATTAGTAGAGGAGTCATCTAAATCTTGACCATATTTCTCATCATCGTCCTTCAAAATTACTGAATCATTGGCCAACAAATAGGAACTGTCATTGACAGTCACTTCTGTAACTCCCGTTACATCAACATCTGATTCACTGTAGACATATAACAAATACACAGTTATTATTTTAGTATTGTTTTTACTTGGCTCAACCGAACAAAGTTTATGCATGATACAAGATTCAGGCTAGAAAACTACTTATGCATTGGTATTACATTCTTCGCAAGCCCTTGAGATTATTAATTTGCATAAACTTAGAAGTTTAGATTACATTCTGTTCAAGCCTTTGTGTTTATCACTTTGCATAAACTTAGAAGTTTGAAATTCTCTAGGCTTGTCATTGAGGCAGAACCCATGGCAATTCTGATGCAGAATAATAAACTATTATCATTGAAGGGCATTTCAAAACAAAGAATAATTATGCACTGTATACTGCGCTTATTCACCATATACTTATGCACTGGAACTTGTGCAACAAAAAGTCTCACAAACAAAATAAACCACAATTGATTTGTAATGTTATTAAAACCATTTTTACCTTGCACTGACAATGCTCCCACTGATACATCCAAAGAAGCAATACCAGGTTGCACTGGAGTCGATGTGACAGCAGCTACAGTTGTACATAATTCATGTGCGGCAAAATTAGAGTCTGATGAGTTGCCACATTTCAGTTTTGTAGACACCCACGATGAATATATAATATTATCTATCCAGATTTGCCGATGCCCTCTTCTCCAGATTTCATTATAGCTGTTTTTTGAGGAATAAAGCCTCTTTCGTTCACTGCCAGCCCTGGAACCGCCGTGACCGGACATCGCTGCTCATAGATCTAATCGAAATTAGACCGTAATCATCGGATCCACTGAACAAAAGCACACTAAGACGAAAGCAGAAAGACTATTTTATATTACAAAACCACTGAAAGCGAAAAATATTCGAGGATGGCCAAGATTCAAGGCGATGAATTCGGTATGTAGATCGTCCCGCGAAACTTGAAAAAGTTGGGCCAATCTTTTCAAGTTGACTCGTAGTTGCCGAGCATGCGCAGTTTTGTGACATAGCCCCTTTAAGATCTGTAAAGGATTTCAGGATCGCTTGACTTTTCTAAATCGACGTATGATAGTTTACATTAGCTGGAATCTTTCAATTTTTTGAAATTTACTAAGAATATAGAACTGCCGGCCATTTAGTATTTTGAAAACCTTGACCGGTTACCGGCCATATAGCCACAGCGTACAAAAAAAAAGTATTTTGGGTTCACACACGCGTGTCCTCTGAAGTTCATTTCTGCTCCACTGAAAGCCAAACATTTTATTGGTCAATTATTACAGCTGATGACAGCATCAAATGTCAGTTTCGCGAACTCAGGCATGACAGGCCAAGTGGGCAGTTTTCAAAATCCCGGGGTTTGTCTGCAAGCGTTTCCTTCCTTTCTTCCCCACCCTCTCCCAGCTCTTTTACTGGCGCCATTTTTTGCGTGGGTCTTAGACTCGCGTTCCTCGTTCTTTGCTCCTAAACCGCACGGAAACGCTTGCTACGCAGGCTATGCCTGAATTTATACGAATATATTTAAGCAATTTTTATATCGTACTTTTGTTCAGCATTAAGTTATAGCCAACTGTAGTAATCCAAACTCCTATGGATCCCAATCAAATTACGTGACTGACACAGCAATGGCATTTATAAAACTTTGTCCTCTCATTAACAGGCAAACAATTGCCCTGGTTAGTAAGAAATGGATTTGGTGTTACTGCCATGAAAGTTTACTCGCCTTGAAAAATATCGTAAATGCAAATTACTGAGTAATTATATAACTGAAAATTGGAAAAAATATGATTTGAAATCTAGTGTTGTTCTCTTTGTTTTATGGATCTGTGTTTAAAAATCTTGCAAATCCAAGCCATATGTATTACACGTCAGCTATGCTGAATTCCAGGTTGAAAGAAGGTTTTTTTAAAAAATGTTGTCAAATTTTTCTTCTAGAGGCTCAGAAATTTTTGCATTCAATAAATTAGATCCCCCCTCACTCTCTGTTAAGCACCCCCCATCAAACATGCTTGAAATAAAAAGACCTCCCAGAGAGCTTCATAGAGGATTTATGGTTGCCATAATACAAGTTCCACTATTGTCTGTATGAATGCTGCATGAAGAGCCTTAATTACCAATATTATAGAAGTGTGTTTTATAAATCACAGGGTATAATTTACTGCCTAGACTGGTGCACACCAACTGAAGACGTCTGGAACACTTTCAAATGAAAGCCTTTGTGGCATTCAATTTCCACCACCATAATATGAGAAAAATTTCTTCTTTAGAATATTAATTTTTAAACACTTAGAAATTGCCTTCCATATTTTCTGCATTGTAATTCTCTCGTACTATTGCTAGTCTTTATTCCCTTTTCAGCGTTTTGAAATTGTTAATTATGTAAATAGTTGTCATTACTTTATAATTTTTTATATGATGACATCAGCATTACTGTAACCTTATAGTGTATAAATAAATGCTTTAATTACTTACTTGCTTACTTACTTACCAACCCTCAGATCAAATGTTAAGTCAACAAATGATTAACTGACCCCTGTCAATGGATTCTCCATTTTGAAGGGTTCTAAAGACTTGTAAAATTTTAGGTGTGCAGTCAGCTGGTTTATGGTGTGGAACCACTTTTTCATGGGCAGGTGTCTTCAAAGTTTTCTAATTTTCCACATGTCCCTGACAACAGCACCTTTGAAATACTCCCTTCAGGCTTTGCACCACTTGGCTGCAAAGTTTATGCCGGTGGTGCTGCATTCAACTAATAATGCTTCTTTTTCCTTCCAAAGGTATCCTAACCGTAGAACAAGCTCAATGTCCTTTAAGTGTCAGCAGTGTGGCAAGCGTTTTAGTCAAGCAGGAAAACTGAGGTGTCATGAAAGAGTTCACACTGGGGAAAAGCCTTATGAATGTAAACAGTGTGGCAATTGTTTTAGTCAAGCAGGACACCTAAAGCGTCATGAAAGAGTTCACACTGGGGAAAAGCCTTATGAATGTAAACAGTGCCATAAGAGTTTTAGTGATGCAGGACACCTAAGGACTCATGAAAGAGTTCACACTGGGGAAAAACCTTATGAATGTAAACAGTGTGGAAAGTGTTTTAGTCAAGCAGGAAACCTAAGGACTCATGAAAGAGTTCACACTGGGGAAAAGCCTTATGAATGTAAACAGTGTGGCAAATGTTTTAGTCAAGCAGGAACCCTAACGACTCATGAAAGAGTGCACACTGGGGAAAAGCCTTATGAATGTAAGCAGTGTGGAAAGTGCTTCAGCGCATCAGGCAGTCTAATGATTCATGAAAGATTCCACACTGGTGAAAAACCTTATGAATGTAAACAGTGTGGCAAGTGTTTTAGTGAAGCAGGACACCTAAGGACTCACAAAAGAGTTCACACTGGGAAAAAGCCTTATGAATGTAAACAGTGTGGCAAGTGTTTTAGTCAAGCAGGAAACCTAAAGACTCACAAAAGAATTCACATTGGGGAAAAGCCCTATGAATGTAAACAGTGTGGCAAGTGTTTTAACCAAGCAGGAAACCTGAGTAGTCATGAAAGACTCCACACTCAGGAAAGGTCACTTAAATTTTCCAAGAAAAACAAATGTCTGTCCAAACGATTGGAATCCTGTAAACAGAAGAGAGCAGGAAGTAAAAACGTTGATGTCAGGGCCACAGGCTTTACAGAGAACCAGCAGACACAGAGAGAAACCGGAAACACTGGTGTAACAGATGCACAATCGGTCATAATTGAGAAACACAGCTGTTGGATCTGTCAAGAGGAGATGAATAGTGAGGCTCTTCTTCTTCGGCATTATGAACATCATATGACCCATGTTTGTGACGATTAATCTTAAAGTTAAAAAAAACATTTTGGTCCTTTTAAGCTCTTCTCTTTTGTTTGTTCTTTGGTGCTTTGACAACATTTTTAAGTTTTTCAACTCCAAAATTTTCAATTAGTTTTGTTTAAGGAATGTTGCTATAATACCTGCGGTTCATTCGATGTATATGATTTTCAAGTCGGAGTGAACGATGAAAGAACAGCTTCTGTGTAATTAATTTTTCGATAAAAGGAAAACTCGAATTAAATCAAAGTTGGTTTGTTTTTAAGCCTTACATTGCACGTGACCACTTATTGAAGACTATGACTTCTCATGATAGGAATGGAAGGAGACCTATTTTTTACACTGTTAAAAAAATGGTTTATTAGTTTTATCCATATTCTACAATCTTGTATTTACGATGTTTTCATAGCCGTGGTTTCTGTAACTCTCCAGTTATTACAGTGGAACCTCGGTTTCACGAAGTCCTCGGTGTAACAAACGATTTCTTCAGCCCAACCAAAATTTCAGAAAAGTGTATGGAACAGAACCTCGATTTGACGAAATCTTCGTTATAACGAACACAATCAACAAGCGGAAACTTGCGATACAGTCAACTCTCGCCTTGCGGAGGCGGCGCTATAACGGACACCTCGCTATAACAGACACCCCGCTATAACGGACACCCCACTATAACGGACACCTCACTATAACGAATACCCCGCTATAATGGACACCTCTCTATAACAGACACCCTGCTATAACGGACACGTCACTATAACGGACACCTCGCTATAACGGACACCCCGCTATAACGGACACCCCGCTATAACAGACACCCTGCTACAATGGACACCCCGCTATAACGGACACCTCGCTATAACGAATACCCCGCTATAACGGACACCCCACTATGACGGACACCTCGCTATAACTGACACCCCGCTATAACGGACACCTCGCTATAACGGACACCTTGCTATAATGGACACCTCGCTATAACAGGCACCCCGCTATAACAGACACCTGGCTATAACGGACACCTCCCTATAACTGACACCTCGCTATAACAGACACCCCGCTATAATGGACACCTCGCTATAACGAATACCCCGCTATAATGGACACCTCTCTATAACAGACACCCTGCTATAATGGACACGTCATTATAACGGACACCTCGCTATAACGGACACCCCGCTATAATGGACACCCCGCTATAACGGACACCTCGCTATAACAAACCCGCTATAACGGACACCCCGCTATAACAGACACCTCCCTATAACGGACACCCCGCTATAACGGACACCTCGCTATAACGAATACCCCGCTATAACGGACACCCCACTATGACGGACACCTCGCTATAACTGACACCCCGCTATGACGGACACCTCGCTATAATGAATACCCCGCTATAATGGACACCTCGCTATAACGGACACCTTGCTATAATGGACACCTCGCTATAACGGACACCCCGCTATAACGGACACCCCGCTATAATGGACACCTCGCTATAAACTTAATTGACGTATGCAAACAAGCAGGCTTGAGATTCAATAACACGAGGAAGCATAGTGAAAAACCATGGTTCGACGAGCAATGCAACATAAAAAAGAGAATCTTAAATCATTAGGTAGGCATATCTCGCGAAGCCCGAACGTGGAGGAATTGAGATCAAGTCTACACAAGAAAGAAAAGCTTTCAAACACCTGTGCAGATAAAAGAAACGCCAACATTATAAGCAGATAATTAGATGCATTGATCTCAGTAATGCTAAAACTGCGTGGAGACAACTTAGGATATTATTCAACCTGGGCAAATCCAAAAATATGCCAAAAACACATCTGAGGACTTAGAGAAGTTTTACAGTTACTTTAAAAAGTTAAACGCACGAAAACAGCAAAACGAAGAGTACATACCAACAAGATGAGGCCTTGGGGCCCCTAGATTATGAAATATCTGAACAGGAAACGGTAACTGCTATCGACCTGTACCCTACCCTGTGGAGTCGTGGCCTAATTATACCAATCTTCAAAAAAGATGATCCGTCCAACCCTGAAAATTATAGAGGAATTACTCTCATATCAGCCATGGGAAAGATTTTTACCTCAATAATGAATAGCAGACTTTGTGACTATCTAATTGAAAAGGGCACAATTACTCCAGAACAATGTGGCTTCCGAAAAAAACATGGTACACAGGACAGTATCTTCATTTTAAAAGCACTAATAGACAAATATGTTAAATCTAAACCCAAGAAATCAAATAACCTTTTATTCACCTGCTTTGTTGACTTTAGTAAAGCATTCGATAGTATCCCCAGAGGGAAACTGTTTCAAAAATTGAAGCTAGCGGGAGTAACGGGGCGCTTCCTTGAGATTTTACATTCAATGTACTCCAATGTTAAATCATCTGTGAAAATAGAAAATATGCTAACACCTGCCTTTCGATGCCATACCGGTGTAAAACAAGGTTGCAGGCTCTCGCCAACCCTTTTTAACCTTTATCTCAGTGACGTTTCAGAGGAACTTAAGACCAAGAACCTAAATGACGTAGAGCTAAACGAGTTACCGTTAAGTTGTATGCTCTACGCGGATGTCTTGGTCTTATTCTCCAAATCAAAAAACGGACTGCAGGAGTATTTGGATTCCCTCAGTGAATACTGCAAAGAAAACGACTTGTTGGTTAACCTTAATAAAACTAAGGTGTTAATTTTTAATAACTGCGCGAGAACCATGAATAAGCACGTATTATACTATAGAGGCAGTAAACTCAGACTACGAGTAGTCCCCCATTTTTCCTCAGGGATAGTAGAGCGAGTGTAACGCGAGCGCGCGTGAAAATCACCCCACGCGAGAAAAGGCGACACGCCGCCCTACTCGTAGTCTGCAGTAAACTTGACAATGTTAGCAATTACAAATATCTTGGCCTACAATTTAGTACTTATGGGACTTTCACGTACGCTAAACAAGAAAAAAAGGAAGGTTGCCCTTAAAGCTTTGAACAAACTCAGGAAAGAAATGGGCCACCATTTCAGAGACGATGTACAGCTCACAAGTCCTCACAATGAAAATTTTTGACACGGTTATTTCCCCAATACTCACCTACGGAAGCGAGGTCTGGGGGGTCGATCACGACGGAAAGCTAGAAAATGATCCAATTGAGTTTGTTCAAACAAAGTTCATTAGGTGGCTATTGGGAGTTAACAAATTCTGTAGCTCAAATGCGTGCAGATCGGAGGTAGGCCGTTTCCCAATGCGAACGAAGACAAAGTGCAGAGCCATTAAATATTGGCTGAAATTTTGTGAGCCGGAGCATCAAAATAAACTCTCTGGAATAACATTTACAGACCAAATACGCTCTTCTCACGTATGGTAATATGCCCGTCCAGCCTCGTTTTTGAGTACAAGTTCTTTTGAAATGCTAATCAGACGATGTTTTCGTATTTGAATTTCAAAAGAATTTTTACTCGTAAACGAGGTTGGACGGGCATATTACCATACGTGAGAAAAGCGTATTGATCAAGATAAAAAGGAACTTTGGTCAAGCAAATTAAAACGACTATTAAATCTCGCAGGTCTTGGCGACATATGATCAACGAAAACGCACACTCCCGCAATCATGAACTATATAAGACTTATATACGACAGAGACTCTTAGACATAGAACAGCAAACATGGATTAGCGAAATACACAATGATGAACGAAAGGACCCGCATCAAAAAAACAAACTAAGAACTTTTAGGAAATTTAAACTTACCCATGACTACGAAAATTACCTCACAAATGTAAGAAACATCAATCATAGAGTAGCAATCACAAAGCTAAGATTAAGCAACCACAAACTAGCAGTTAAACCCTATCAACCACCAGACCAAAGAATCTGTCCATTATGTAAAACTGGATTAGAAGACGAGGAACATTTTTTGGTGAATTGCATAGCCTATAGGGATCCTAGGAGAGAACTGTTCAATACGCTAAAAAAGGAAACTAATCTTATTCTTAACTCTATGACTCCAAGCTCTGCCTTTGCAACGTTGATAAGTATGAAGCAAGGAGAGAAAACGCAAAAAATTGTGGCTAAATACGTATATGATCGCTTCCGCGAAAGAGATAGCCGCGTTAAATATAACCCTGTTTAATGGTCGTAATTATTGCACGAAAATCTTTGTTATCGTTGTAAACACATGTGTCTATAGGCGCTCTGTTGATAATAAAGCACTTCTCTATCTGATCGTCGGTGATCGTCGGAGATTGTGAGCTGGATCACATGGCTAGGAGGGCTAGGAAAAGAACGTCAGCTAAGGTTTTTTTTTACTTGTTTGTTTGTTTGTTTAGTAGTTTCAAAGCAATTCAATTGCTGTACTTTCAGTGCATTTACTTTTGTTTAGCCTCCCTGCTTCTATGTGAAAATCGTTTTTCAGATGGAAGGTTAGGGATAGACAACAAGAACCGTGTTTGGGGTGGGGGGCTGTTTTCGTTGCCCATATTCGAGTTATTCAGGCAAGCAAGACCAAGCCCGAGGTCGCGGACTTTGATCAGATCGATGAAAAACGGTCCCCGATTACTGAAAAAAATACAACAAAACGCTTCCATATCTGACTCTGTGATTGAACTTTGACTTCTGGGCCGACTTGTTCAAACGCCGGTTAGCGCTAACCCAGGGTTAAATTTTAACCACGGCTTCTTTTTCTTTTCATCAAAAGCACTCTCTCAGATTCTTTTCTATATTTTTTTAGAGTATCCAATCATCAAATTGTAGGCAAAGAGAATTAAACTGAATTTGCCTTTAATTTTACGCTCTCATATCTGCGTTCAAATTTCGCACTAACCCTGGGTTATCTTAACCCACCTTCGAACAACCCGGCCCAGGTGTTTTCCCGGGTTTCTTGTCCCTCAAAGAGAATTCCATTATTTTATAAATACGGTTCTCAGTGACAATGGACTGATCAGGGTCAGTCTCAGTTGTACTAAAAGTTATGTTAAGCTGGTTGCTACAAGTCAGAAGATGATGAAATCTGCTTTCAAACTTTTCCTCTACCAATCCCAGTTCGCTTAAGTTCGGTGATCGAATACAATCGAACTCTTATAAAAAAATAATTAGTAATTAAATCGAACTTTAATGATTGAGTTCGATTAGGTTCGATGGTCGAAGTTGGCAAACATTCGATTAAAAAATAGGACGTTATAAAGGAGATTGCGCGTGTTTTCACGAATGTTTTATTTTTTTGTAGGGTGTCATACGACTGAGTATATCTGCGGGAGTGGTTGTGGCGGATCAGGGTACACTATAGTGTATTTTTTGCAAGAAGAAGGACACCCGGGAAGAACAAGACTATTATTGCCATATTTCAATTTTATCCTCAATCACACCGTGAATATTATTCTCCGTTAAAGACTTTTTACTTTTCTCCCTTTTAGGTTCAGACCCCCTCCAGTTTCGTATCTGCCACGTCGACCTGGGAAACTAAGCAGCGCTACATTAAAACAAAGCCATCAAGCGAATTCAATAAGCACAGAACATTTATTCTTCATGATCTTATATATATATATATTTGTGTTTAGACTGAACAGAAACTATTGGTTAAATATTCTTATTTTAAAAATGCGGAGAATCAAAGATAACTGGTAAAACTTGTTTTGCTATAATCGTCTTAGGTCATCTGCAGTAGGTTGATGAAAAAAGAAACGTATGGCGAGAGGCGGTGATAAATATGGTAAATCAAAAGTCTAACCAAAGGTTTTTTTCTATAAACCAAACGTAAACTATCCCTCATTTTCAAAATTAATTGTGTTAATATCAAAATTTCAAAACGATTACAAAATTGCCTAATCTTGGCTAACACACCCTAATGTCCGGGCAGTACGCGTCCAAAAAAATCCAGATTGTTTGAATCTTCGTGCAAGACGGAACAAACATTTGAAATAACTGATTATAACATAGCGCGCGTGCTTGCCCTATATAAGTCCTATTGAGCCGCTATGTAGCCTGAATTTCATCCGATTACTTCGAGTCGTTATTACTCCCTCAGTAACGTCTGAATCGACCGGCCGTTAATGCCGTCCAGTGACGTCACTACTCCTTGATCTTTGCTTTAATTCATGCAAAAAGTAAAACACGGTTTTCAAGTGGCAAACCGAGAAATATCGTTTGGAAATGTGTGCATGATATAGAATTGCTTTATTTTTTCGATCATAATTCATGTTTAACGTTCAAACTATCAACTGCATGCAGTATAACTCTGAACCGGTTGTACTGAATTCTATAATCAAACTCGGCCGCAATCACGCAATGAAATAAACACACACACGGAACACTTAGTTCAAACACACAATGATTTGTTTTAATTCTGAAAAGAAGCTATTTGGTCCTTAACAAAGAAAAAAAACAAGAAAACAAGAAAGAAAAGCTAAAAGAATCATTACACTTGACGGTAAAAATAACAAGAAGGTCGAATTATAACATTTAGATCTCAGAAAACTTCACGTAAACAAAGTCAACGGCCGCCAAAACCACAAAGCGGCTCTAAATGAAAAACCTACCGACTCTCCGCAATGATTCTTCATTCGCAGTTCAATTTAGCATTTCAGTTTCGAAGACAAGGGCAATTTTGCTGTTTGAGATAAAGATTAAGCTCATAGAAATGTTTGAACTACACGAAAGAATGCCAGGGATGCGATCCGCTGAATATCAAGCGACAATCCCGCTAAAATTTTTCATAATTATACATAATTATGCGAATGTTTAGACAATCAACCAATCAAAATCACTACCCGGTTTTCGGGTAGTGAGTGACGTCACTGGACGGCATTAACGGCCGGTCGATTCAGACGTTGTTGAGAGGAGAAAACGACTCGAAGCAATCGGATGAATTTCAGGCTAGCCGCTATGAACAAAACCTTTATTTACGCACGCCCGTGCGTAAATAAGATGACGTAAGCATTTTTTTTTACCTGGCTGCAAAGTTGTCGTCTTTTAACCTGCATATGCAGTTTTCCTTCTCTTTAAAATATGGAAGAAACCAACGAAGAACTGCCTAATTTTTCAATCGGCATTGACCTTTTACGTCCTGATCCAACTAGCAGCAAGAATAAAGCCGAATTAAAAAAAAACTCGCAAGTTGCGCGTTTCGCAAATTTGTCGGAAGACCAGCTGCAGCAAATTTTGGCCGATCGAGAGACAACATAGATGCCAACTCTCCCGCTTTTGGGGGGAGACTTACGCTTTTTTGCCTCGTCTCCCGCTCTCCCGCTTTGGTACATAAATCTCCCGCTTTTTACGTTCACTACAAATATTGAATACTTAGTAAAAAATAAAACAGTCTTAGTTTGAGATTTAGCCCATTTTTAGCTCAAAACTTGAAGTTTTCTTACTCGCAGTACGGTTTCTGGGGCATTTTTGTCGTTGACAAAGATTATTTCTAGCATTCGAATTTGGATAGTATGTACATCATGTAAGACGTCATATAATGTCTTAAGTCATTTCCAGTGGGGGCTGGGTCAATTTTTCGGGGGGGGGGGGGGGGGGGTCGTTGAAATTCCGGGGGCGAGGTAAAAAAAAAGACAGTCTCCCGATTTTAGGTCTCCAGAAGTTGGCATCTCTGATTCTAAGACTTTATTAGGTTTAACAGGCACTGTTAAGTCTAAAATCAACATTTAGGAACGAAAAATAGTGAATGATCATGACACAGAATGCTACAGTAAAAAAAAATCTAAACGAAATAATATAAAATGATCATTATAGCCCAGTTTATTTATGAGGGTACATAAACGCTTTCGTTACTACTACTTTCGCAGTATTCAGCTTTTTTAAAAGAGAGCTCATGTATGGAACTTGAGTCTATGCAAATCATATGACACTTGTGGCAAAGCCCGAAAGAGATAGCGCATTAAAAAGCACAGATATTATATATAAGCTCATTGAATGTACGCAAGTTTAATAACATGTTTGATCGAGGTATCCAGTAAAATGATAAAAAACGATAGAGGTTTACAATCCATATTACATCTACAGTTCAAAAAATCTTGAGGACATGTACAGGTAAGCAAACGGTTAAAGGAGTACCTGTCTAAGAGTCCCTGTCGACTATTTTCCACTACAGTACAGTAGTTTGTTTACAGCACTAGCCTTGGATCTTGAGCTCGCCATACTACTCTATGTGCGCTGGAAGTAATCTTTAATACCTTGGAGATTACTCTTCTCCAAAAATTTTTGTTCAATTTTTGAGACGGAGAAGCTCCAGTTGAATGAAATATTATAATTTGTTTTCCTTAGAGTCCATGAAATGTCCTGTTTCACTTTCTGTTTTTGCTCTCCTCCGTGGGTTGTTGTTCTCTCTGACTGTTCGCCATTGTGGATTTCCCAGAATGCTCCGCGTTGAGTGAAGCAATAGTGAAACTGACCGAGGAGGGGATGGGAAAAATTGTAAATAACCCCTAAAGCGATTAAGTTAAGGTCGAAACCAACCAATTTAACTTCTGAAAACGCGTATTAACCCCTACTTTTTATCTTAACAAATGAAAGTAATAAGCCTACTCAACAAACGATCAATTTTTGGTCTGGGGAAAATGTCGTTTACACTATTTTTAAGGCAAACGCTTGGAGAGGGGTAACTGCTGATAACTTCCCAGTTGTGCTGATATTTCGTAAAAAGACGTATAAAGAGCAGTTGTTATGTTATCATTTGTTGCTTATTTTGAAACCTTGTTACAATTATCATTGCATTTGTGCCAGTTCACGTGTACACTCTGAAATTTGGGGAAAAAATAAATTTTTATCATTTTTCTAAAAAATGCCTATTCAGCGTTTTTCTCCATATTGAAGCGCAGTTATCTCTGAAAAATGCGTGGCTACCCCCAGTTTTCTTTTTGGATTTCAATAGCCCCTGATATGATCTACTTGTCTCACATAGTCATTATCTGGGAAAAAATACTTCCCATTAGTGGGCACCGTCCTTAAGCTAGCGTTTGAGGATACATTCGGGAGTGTCTCACGTGCAAGTAATGTAGTGCGTGGTTCCGGTTAAACTGCAAACACCTAACGTGTTAGCTGATCAAATGGACAAAAAATTGGGAGGAATAGCAACACAGGTTTGTGGCTTACTCATTCAAGTAACTATGTAGTGCTACGGGGAAGAATGTTGGTCCAATATTCTAAGAAACCTGGATACTGTTCCTGAAATATTCTGAGCTGTTTATCACAATATATTATATTTATAGAGAGAGTCAATGTTGCGGTGAAGACGAAACCTTTTTGGCCATCAAGTGTTAATCGATCATTGCCAAAAAAAACTACCTTTGGAACCGCTTATTTAAGTAACTAGGTAATTAAAGAAAACCAAATTTGGTGTTAGACATTTGGGGATAATATTTGAGTCTTCTGCTCAGGCAAATATAGAGCCGAGGGGGACGTTGAATCGACGCGCTTATCTTTAATTTTCGAGATACCACTCTTCTATCTACTTATTCGCTACTGGAATATACTGTGGATAATGGAAGCTATTGTAACTTTGATGGATCTTCATGCGTTTCAGGTACGAGTCGTCCAAAACAAAGAACCCGAGCACTTCTTAAGAATGTTTCGAGGGCGCTTTATTATCCTGGAGGTAAGATTCTACAACCATAACCATGCACCACCCATTTTCTGACAAGTCCTTTTGTCCCACTGCTCTCGCGTCCTTTTCCCCGTCTCGCGCGCCCGAATTTCCCCTTCCCCTTTTAACGCGTGCCACGCAGGCTAAAGATGGATTTCCACGGTCGCGTTATTTTTACGTGCTTATTCGCATAAACTTAACTTCGTAAATAAAATAGAAGAAATACATAAAAGGTCGCGCGTAAAAATGTAAGTTGAGCCAGGTTCAACTTTACGTTCACGCCCGACCTTTCATACATTACCCCTAGATTATTTACGCACATAAACTACGCGCATACGCACGTAAAAATAACGCGGCAGTGGGAATCACCCTAAACACAGACACGAGGTTGGGCCTTTGCTTCCATGCAGAGACCTATTTCTCTCATGTATTTAGAAATAATCTCGTGTATAAAAAGCAACGAGCAACAAAGGAAACCAAACGCCATGGCTCTTGAGGAAATATATTAAAATATTTCATTCAGCTTACAAAGGCTTTGTACTTGATTTTTGGGTTGTTCACAGGGTGGTAAAGGAGCTAGATTTCGAGCCGGATCCGAGGATGATAAATATGACAAGGAAGGCAAAAGAATGTTTCACGTCCGCGGCACGTCAGACATGAATGCTGAGGCAATACAGGTTAGTGGTATTCTCTTTTCCATTCCACAGGCTACGGTCCTTTTGGTCAGCACCAAGGTTCGTCTGTTGCCCGTTCCGCTGGACAAGGGTAACGAAGGCCTTAGGGACGAAATTGGTTAAGTACACAGTTTGTCACATCTTTGCGCATTCGCAAGCAACCAGCCATACCGTATGCCGTGTATATCACGCACCGTGGTCAAACATCCTAGGCGTTTTTTGTTAAATTTGTGGGTTATGTCATGTACCACTAGGTAGAGACAAAAAGATAAAAAAATAATCATCATTTGATATAGCCATATGATCTTTGCTTTCTATGTTGGTAAATGGTGCCGACGCTTATTTCCCTTTTGAAAACGGTCGTTACCATTTTAACGGTCGATGCCACAATTAGTAACTGAGCCTTACGTCAAGATAGATGTAATATATTCCCTGGATTATGTTACAAAAAGGTAAATTATACGTTTTTGAATAGTGTTAGAAAGAACGACATTGAAGCCCAAGTTGAATTTTCGTTAAAAGTTGCGGAAAGGGCTACGGTCACCCATTATTGATGTAACAGATAAAAAAGACAGTTTGCTAGTGTATGTACTTAAATTTTTCAGAAATTTGGCGGGTTGATGTGGTAGTGTTCCGGGTTCGAGGTCTAGGTTTGGCTCGGGTTGCAATTTTCTTTCTCTTTAATAGAAACACTCTCAATGACAGATCAAGCATTTTCGAAGTGTCTTTAAAAAATGGCAGCGATCGTTTACGAAAGGGACAGCTGCGGTGCCGACATTTACATTCGCTAGCTTCAGTTTTCAAACACTGACTTAGAACCTTTAAGTACAAAGTCAGAACATTTAGAGTGATTTTACTTGAACCGTGAAACAGATACTAACAAATAGTGAAAAACAGCAAGAGGTAAACAAAAGAAGACAATGGAATTAGTGTATAATAGTGCGTAGTATTCTACTACCCATTTCACGAGTCAAGTAAAATCACTCTAGCAAATTAACAGCATATATTGGTAATATTAATATAATTAAATACCCTTTAACAATGCCAACTAACGGCTTAATTAAAAATTTTCTTAGCAAAGCACTTAAAAGCTAACTGCTATCTAAACTCGAATTTTGCTGATACTAATCCGAGAACGCGTTTCATGAACCATGAACTATTGTAAACAGAAAGATTAAGTTGAAGTCTTTGCTGTTGGTTTATCTTTTCCAGGTTGCCCGCAGAGCGGCCTCGTTGAATTCAGGAGACATGTTTGTACTGGAGACTCCTAGTCTTACTTATTATGGAGGGGAAAGGTGATTACAGCAATACCATTATTACAATACTGTTCGATTGTGTACTTTATTGTTTATATTTTTCAAAATATATTCAGTGCACATCACTAAAATGTTTTTTATTTAGAATTTCTATTTATAGATGGCCGGCCACATCATGCTTGCATTGTTTGTTGATACACCTTGTAAATAAACAAAATCCTGCCTCCGAGTTTTTAATTATCCAATATGGAAGGTTGAATACATTAGAGTGTAATTATGCAGTTCCATACTTCCGTCTGCTTACTAGGTAGCCTGTGCCAGGCTCTCAGATAGCATAGTGCGGACGTATTAAAACGAGCAAAGCGAAAATAAGACGGACGCGACTTGGAAAAGGGGGCGGTGGCGGCGAGAAAAATGGGAGAGAGAGCCTGTTAGCATTTCTTTAACGACCCTCTTCCGCCCATTTTTGTCACGACTGGATTCGGCTGTCAAAACTGTTAACACTTCAGTTAGCTACAATCATTCTCAAGTTTCTCTCGCGAGCATTTCGCGTGACGCGAACTCTCTTCTTTTTTTATTCTTTATTGATCTTCTTTCTCTATTGATAACTGCGAATGTGTGGAAATTTATGTCTTCGAATTCGTTATCCTGTGAGAGCATCCTGTTTTTTCGGCTCTAGTTTCTTGTTTCACCCGCCGAAGCGACGACCAGAAATACATCTGCTGTTCGCAGGCTACGGATTCGTCAACGGCGTCTACGAATCTCGCAATCGATCATTCAAAGTGCTACAGGTTTTATAGTAATAAAAGGGGGCGGTAAGTTTTTTCCTCTGTTGGGTAGGTTTTGCTCTGGAAGGTTGTGCATTTTCACTGAGCAAATGTGATTTTAGCGGCTTGTTTCACACTGAGAGGTCATGGCACACATATCGATTTCCTGTGGCTTTTGTTTCTGGTTGGCAGGATTTGCCCTCTGAGGATATAGCGTGAGTATCAGGCCTTCCTAAGGGGCTATGGGAGAGGAGATTCCCTTTTTCCCCAGAAAACGCCTGATACTCAGGCTATCTGAGGAGAGAGCATTTTCTTTGACCTCTTCTGAACGTAGAGCTTTTTATTGCGGCTAAATAAGGGTTTTAATTTTCTCCAAAGTGCCTTCTGGATCTGACTAAGTGATTTTCTTTAGTCCGTGAATGTAATGTTTTTTTTTTTGCAATGTTGTATCACGCTGGGCCAAGCTCGTCAGTTTTCTTTGCAGAATGTTAAATTATCACGGATAGTGATTTACAGATCCAGAATTATAAGAATGAAGTGCAGCTTAAACTTGACTCAGTATAAACTCCAGCTTAGTGTTTCTCTTATAACAGTGTGAGTCTTTTGACTGGAGCGCGTAGTTTCTCCCTTGGTAATAGCTTTTTGAAGCTTAACAGTCTTTGGACTATTTTGTTATTGCCACTTTGTGATCAGCCAGGACTCCGGACTACCGAAAACAATTTCGCACTTTCCTTCTCTCGCTTTCTTCTCGTCCTCCTCTCCCTCTTCACCGATGCCAATAGCTGCGGCCGAAAGTCCAAGCTTTTTAAATTCAGTGTTCCATTTGGTTTCGCATTATAGATATCAGCGGCGAAACGAATATTATCGTAGAGTTCTCTAGGGTTAGAGCAGCTTTAGCCAAGCGTGGGAATAGCTGAAAGATTAAACTTTTGCCGAAACCGGTGGGCATAATAGCGAAAACATCTTTACCGCGAGCCAAGTCGCAGACACTCGTCAAGCCTGAGATCATGGCAAAAAAACATAACGCCTGATCTCAGGTTAGCACTCGTCCAAAGCACAAGACAACGCGGATTCATCAAGATTACACGCGTGATTCGCGTTGGCCATCTTGGTGATGACAAACTGATGACCACGCTACTAGGTGATAATGTTAACTGTCACAATTGACCAATCAGAGGGTATATCAGGAGCTGATATACCGGAACAGGCCGTTAAAAAAATGCGTACAGGCTCCACCAGCCCCCGCGCGTTTTTCGCATTTCTTTTTACTGAACGACTTTTCACCACTATCTCGGAGCCTGGAACAGGTTACTTACTAGGGTGATGTAGCAGCTGTTCCAAAGATTAGTCACCAATGGTTCGAAACCCTAACCCCAAACAATACTAAAACAATGGGAAGAATGACATGTCATTGTTTCCAGCGACCAATTAGGAGAGACCTTAGGAGCAGCTGCTACACTACTGGCTTACTATAGGGAGGTGGAGCCAATCCGTGAAGGGAAGGAGCCGAGAGAATTCTGGGACGCCATTGGTGGATATGAAGAATACGCCACAGGAAAAAGAATGGAGGTGACGTGCAATTTAAATGGCAGAAGGCAGAATTAGCAAAGAAAACGTACTCGCAATCGCGAAAGGGCGAGGAAAAAACTGAACCCGTCTTCCTGCAGTGCCCCACTTTCATCGCTCAAATCCGTTTTAAGCTCGCGCTTTCGTCACTGTTATCTCAATGTCTTTGCAAAGTCTATACCTAGTAGCTACACGAGCGATCGATTAACGAGAATAAATTGAGTTATAAATTAACGTTTACCCTTTACCCCAAACATGATTCTAACTTCTTTTATCAGATGTGTAATTTTAAAGATAGTGTGCAATGCAACACCACTAAGAATGTACGATACATAGCCTTTATTTAAGTGTCTAAGCCTTCTAGCGCCTCTTGGCACTAATCGGCGACAAATTTAAAGCTAATTAATCTTAACTACTATAAAACATGTACAAAAGCCGAAAAATTACTTTATTCACTATTACACCAGAATGACAATACTCAAGGAATAATTCGTCGATTTTCTGATCTAATTTTTAGGAAGAAAGGCCCAGCTACCCGCCTCGTTTGTTTCAGTGCTCCAACGCCTCGGGGGTGTTTAAAGTAGAAGAAATATTCGAATTTTCTCAAGAGGTAATTAACATAACCTTTTAGAAGAACTTAACTATTTATAGACGCATAAGCCATTTGCTGTGCACAGTTACTTTAATGATACATTCCTAAAGAAAGTTATTTCTTTTTTCTCTTTTTTTAGGATCTTATTGAAGAGGATGTTATGTTTCTAGACACTTATGACGAGGTATAATGACCATGCAAATTTCAGGTTTTCTGGAGAACATAGATTGATCTAATCCAGATGCATTGAAATTTGATGCAGTTCAGTCGATCGAGTGAACAGCTGTTTTTAAAAGTTCTTTGCTGTAGATAATTTCATCTTGTATTGATTGAGTAGTGTCTTTATCGTCAGGTGTTTGTCTGGATTGGGGATGGAGCGAACGAAGTCGAGAAATCTGAGGGAGTCACAGCAGCAATGGTAAGGCTAAAAAAGATGCCTGGTCAACTGCAGTATCTAAGGCCTACCCCTGTCCTCCGAGTTGTCCGTCTTATAAATTGGAAAGTAAGGGGAAGAAGGATGCAGGGAAAGTTGACCATGCTATACCATGGTATTTTATTGGCCACTGCCTGAGCGGTCGGTGTGGCGGTCTTTTGCTTAGGGTGATGCAAGATTGGGGCTTTCAGCTGAGGGCTTGAGGTTTTCATTTTCATGCGGTCTGTGACTAAAAAAGATAAACACGCGTTAGTTATTGACGCGTTTAATTTTATCTTTGATCATTTCCAGGATTACGTGAGCTCTGATCCATCTGGAAGGACCTTGGAAGATACAGTGATAATCCAAGTAAAGCAAGGCTACGAACCACTGAATTTCACCGGACATTTTCAGGCCTGGGATAGAGATAAATGGAGCGTAAGTATAACATCCAACTAATTAGCTTGTGTTATATTATGTGATATTTAATTGAAACATAAAAGACAATACTGCTCTTCCTGATGAAGATTCGCCTTCACTAGCCGGGTGAGTCAGCAATTGCGCTTTACCCTCTCTTGATTTCATATGTGTCTGACGAGGTTTTCGTCCTGCCTGTGATATGAGTTATCCTTTTGGAAGAGGTTAAAGGAAATCCTGGAGGGCTGTTCAGAAAAGGAGTCAACTGAAAGCCCGGAGGGTGCCATTCGCCTCCTCGCAGCAAGTTTTAAATTAATATTTCTATGTTTTACTCTCAATTCGATTTTTCGTCCTCCCTGTGGTTAGAAGATTTGCTAATATCCCCTATCGTAACGATCTGTTAGTGGGGCGGAGCGCAACATGTGTGAACTGGGAACATGAAGTCGAGCAGAGCGAGGATGGGAGGTGCATAGTGGATGGCGAAATACAGAAAGGAAGAAGTCGCTTTGCTTTTCTGCCCTTTTCATTTTTTCCGCGTCCCTCTTACCTTAATTATCTATTATCAAGAGATTATTCTTTCTTGCTATTATCTATCTTAATCGATCGTGAGTCACTGGGGGCGGGGCGGCCTCTTTGCCATTCAG
Organism: Porites divaricata; assembly: GCA_038088405.1. Classification (NCBI taxonomy): domain Eukaryota; kingdom Metazoa; phylum Cnidaria; class Anthozoa; order Scleractinia; family Poritidae; genus Porites; species Porites divaricata. The sequence continues at coordinate 30,772,048 of JBBMOI010000004.1, forward strand.
TTGTAAAGTGTACCCATGCAGCAAGAGCTATAATTGTCAGTAGAACCTTACCTTGCAATTTACAATAATCTAGGTACAGAGAATTCTTGTACGCTTCGGTTAAGGGTTAATTCAAATATATGAGACACATTTGAAAATTACACTTTTAAGGAAAGCCATTTCTACTTGCAAAGAATGTCGTTTGACACTTGATTTTATCAAATACTTAAGACCCTGGAGAATATCAAAGGATTAATTCTCTTTAATAAACTTTTTCAGAGTTTGTCATGAGTAGAAATGTAATGTTTTCATACTTCGTTCTTGTCTCCACATGTATGAATTATGGGCCACCAGTCTTGTAATCAAAGTGTATCTTTCTGCTGTTTTTTTTTTTTTTGCTGTTCCACTTCAGTGACTTGCTCGGCCTCCATTTATTGAAAATATAATATTCTGTTGAAACAATGGAGAAGGTGCTTTAAATTCATGTACCTATTCGCTACCACTGGGCTATAACATATGGCCTAGTAGTAGCTCAACCAACCAGAACGCAGCACTGATAATACACCACTAGTTGGATTTTACTGTAATAGATAGCCACGGACACAGGGAAACCAGGACCATAGCCTAGAAAAAAAACTAGCTGTTCATAGTCCTCTGCATCAGCTTTATCTAAGGCAGGTTGTACAAATGAGAATGAGTACTGGTGGTGGATGTTGGAATTGTAATAATGGTAGTGGTGCTTGTGTTGGTGGATGGTGTTGTAAGTAGTGTACTTGTGGTGGATGTTGTAGGTAATGCAGTGGGTGTTGTGTATCTGGTTTGCCCCAATAGGCTTTGAAGCAAAAAATCCTGGACTGGCTGGTGCAGGTGAGGTCACCTTTGGGAGAAAAGAAGAGGACAGACAGTAAATTAATTTTTTTATTTCTAATTTATGATAGCCTGTGTACAGTTGTTCCGCCCTCCTTAGAAAAAATCAGGAGAAGATACATCTGTGAATCGCCGTTGTTAATCGTGCTCGTGTAATTAATCAAGAAATATAAAATATGAAAGCCAAGATTCATTCCTAAATCCGTATAGTAATCCGAACGTCAAGTGATAGGGGAGATGGAGGGTTTATTGAAAAAAAAAAATACGAATTTTGGGGTAGAAAATTGGTTGCTTGATTTGAGCGTAGCTTTTTTTGGGGGGGGGGGGGGGGCTGGGGGATGGGGGGTATTCAAAGCACGACTCGTTAGCTCATTAGGTCAAACACGACTCATTAGCTCGTGATAGTGTGACACTTGACCTTATAGTTTTGCTCTAACGAGGATATCTCCCAACGATTTTGCTTTTTTTATTTGAAATGATGGGAGGCTTGTTGTATATTTCTCTCTGTAGTGGCTGATCTGTTTTTAAGGTTCGGCATGATAACGAAAGGCAGAATTTTCTTTCGCACTTCATTGTTCTTTTGTAAAGCCGACTTCCGTTCGGTAAATTTAACCTCAGAGGTGATTTTTTCTATGAGATTGTGAGGGTAACCTCCAGAGCGAAGGCGTTTTTTGAAGTTGTAGATGTTCTCATAAAAGGATTTAGCTGAGGAGCTAGTTCTCAGAAGTCGAAGGGCTAGCTTCGCCCTTTATGAGACCTTTTCTGACCCCGTGAGGGTTACAGGAAGAGAAATGCGTGTATTGAAAAGTCTCTGTAGGTTTAAAATGTCTGCGGATGTCAAGGATTCCTTGGTTGCAAAATATCTCGCCTTTGTAAACAGTTGTATTCAGAAAGTTAATCTCTTTATCAGATATTTCAGCCGTAAATTTAATTGAAGGGTGATGCCTGTTTGCAAGAGCAATGAATTCATCTATCTCCTTTCTCTCCGTTCTCCATAATGAGAACAAATCGTCAATGTATCTTTTCCACTCAAGAGGTTTAGTTTTACCGAGGTTCAGTATTTCTGTCTCTACCGCCGACATAAAGATGTTGGCAAAGGCGACTGCCAGCTTTGTACCCATTGCGGGTTCCGCGGTGATGGGATTTCTCGGGGGCTAACTTTTGTTGCAGGGTTTTTTGGGAGATTTTGATTTTTGCCTCCTTTCCATCAACCCGTCACTTAAAATCAGGCGGTAAATTCCCTCCCTGTTGGGGCCCACATACTCGCAACTTATTTCTCAAAAACGTTTCTGTGGAATAAACGTTGCGACACACAAAAAGGCTGCTACCTGGTTCAACGACCATTAACCACAGTAGACTCCCGGTAACTCGAACCTTCAAGGGAAATCGAAAACCGAAAAGTTGGCTCACGTAATTATATAAGTTGGAGCTTCAAGAAAATGGTCGGTAGCCAGGAAAAAAGTATTTATAGCATACTAAACAGTGTTATCACATTTTTTGGTGCAAATTAAAGGATACTATCAGAACAGAACGTAACAAAGCATTGCCTAAATATAGCATGCGTCTCGCTGTTATTCAGAGTAAGCTGTTTCACGTTAGATTTGTGACAAAGAACATCAGTCTCCTCTAGTGAACTATATGACAGTATCTAACAGGGAATTTTTTTTTTTTCACTCGCCCGAAGCTAAATGTTAGTCGCCTAACGTCGGGCGTCGTTAGAGCACAGCCTTGGATTATCAAACGTGTTTTGTTGAATACATCGATTGCCTACCGAAGATCAAAATATCATCGACTACCTGCCTTCGCCAGGAAATTACTTTGCACAATTTGAACTCATCAATATGCATATTAAGTATTCCGGACGTTTGTGGATTCCTTTTCTTATATTATATCTGAGCCGCAGAGAAATAAGAAAAACGCGATCAAAATAAAACCGCGGCTTTCATTTTGGAATTCAATCTAGGAACAAATAGTTTACTCACCAAATAGGGCACAAGTAAGCTGGGTCAGGCTGATGGACGAAGGAATCGGAATGGTGACCGACCTGAGTAATCCTTATTGTCTGGTTGTATCTTGCCTCCGAATTAAAAAAAAAAAAAAAGACGTAAAGGAGCAGAATATCGACTGGGTCGTACGTGGTTCGTCTGCTGCAGATAAGCGGTGAAATCGCAGAGCATGCATGTTGGTGACCTCCCGTTGGGCTCTAGTTGGTGATGGATTGTGGCCAGATCTACAAAAGCAACATTCTGACCGGGCTTGGGTTATTATTGGTCAGGATACTCCCCTTCTTTTATAAATATGACACTGGCGGGATATAAGTAATGGTGTTCGATGTTAGCTAAAAGCGTATTAGACAATTGTTATCTTACGACTGTGAGCAAGGGGGTTATGGAGATGGCGCTGATGGAGGTGATTCTTTCCTCTTGCAAGAGCCGAAAAAAAAAAAGGCTACGCCCTTGGTTTGTTTCACAACAACTTCAAAACAACAGCAAACTTTAGTAACAAACATTATGAGAGATACGTTATCGCAAAATCCTCGCGAAGCCTAAATCATCAGCATTGCGTGCGAGTAAAGGGAAACAACCGCTCAGAAAAAAAACTGATTGACAGCTATACTTTCCCATGCCCTCCACAGTGACGTCATTAATAGTCAGGGTAAACTCCTTTTTGCACTTGCTGTTAGTATTCTTCTCTTGTATTCTATACTTTCTCCCGCTTTTTATTGGCGCTGAAGTGTTGTTGAAACGCCACTGTAGCTCCAGTACATCTGCACGATAGTCCGGATCCACGTCAATCATGCATTTTAAGCTTTTGTTCGAAGACGTATCTGCTGTAACCTTGGAAGAAGAAACCTTTGGGCTTATAGGCCACTGACCTGTTTGAAATAATGAGCCAAATATAATAGGCATTGAATAATTCACTAAATAACTCACTATGAAATAACTAAGTAAGTAAAGTAAAAGCTTTATTAATGTGTCAATGTATTTATTCCAGATCTTGCCGGCAAGATTTAGAAAATTCAAGATCTTGCAACTCGCACTAGTTAACTCACCACCATTAACTCACCGCTACTAACTTACCACCTTGTTAAACTCGTTCCATTCATGTACAATTTTCAAAGCTTAGTTAATACCGGCATTGCCTACGATTTTCTGAAGTACGTTTAATTTTCTCATTTTACTTTACTTTCCAAGTTAGGCTATTTTCCGTAGAAAAAATTAAACCTAACATTTTCGGATTCAGAAATGTGATGGACAGAGAAATTGGAAATTTTCTCACTTTCGTAATACGTCAATTTCGGGAAAATAATACTTAAGCCCTTGTGATTTCGAAAAGACACAGATTCCCCTTGAATAACCGAACAGATACAAACTTTACAGCGTCGCTTAGAATTCATGCTTTTCTAAAGATCTTCAAGTACTCTGGAAAGCCTAAAAAGAGTTTTCACTACTGACATCGTTGGGTGCCCCTGAGACTTTTACACAAAACGCCAACGTACCATGCAAGCCTTTGGTCATAATGGCTTGGATTGATGCTTGCATTCTTTTTCTTTTCTTTCCTTTGTTCTTTACCTTTCTTTGTGCAGGACGAAAAGAAAAGTATTTCTTGCGGGAACAACAACACTGATCCCGAGTGGACAGGATATTATAGGTCTGCTTGTTCGGCGGGGGCACCCAACGATGTTTTCTGTAAAATACATGTTCGGAAAGCAAATATTGCGTAGAATTTTCTATAGCTTGATGACCAATCCATTCATGCACATTATTAGCTTATCTAATAAATTCTATACTATTTTCTGAAGTTAATTTTTCTTAATTCCGTCCACCGGTTAAACTAATTTTCAGTATAAAAAGGAAACCTAAAATTTTCAGATCGGAAAATGCGAAGGAGAGAGCATCAGAAAATGGAGTACTATCGTAAAACTTTAAATTGCATCTTAAGATTTTCAGGAAAGTGATACTGAAACCCTTCGTTGTACCTTCAAAGATGACTCAATCAAGATGACTCAAGTTGCCTCAGGATGACTGTAGAGGTACAATTTTAATTTAATTTATAGTGCCGCTTAGAGCGCATTTCTAGCAGGTAATATGGATTTTCAACGCATTTAGGAGGAAACGTTCCGTGGGTGTTCGGCCCGAATGGTAGCCTTTCTATCAGAAAACACATGCAGGATTTTTCACGCTCGCATACCAACTATCTTAATACGTATACAGCTAAATCAAAAAGGTTACTTTGGTAAATTGTTCATTGGTATAATTGGACATCAAGCATTTCGGCAGTGCCATGATTTCCTTCGGGTAACAACCAAACATTGAATCAGCTATATTACACATCATTCAGTAAAAAAAGTACATAAATATGTAAGGCAAGGTACGTTATTTTTTTTTCTGAAAAGTTTCGTGGCCCTTCGAATTCCCTTTCCCTTACCTGGTAAACAGGTGACCCTCCCACATTCTTATCCTTCCACTGCATGTGTACCGGTTCGCCACAATCGGCAACTACGACCCTTCTCTGTCTGTGGCAAGCTTCCTGATTCCCATCAGCGTAAGCAACATCTATTGAAATTTCAACCCCGAGCTCAAATTAAGAGAATGTTCAACTTAATTTGTACTTGATTGGAAGTAGCCAGAGAAAGTGGCTTATATAAAGGCGGATATCGCCAGCAGGATCTTATCAGGCTTGGAGAAAGAGACTCCAGTTCCTGAAAAAACTTCAACTTCTGGCTCAAAATGTGGTAAAGAGGAAAGGATTGTAGGCACTGAAATATCCGGTGATCGTCAACACAACCGAATGAATTGAGCCATATAAGTCACAGCCCTGTGCATGACTGCATACAGTGCCGGGTCACATCACTGAACGTCGAGTTACGGCTGAAAGAGAACATGGGTCGTCCGAGACAGTTACGTGCCATGCCAGAACAAGGAGAAAAAAGAAAGACAGAAAGAGTGAATGAATCTGCTGAATGAACTGTAACAAAACTGTTGTTTAAAAAGAATCTTAAATAATTACAAGTTCCCGTTCAATAGGAAGGACTGGTACGAAAAAATGACATCAATTTGGTACCTGCATGATCACATGCACACAAACGGCTGTGAAAACTAAGGCTTGACTCTCCCTTAATACCTTTTTAAACTAGGGTTGACCATCCCCAAGGGTAAAATTTTTTTTTTGGCTGACCCTGCCCTCTGAAGTCCTGTATGGCGTTCATTACTGCTCAAAACACTTTGAGCACATTTTTGACTTTCTGACACCTATTTTACGTCCAGGGGGTCAAATTCCTCTTTCAGGCATCACGTCGTAAATTTTACGACGTAAAACTAGTACTCTCATCGTTACGTCGTAAAATACAACAACGTCTATTTTACGGCGAGAAATCGACAGTGTACTTTGAAGGTCGTCTTCAAGTTTACGCCGTGATCAAAGTCAACGTAACACGTTATGTCGTAATCATAATATCTAAGTGAAATTACGACGTCACGTAAACGAGGAGGTTCGCGTTACGACGTAAAATGAAATTTTAGTTACACGTTTACGTCGTGGACCGAGGTACGTTGTAATTCATCCATTTGTCAAGTTGTAAATCAAATAGGTTCTACGTCGTAACTTTTACGACGTAAAATTTGTCTGCTTCTTAAGTTGTCAATCAAATAAAATTTTACGACGTAAAGTTAATATAGTTAACTTGTCAATCAAAGTTAACTTCAAAGCCTTAATAGATTACTATTTTCAATGTTTAATAAGTTAACTTCAAAGTCTTAATAGATTACCATTTACAATGTTTAATAAGTTAACTTCAAAGTCTTAATAGATTACCATTTACAATGTTTAATAACTAAACTTCAAAGTCTTAATAGATCAGTACTTTCCAGTTTAATGAGTTAACGTTGTTCTTTACGACATTTAAGACAAAGGACTTCGGTTTTCATCAGAGAAGTAGCCAAAATTAAACCTTTTTTGTATTATTTACGTGTATGATTTTTAGAAGAAAATTTGCCTTTAATTCAAAAACAGCACAAGCGCCGGTTCTCTCATTAACTCTTCTTATTATTATCATTTGTCTACAATCCTTGTTCTTTTTTGTCAGCGTACTTCTCATTCAACCTGGTATCATAAAAACGAGACTTTTTTCAGTCATGCAAAGAGTTAATATTGGTCGAACAGTTTCATGCCTGATATAAAAAAATTTGTATTTCCGCCTCTGTCCCACATTAATTACTAAAAGAACGCAAGCGCTTGTTTTCCGATTAATAGCTTGTTAATTTATTAAAATAAATATTTATTCCAAATTCAAATATTGCCCACAAAGATACAATTATCTATTTTTTACTTGGTGAAAGCTCTCCCCCTACTTGCAACATTGAAAATTATCACAACCTCTGGTGATTTTATGTAAAAAAAACTCCCAACCAACAAACAAGTAAAACCAAACAAAAAGTGATACAAGACAAGTTATGTATGTTATGTATGGATTTATTAAAATCCTCGAGTACTCGCCCAAGACGAATCGAATTAGAAGAGGAACTTGCTAACACACACTTATATATCCAACCTATATGTAAGTCAAAATATCATCCCCCTCCGCCCCACTTATAATTACACATTACCCTTAAACGAGGCCAAGAGTAGATTGTAAGAAAATCTTCATGCAATATTTTCTTTTGCTTGAAAAATTTGTTTTTACGTAAGAGAAAAAGTAACAAAACGACTGTAGCTAAACAAAACCATATCGTTGAAATCTTATTAAGAAGTATTACCTACAAGTGCAAATTATTTACAAAAGTTTGCGCTATCGTAAACTGATATACTTGGCAAACTTCCTCACGAAAAGATTCCCTTTAATTAAATATATACAGTTAGCCAAAATGTAGTGGTATAGAGTATTTTTGGCTACAAGAAGTCCCCTTTTTTTCCTCAGGGATATGTCAGAGGGAGCGAAAAGCGAGCGCGCGTGAACTTTTATGTCCCTGAGGAAAAATGGAGCCTACTCGTAATCTAAAACTATTTGCAAGATCCTAAAGATATTCACATTGCTTCGAACACACATGGTTTTGAAAGACACATCCACGGCTCAGCGTACGGATTACTTTGGTTGTTTTTTTTTACAGACGAAAAATTCGTTGGACTCAGTTACCTTTGCCCGTATCGGTGTCTTTACCCAAGGCAACTTAGGTGCTACAAAAGACTCTAGACTAATGGTCGTCATTTGTTTCAAGTTTTTCTTCTTGATACTTGCATCTACAAAGGAGCAAGATTTGAAAAGGAATCTATCCTTGACACGCGCACTCATTTCAAGCCTACTGAGACATTCCAGTACACGCACTTTACATCGTGTCACCCACCCGGAGTCAAAAAAGGCTTCGTACAGGGGGAAGGCCTAAGACTACTAAGAACTAACTCTTCAGAGGAGACTTTCGTAGAAAACATAAGATTATTCAAACTACGCCTTCGAGCGAGAGGCTACCCTCACAACCTTATAGACAAAACGCTCTCGGAAGTAAAATTCTCTGAAAGAAAGAAAGCTCTCAACGATAATACAAGAGTGCAAAAACAAATATTGCCCTTTGTAACGCAATACAACCCATCTGTGCCTAACCTTAAGCACATTTTAATGGAGAAATGGCATCTTATAGAATCACAACCTAGACTTAGGGAAATGTTTAAAGAAACTCCAATTATTTCTTACAAGAGAGGCATTTCATTAAAAGATATACTGGTTAGAGCCAAACTGTAGTAAATCTCTTCAAACACTACGCGTTGATAAGTAATTACATTCATGCGACACGCTTGCGGGATCTGTGAATGGCCTGTCACCATTTATTTACCACGTCGTAACGCGAACCTCTTCGTTTACGTCGTAATTTCACGCAGATATTATGATTACGACGTAACGTGTTACGTTGACTTTGATCACTGCGTAAACTTGAAGACGACCTTCAAAGTACACTGTCGATTTCTCTCCGTAAAATAGACGTTGTTGTATTTTACGACGTAACGATGAGAGTACCAGTTTTGCGTCGTAAAATTTACGACGTGATACCTGAAAGGGGAATTTGACCCCCTGGACGTAAAAAAGGTGTCAGAAAGTCAAAAATGTGCTCAAAGTGTTTTGAGCAGTAATGAACGCCATACAGGACTTCAGAGGGCAGGGTCAGCCAAAAAAAAAATTTTACCCTTGGGGATGGTCAACCCTAGTTTAAAAAGGTATTAAGGGAGAGTCAAGCCTTAGTCAAACCATATCGTTGAAATCTTATTAAGAAGTACTACCTACAAGCGCACATTATTTACAAAAGTTTGCGCTATCGTAAACTGATATACTTGGCAAACTTGGCAAAACTTCCTCACGGAAAGATTCCCTTTAATTAAATATATACAGTTAGCCAAAATGTAGTGGTATAGAATATTTTTGGCTACAAGAAGTCCCCATTTTTTCCTCAGGGATGTCAGAGGGAGCGAAACGCGAGCGCGCGTGAACTCTTATGTCCCTGAGGAAAAATGGAGACTACTCGTAATCTAAAACTATTTGCAAGATCCTAAAGATATTCCCATTGCTTCGAACACACATGGTTTTGAAAGACACATTCCACGGCTCAGCGTACGGGTTACTTTGCTTTTTTTTTTCTTTTTTTTTTTTTTTTTCCACAGAGGAAAAATTCGTTGGACTCAATTACCTTTGCCCGTATCGGTGTCTTTACCCAAGGCAACTTAGGTGCTACAAAAGACTCTAGACTAATGGTCGTCATTTGTTTCAAGTTTTTTACGTAGAATGCTTAATTAAAATATACTATATCATACTGTACAACGCAAATGTTTTTTTGGTGGACTCATAGTACTGAAAGCAAGACAATTGTGACTTTCTGCAATTTGTTTTAGTCATCACTCATTCACATGCATTAGAAGAAGGAACGTATAGTAGGTGTCTTATCCGATACATGCTATTGATAATACACCCCCCCCGCCCCCCACCGCTTCCTTCACCCTTTATTTTGTCAATGGACAGTCCTTGTATTTTATACCCGATGTGCAGTTTATCCTGGTATAGGTTTAGTAAAATAAAACACTTCATTTAGTGTATGTGAATGAGTTTTTCAAAAACCTTCTTTGATATTTATAAACTTTAATGTTTACAATTCAAGGAGAAAAAAGATTTACTTATTATTTAACATTCATATATAAGCTTGAGGGTCCTGGGAACAGGAGAGGCCTCGTGAGCGAAAATACTGCCGGGCCCATCCCATTCCCAGGAGACTAGTACTAAAATACAACGTGCTATTGGTTTCGTACGTAAAGAGAACTTCACCACCTGTACAGAATTTTTAACAATTATTCCTCGAGCCTAGGCTCTGAGTCATGAAGGCAAGAGAAATAATTGTTTTAGTAAAATACATCTAGTTGGTCAAAAATATCGAGACAGAACAACGTTAGGTAGCGAAACGCGATTCAGCCGCCATTATTTGGTTTTTAAAGCCGGCGCTTTTCGCTACCACTGGGCTATAACATATGGCCTAGTAGTAGCTCAACCAACCAGAACGCAGCACTGATAATACACCACTAGTTGGATTTTACTGTAATAGATAGCCACGGACACAGGGAAACCAGGACCATAGCCTAGAAAAAAAACTAGCTGTTCATAGTCCTCTGCATCAGCTTTAGCTAAGGCAGGTTGTACAAATGAGAATGAGTACTGGTGGTGGATGTTGGAATTGTAATAATGGTAGTGGTGCTTGTGTTGGTGGATGGTGTTGTAAGTAGTGTACTTGTGGTGGATATTGTAGGCAATGCAGTGGGTGTTGTGTATCTGGTTTGCCCCGATAGGCTTTGAAGCAAAAAATCCTGGGCTGGCTGGTGCAGGTGAGGTCACCTTTGGGAGAAAAGAAGAGGACAGACAGTAAATTAATTTTTTTATTTCTAATTTATGATAGCCTGTGTACAGTTGTTCCGCCCTCCTTAGAAAAAATCAGGAGAAGATACATCTGTGAATCGCCGTTGTTAATCGTGCTCGTGTAATTAATCAAGAAATATAAAATATGAAAGCCAAGATTCATTCCTAAATCCGTATAGTAATCCGAACGTCAAGTGATAGGGGAGATGGAGGGTTTATTGAAAAAAAAAAATACGAATTTTGGGGTAGAAAATTGGTTGCTTGATTTGAGCGTAGCTTTTTTTGGGGGGGGGGGGGGGGCTGGGGGATGGGGGGTATTCAAAGCACGACTCGTTAGCTCATTAGGTCAAACACGACTCATTAGCTCGTGATAGTGTGACACTTGACCTTATAGTTTTGCTCTAACGAGGATATCTCCCAACGATTTTGCTTTTTTTATTTGAAATGATGGGAGGCTTGTTGTATATTTCTCTCTGTAGTGGCTGATCTGTTTTTAAGGTTCGGCATGATAACGAAAGGCAGAATTTTCTTTCGCACTTCATTGTTCTTTTGTAAAGCCGACTTCCGTTCGGTAAATTTAACCTCAGAGGTGATTTTTTCTATGAGATTGTGAGGGTAACCTCTAGCGCGAAGGCGTTTTTTGAAGTTGTAGATGTTCTCATAAAAGGATTTAGCTGAGGAGCTAGTTCTCAGAAGTCGAAGGGCTAGCTTCGCCCTTTATGAGACCTTTTCTGACCCCGTGAGGGTTACAGGAAGAGAAATGCGTGTATACGGTCCAATTGTTTGGTGTAGTGGGGGGGGGGGAGGGGGTCTGTATGGGGGGACTACGCAGGAATGGATTATTTTTTTTCACGGTTCAGATTTTTTTCCCCGGTTCAGATAACATAAAAGGGCAGGCAGGAATCGGTCACGAGTTGAAGTATATAAAGAGTAGGAAAGACCTTTTAAAACTAGAACATTTCGAAAATAACTTGATGCATCAGTCATATACTCAGTTCATTTAAGAAAATAAATGCAGTGTTTTAAAGCTAGGGACGTGTAAAAAGGGGAATCATTTAGGGGAATCATTGAGTTTGTTAATGGGAGGTGTAAGAAAGGGGTACCTTCTATGCCAAAGGTGGTTTATTATTGTTTTAGTAAAATCCGACTAGTTGGTCAAAAATATCAAGAATAAAAAGACTTTAGCTAGTTAAAGCTAGACTTTAGTTCATTTTTGCCGTCAAAAAGCCCGCGCTTTTCGCTACTAGTGGGCTATAACATATAGCCTAGTAGTAGCTAAACCAATCAGAACGCAGCATTGATGATAGACCACTAGTTGGATTTTACTAATGTGGGATAGTCCGAGATAGCGAACCAATCAGATTGCTTAAATCACTAACATCACTGAGTGTGTATATATACTAATTAAGAGATATATTTTAGATAGTTGATCAGAAAATAACGTGGGATAAAAATTTGTTGTCTTGTTTAAAGTAGGAGATGCCCTTTAAAGGACGAACAGTTACTCCATAGAACAATTTTTTACTCCAGTCAAACTGCAATAAAGGACACTTCTACGTTGGCACATTTTAGCTTACAGGGCGTGTAAAATGATCCGAAATAAATTGGTTTATTGGCCCAGTTTTTACGTGGCAATCAGAATGCTATACTTGACTACATGCATGCCGAGCGCAGTTTAAATCAAGTGATCGATGCGATCATGATGTAGCTTCGCTACAAGTTGGCGGCAAACCCTTAAAAAACTCCTTTGGTTTCACGACAAGAATCAAAACCCGTTGCAGTGTCATTGAGAGATTTCTTACGAGGACTGCAATGTCTTGTGTAGCTGGTTGTGACTAACGTATCCTTAATGTATTGAAACCTTGTCTTACCTTAAATAAGAAGATGTTTCCGCCTTGATCAAATCACACGAAGGAAAATGCAACCAAGAAATGGCCTGTCTGGAGGGTTCACAGATTCACACATCCGTGTTTTTGTACTCTCCCCAGGTTTCTCTCACAATACAAAATTAAGATGGCGGCGTATGTGTGAATATGTGAATCCTCCAGACAGGCCATTGTTTGGTTGCATTTTCCCTTGTGTGATTTGATCAAGGAGGAAATATCTTGTCACTTAAGGTAAGACAAGCTTTCAGTACATTAAGAATACGTTAGTCACACAGGTTACACAGGACACATGAGGGAATTCGATGGCACAAAACAAATCCCAAACGTCGATCGTCTCCAAAGGGAGGGAGGGAGGGAAACATTTACAAGAATAATATACTGAGTGCCAACCTTGCTGAATAACAGAACCCAAGTGAACTCTGAACACTGTCTTGTTCTAGGCTGTTATACATGTAGCTAGACAAACATCTGATGGCATAGCCAGGAGAAAAGGCTGTACGGCAAGACAGCTCAGTGTTACACGTGCGAACTGTTAGCCATGAATAGTGCTTTGAAAAAGTTGGCCAATGCTGTGGAGCATACTGCCTGCTTAAGACAACAAGGCTGTAAAGTTCTAGGCTAGAATTTCAATATTTCTTAGCGCTTGCTGACCTTGGCAACTTAACCACACAACTCCTTTATTAAAAAAGAACTGCCATGACCCGCCATGAAAGGGTTTCCTGATAACTAGCGTCACGTTCCATTAACTACATTTTACTGGCGTGACAGAAAAAAATAATATGATTGCTTTAAGTTTGCTTCACAGATTTTTATGATCTTTCTCATTCTAGTCACTTGCAAGAATAAAGTAATGTCTGCCTCCTTCCTTCGACGAAAAAGCCCACTCACCATCGCGATTTCCTTTGTTATTCTTGAGCAGCCGAAGTCATTCTCAGCCAAGCTGGGTGAACACGTTTCATTAACCCCACCTCCACTAAAATGATTGACAGAACAGAAAGACCCGAAATACCTTCTAAGTTTTCCAATGCACAGCACAATACAATGAATTACGCTGTAAAGGGGTAACTAATTGTCTATGTCTTATGTTTATGTCTATATGATCTTGAATAGCTGCTGTGAAGATTTTCAAAAACTGAAATGTTTTAACGAGCCTTTCAAAAGTTTCCACAAAACATACAGCAAAAAATTGGGAGGCATAGATAATGCTGAATATATGATAAAATAAACCTCTGAGTGTACCATTTGTGTTTGCTTCAAACTTGCAAAATTAAAACTAGCATAAGTTTTGTCATGTGCAATTTGAAATCTCTTGCTTTTCCATGCATCACGACTTTGTATCATTTTACTACATGCAATAGTGACCTAACATTTAAAATGCTGGGGAAAAGGTCTTAATTTTATTATTGCCATTTTTCTAAGACTATATTCAACTCATTTGACATAATTTTCAGACAAGAAACTTCAACTACACTGCAGTAAGACAAGTGCTTGTTTGTTTACCTTTTATTGGTGGAAATGTTTTTTTCCTACAGCTGACAACCTAATGTTTTCTACTTTTGTTTCAAAAGTGCAGAATGAGAGGGGAATTTTGTTCATTTAACAGAAGTTAGCCTGAGAATCATGATTTTTATGCACCCGTTCAGGCTCCTTGTTTTAAATTTTGGTCACCCATAAGTAAATTGTAGGCGCCTCTGGCAACCAGGCCCCCATTAGGCAGTAGCCTTGACACTGCATAGTGCAAAGCATGCACAGGAAAAAATAACGGATTCCCATTTTTGGATATTTTAGGGTATTTAAAGAATACCCATAAAAATCCCAAATTTGGCAAAGTGAGACAAGTCCCAACCAGGGAATTCCCAACTAAGTTCCCAGATTGGGACTTGTCTCACTCTTCCTAATTTGGGATTTTAATGGGTGTTCTTTAAATACCCTAACATATCCAAAAAGGAAATCCATTATTTTTTCCTGTGATGCAAGCACATACCTTGACAAGTATAAAAACAGTTTTGATAATTCAAAATTTAGGCTTCATGCCAAAATACTGAGTCAATTTTCCAAACTTTAAGATAAAAGCCTTTAAATGGTCTTATTTTATTAACTTTGCACATACACATGTACATGCAAGTGCTCTTAGCTGTACTGTTTGCTGTTTGTGCAAATTTATTTTTCTTGAGTAATAAATCGTGTCTCAAAATCGTTTCAAGTGGTGAATATAAAACATGCTTTTTTCTTGAAACTCAAGACTCAATGTTGCATTCTGAAACTCAGTTTGTTCAAGTTTGAAGTAGTCTTCTGTTTTCATCTCATCACGCAATGCTCATTAGCTTTGTGTAATGAGACAAAATTGTATGCGTTTCGAGGAGAGAGAATCAAGTTTCAAGGAAGAGGTCAAGATTGTCATCTTTAGATACAGACACTATCAATATGGTCATTCTGGTGAACTGGCTTTAGGGGTCTGTTATTGAAATACAATAAAGCAAAAATTAGCTCTAGTACAGGAAAAAGGAGATTGGCCCGTGAATGTTAGTTGATCCTTTACTACTGTATGCTACTTTTTGTGCCCTTCAGTGTGATAAATAATAAATTTGAAGGTTATCCATCAACAGATTAGTGCACCATTTGTTGTGAGCTAGAAGTGTGACATGTTAATAAAGTTACTTTTTTTTAATGGGCCCTAGAAATATAGCCTTTTATTTTAGGAGCCCAAAGGGCTCCCAAAAATTCTCTTAGGCAGCAGACTTGCTCTAAGGTAAATGCAAATGTTCACTCGCACTTCCTAACCATTGGTTTCTGCTTGTTATAGCAGTTCTAAATTTAATTCTGGTTTGAGATAAATGCATTTCAAAGTGGCAAAACCATAGGTTCCATAGCTGCCTGTGTCCCTTCAACTAATGTAAATAAGGAGCAAAATCAGTTTTTAAAAAGTTTATTATTATTTATTCTTTTTAAGTGTGACTTGAAATCATATTCATTATTTTAGGTAATATATATGCACCCCTCTTTTTTGGAAAAATGGCCACCTACAGAATAACAACAAGGGTGGCCACTGGACTCTTACAAAAAGTAAGAGAATAAGCCAGTTTCTATAATAAACCCTGTTTCTCTTTAGACCAAATAAATAAGCAATAGATCAACATGGAAATTCTCCACACTGACCCCATACAATTCTTGAAAACTTGGTTGAGAGACTTTGTTTAAAGATCAAAGCATATTTCCTTTAAGTCATCATTGTGTTAATTCTCATAACCTTTCTACTTGATTATACAGGGACCACACAGGGGGTGGGGCCGGAGGGGCTTTAGCCCCCCCCCCCCCCCCCCCCACTTTTTTGGTTGATTGATCTTTTAGGTAAGTGTTAATTTCCAGGATTATTCGATGGAGTTGCATTTTCTTGGAACAAATTACGGAGAGGATGTTGATGTTAGAACATTGAATGTTCAACTGGAAATATTTAAGGTGTTGATGAAGGATGGATAATTTACCTGTTTTGATGACATTTTAGCCAAGATCAAGCAGCTTTCTGAAGCCGAAAAGTGTATGATAACTGAAATCATAACCCTATGTAAACTTCTTCTTGTAAATCCAGCAACCAGTGCAGCAGGCGAGAGATCCTTTTCTTCTGCTTGGAGACTGAAAACATGGCTACGCTCGACAATGACAAAAACAAACTTTCTCTTATAGGTGTTGCCAATGAGTTTGCAGCTCTCAATGAAAATCGAAAAAGCAACTTTGGCACCTTCAAAGAATCGGCGTAAATCCGACTTAAAAATGTCTGGGTGACACTCATCCGATGAGTTGTTTGGGTTTAGCTTAGAAGTTAGTCTATTCATTTAAATTTGGTCAAACGTGAAAGCCAGTTTGTTACTCGTTGTTTTATAAGAATTAAAAATTAACTTCTCTTTTGGCAGTTTTAGATCCATTTCTAGCCATTTCAGAAGACTTCAATTTCAAATTTTCCCGGGGGAGCATGCCCCCGGATCCCCCTAGTTGGCTCACGCTAACGCGTTCGCATTAGCCCCCCCACTTGAAAATCCACTCCGCGGGCCCTGTTATATACTGATGTTGTTTGGAGAAAATTGATGGTGGTCACTCATGGGACTTCATGTAACACTTCATGTGGACTGATCTTGTATGGAAGTTAAGATTTATTTTTGATCTTCGAAATTCATGTGATTGAGTGTTTCCACTTTGCATTCCAGTGATATTATGAAGAATGAATTATTGATATCATTTTCTGGCTGCTGTTTGATTGTTTGTTTGTTTGTTCCTGGTCCAAAACAGGAAGTAGGGAACATGTCAATTATTTCAGTCTGTTTTTTCCTCTTCCTGTTTTGTGTTTATTGATGCATTTCACAGTAAATTAAATAACCCTCCCCCTCCCTAATAATCCTCCCTCTCTGTTAAGCTCCCCCATCAAACATTCTTGAAATGAAAATGCTCCAGGGAGCTTAATAGAGGATTTATAGTAATACATGTTCCATTATATTGTCTGTATGAATGCTGTATGATGAACCTTAATTACCATTATTTAAATGTGTGTTATTTTACAAACCACAAGGAACTCTCAGATCCAAATACAAAGTCAACAAATAATCGACTGACTCATGTTGATGGCTTCTCTACTTTGAAGGGTTCATGTAAAATTTTAGGTATGTAATCAGCTGGTTTATTGTGTGGAACCACTTTTTCATGAGCAGGTGTCTTAAACATTTTTTAATTTTCCACATGTCCCTGACAACACCACCTTTAAACTACTCCCTTCAGGCCTCTCACCACCAGGCCCCAAAGGTTATGCTGGTGGCAACAAAACAAGTAATGTGTATTTACTTATTTATTCTTCATCTATCCAAAGGTATCCTCACTGTAAAACCTTTAAAGCAGAGCAACCTCAATGTCCTTTGAGTGTCAGCAGTGTGGCAAGTCTTTTAACAATGTAGGAAACCTAAGGACTCATGAAAGAGTTCGCACTATGGAAAAACCTTACGAATGTAAACAGTGTGGCAAGTGTTTTAGTCAAGCAGGAAGCCTAAGGAGACATGAAAGAGTTCACACTAAACAAAGACCTTATGAATGTAAACAGTGTGGCAAGAGTTTTACTCGAGCAGGAAGCCTAAAGATTCACGAAAGAGTTCACACTGGTGAAAGACCTTATGAATGTAAACAGTGCGGAAAGCGTTTTAGTGAAGCAGGAAGCCTAAGGAATCATGAAAGAGTTCACACTGGGGAAAAACCTTATGAATGTAAACAGTGTGGCAAATGTTTTAGTGAAGCAGGAAGCCTAAGGACTCATGAAAGAGTTCACACTGGGGAAAAACCTTATGAATGTAAACAGTGTGGCAAGTGTTTTAATCATGCAGGACACCTAAAGACTCACAAAAGAGTTCACACTGGGGAAAAACCTTACGAATGTAAACAGTGTGACAAGTCTTTTACTCGAGCAGGAAACCTAAAGATTCACGAAAGAGTTCACACTGGGGAAAGACCTTATGAATGTAAACAGTGCGGAAAGCGTTTTAGTGTAGCAGGAAGCCTAAGGAATCATGAAAGAGTTCACACTGGGGAAAAACCTTACGAATGTAAACAGTGTGGCAAGTGTTTTACTCAAGCAGGAAGCTTAAGGACTCACGAAAGAGTTCACACTGGGGAAAGACCTTATGAATGTAAACAGTGTGGCAAGTGTTTTAATCGAGCAGGAAGCCTAAGGAGTCATGAAAGAGTTCACAGTGAGGAAAAGCCGTACATTGTGTATGAATGTAAACAGTGTGGCATGTGTTTTAGTCGAGCAGGAAGCCTAAGGATTCACAAAAGATTTCACACTCGGGAAATTCCAAACGTTTGGAATCCTGTAAACGGAAGAGAGCAGGAGGTGAAAGCATTGATCTCAGGGCCACAGGCTTTACAGACAACCAGCAAACACTGAGAGCAACCGGAAACACCGGTGTAACAGATGCATGATCTGTCATTATTGAGAAACACAGCTGTTGGATTTGTCAAGAGGAGATGATTAGTGAGGCTCTTCTTCTTCAACATTTTGAAAATCATATGACCCATGTTTGTGACGATTATTCTTAAAGGTAAAAAAAACATTTTGGTCCTTTTAAGTTCCTCTCTTTTGCTTGTTTTTCGGTGCTTTGACAACATTTTTAAGTTTTCAACTCTAAAAGGTTTTGTTTAAAGCATGTTGCTTTCATACTTGCAGTTCATTCGATGTATATGATTATCAAGATGGCATAAACAATGAAAGAACAGCCTCTGTGTTAATTCTTTAATAAAAGAAAAACTCGATTTAAATCAAAGTGTATTTATTTATTTATTTACCAAATACTTGCTCTCCATCGATGTGATGATTCTTAGCAAGAGGTCAGCGGCCTTACAAATAATATTAAGAAATAATAACAATGAAATACAAACAATCAAAACATGTTCAGCTTAGCTCGGAAAGAATTTCCACTTTGTGCCTCAACAACATTCAGGGGTAGGCTATTCCAGTCCCTGATAGTATTAGGAAAAAAAGAAAACAGATGATAATTTGTTTTAGACGCCGGGACTTTGTATGAGAATTTGTGCATGTGCCTGCTAGAGCGGCCAGCAGGCTCCAAATACTTCTGATGGTCTATCCCAACTAGGTTATAGTGCATTTTATATAGCATTGTTAGCCTTGCTTTCCTCCTACGCAGTTCTAAAGTTTCCCAATCAAGTTGTTCCAACATTTCTTTGACACTAGCAGTTCTTTCATAGCGGTGTAGAACGTAGCGTGCAGCTCTGCGTTGTATCATTTCTAGTCTATCCGTGTTATGCTTGGTGTATGGATCCCAAACCGTTGAAGCGTATTCCACAGTGGGTCGAACCAAACTCTTATAGGGAATTGACTTCAGTTCTGGAGAGTTAATCCTGAGATTTCTTCTCAGAAAGCCTAATGACTGGTTGCCTTTAATTACAATGTTGGATATGTGTTGATTCCAACATAGATCCGATGTTATTGATACTTCTAGATACTTTGCAGAGTAAAGAGTACCTATTTGTACGTGACAACTTAAAGATGTGTATGACTTCTCATGATGCGAATGGAAAGAGACTTTTTTCTTACAATGTTAAAAAAAACGATTTTTCACTTTCATCCATACTCCACAGTCTTTTATTTTTGATGTTCTCATAACTGTGGTTTGTGGAACTCTTCAGTTATTATAATAACTGTTATTTTCTAATAAAGAATTGCAATCACCTATTTTAAAATGCCTTTGGAGAATATTTATTGGTGTTAAAAGGCCCTGTGTATTAAGTCTGACAGTATATATAAAGTGCCCCATTCCAGTAAGTTGCTTTATACTACTACAACTTGATGGTCACCTAATAATTCCAAGAAAATAAAACCAAGTAATTGATGGTTCAAATTCTATTTTTAATGCCTTTAATCTCTTGGCGAGTTTTGTTAGTCCTTGTCTGGTAACTACTCTGGCTTGAATCAAACCACTTCACACCAAATTGTCTGTTATACACAGCGAAAATTAAACTTTTCAAGCTAAATTGGAACTGTTTTTCTGATCATTTAGACATTCGTAGCAACGAAGATTTTTTGTTACATCATACAGCGCATGCCGTGTAAGGGATGCTATCGTAGTTCTATCGTTTAAGCGTTTTCTTGTGGACAGGCGAAGACGATTGAAATACGTTACTGTTTTGGGTTGCGCTCCTTATGACCAATCTTCTAAATCCGGATTTTTTGATCCGTAATTTGATTTTTCGTGGCGTCAAGGACTAAACCAATCTAGGATTGTAATCTGAACGATCCACCTCCGTCTTGGATCGTTCAGATTGGTATCTCAATCTGGTTTCAGATTTTTGTTCCATTTAACGAAACTGCTTTTCGATCGCAAGAACGTGCTCGCTCATCAATAAAGACGTTAGTTCAGGTAAAGTTATTTATACTCCTTCTTTGTTCTATGCCGCTTAAGGATTGTGGTATATTAAACGTAAGTTCCACTGTAACTAAGTCCGTTAAAAAGCAAAAACGCTTGGATTTTCTGACCGTTGTAAAGTTGTCCAATGTGTGTGTGTTTAGAGCCCGGTGGAGGGCGGGGGGGGGGGGGGGGGTTACTCCAGAGTTCAAGTGACAGGGATGATCAAATGGGGAAAACATCAAAACCCCAAAAATTTCTACGGCTTTAAAACCCAAAAAATTCCCTGGACCAAAATTTAACCAGCAAAAATATCCCGTGCGGAGCCATAAAAATTTCCAGGAAGCGTTAAATATTATTTTAAGTTGACAAGTGGCAACAGCATAAACCACCACTAATTAAAGAGCAACGTTTCTTTCCATTTTTCCACCGTGAAGAGAAGATGCTAGCGGCTAGCACGAAAATTCAAACAATCTGAATTTTGTTTAGTCTCTTACTGTTCGGATATTAGGGTGTGATAGCCAAGATTTGACAATTTTGTAATCGTTTTGAAATTTTGATATTAACACAACTGATTTTGAAAATGAGGCATATTTTACGAAAAAAGCTTTGGTTTACCATGTTTATCACCGCCTCTCACCGTGTTTTTCTTTCTTCATCAATCTAGTATGATGAAGATTATAGCAAAACAAGTTTTACCAGTTGTCTCTGATTCTCTCCATGTTGTAAAATGATATTAAGATTATTTAACCAGTAGTTTTTGTTCAGTCTAAACACAAATACACTTAGGGACATATAAGTCAATTTACACTTGAGCCACAGAAAAAAAATTAAAATGTACAGATTATTGAACATAGGATATTGAATAAGTGAATGTAATCATATCCGCTAAAAAAATGGCTAATTCAAGAAAATCATTTAGCTGGAAAAAATACAAAAATCCATCGAGATAAAACTAAAGCTATAGGAATACCAGCTGAAATTTTTGACAAATAAATCCACCATCCGAACGTCAAGAGTCTGTTTGAAAGGGAAGGGAAAGGGGGTTTTTAGGCGCCCCCCCCCCCCCCCCCCCCGCGTTTCTTTCGCGCTCTAAACCTCCTTTCCCTTCCCTTTCAAACGTCTACCACGCAGGCTAATCTGTCTATTTTGGCGTATTTTGATGAGGGAGCAGTCGTCTGTCTGTGCATGGGCGGCGGCCGATAAACCGTCTTTACTCTATAGTGTCATGAAAACGACCATTCCATCATCTATGTCTTGCACTGTACTTGCTCCCGATATTGGTCCCGGCGTAACCACTTGTGTGCCGTTCGGTAATCGAACTTAATTGAACTCAATCGATCGATTGGGTTCGGTAATCGAACACAGTGGAACCAAAAAAATTCGTGAGAGTTCTATTTCCGCACTCAATCGAAGCAATCGAACTTTTAATTGAACGTTCTAACCTACACTCAAAATAGGCAAGAACAAAGCAACAAAACAACCAGATTAGCTAAGATCATGAAGAATAAATGTTCTGTGCTTATTGAATTCGCTTGATCGCTTTGTTTTAATGTAGCGCTGCTTAGTTTCCCAGGTCCATGTGGCAGATACGAAACTGGAGGGGGTCTGAACCTAAAAGGGAGAAAAGTAAAAAAGTCTTAAACGGAGAATAATATTCACTGTGTGATTGAGGATAAAATTGAAATATGGCAATAATAGTCTTGTTCTTCCCGGGTGTTCTTCTTCTCGCAAAAAATACACTATAGTGTACACTGATCCGCCACAACCACTCCCGCCGATATACTCAGTCGTATGACCCCCTACAAAAAATAAAACATTCCGGAAAACACGCGCAATCTCCTTTATATAGAGGATATTACATGGCCGCGCGGAGATACGAAATTTCTCTTCGAGTGTTGAAAAAAATTTCACTCGTTCGCTGTGCTCACTCGTGAAATATTTTTTCAACACTGAGAAGAGAAATTTCGTATCTCCAAGCGGCCATGTAAAGTTCTTTTTATTATATAAACACCAATGAAATATTAAACCATTTCACTTTAATAGTTTTTTGGTGTGAAAGGCGCGATTTATTATGTAGCCATAGCAACGGTGATATTTTCTGAAGATATCAAGTTTTCGCGCGAAAGCTCACCTGGTATTTCATATTAGTGTTTATATAATAAAAAGTCTTATTTTTTAATCGAATGAATGCCAACCTCGACCATCGAACCTAATCGAACTTAATCATCAAAGTTCGATTGAATTACTAATTACTAATTTTTTTTTTTTAAGAGTTCGATTGCATTCGATCACCGAACTTAATCGAACTGGGATTGGTAGAGGAAAAGTCTGAAAGCAGATCTCATCATCCTCTGACTTGTAGCAACCAGCTTAACATTACTTTTAGTGATGTGAAGTAATGAAATAATTCATTTTGAACTGCGGTTGTAGATGAAAGTGAAGAATGATCATCGCAGTAAATTTTTGCTTAAATTGGAAAATTTACTGCGATGATCATTCTTCACTTTCATTACTTTTAGTACAACTGACACTGGCACTGATCAGTCCATTGTCACTGAAAACCGTATTTATAAAATAATGGCATTCTCTTTGAACGACAAGAAACTCGGGAAAACACCAGAAGTCAAAGTTCAGATATGGATGCGTTTTGTTGTATTTTTTTTTCAGTAACCGGGGACCATTTTTCATCGATCTGATCAAAGTCCGTGGTTTTCACTTCACCCCGGCACTCCACGACCACCTCGGGCTTGGTCTTGCTTGCCTGAATAACTCGAATATGGCCAACGAAAACAGCCCCCACCACCCCAAACACGGTTCTTGTTGTCTTTCCCTAACCTTCCATCTGAAAAACGTTTTTCACATAGAAGCAGGGAGGCTAAACAAAAGTAAATGTACTGAAAGTACAGCAATTGAATTGCTTTGAAACTACTGAACAAACAAACAAGTAAAAAAAAACCTTAACTGACGTTCTTTTCCTAACCCTCCCAGCAATGTCATCCAGCTCACAATTTCCGACGATCACCGACGATCACTGACGATCATCCTCGACGGACCCCGACAGACCCCTGGCAGACCCCGGCGTGTTTTTGTACTCTCCCCAGATTTCTCTCACACAACAAAATTAAGATGGCGGCGGATGGGTAGGTCATTTCTTGGTTGCATTTTCCCTCGTGTGATTTGATCAAGGCGGAAATAGCTTGTTACTTAAGGTAAGAGAAACTTTCAGTACATTAAGGATACGTTTGTCACACAGGTTACACAGGACATAATTTGCAATCCTGTTGCGAAATCTTTAAATGACACTGCAATGGTTTTTGAAGGTAATTTACATCATGATTGCATCGGTCACTTGATGTAAACTGCGTTCGGCATTTAGTCAAGCATATCATTCCGATTGCAGCGTAACTTACCCTGCTAGCAGAGCAGCCAAAACAGCGAATAGAATGGCAGTACAACGCTGAGAAACACAAGGGAAAAGCCTCTGCTAGCAGGGTAAGCGTAACTGGGCCGATAAACCGATTTATTTCTGTTCATTTTACACGCCCTGTAAGCTTCGGAAGTTGATCTAAATGTGCGAACATAGACAGTGTGTTTGCCGAGTTCCTTCAACATCGAATGCTGATGTTCAATTGTAAACAAAGGTCCCGTTGAAATCAGTTGAAAGCAATACAAGCGAGTCAATCTAACATGAACAATGCTTTATTTAATTTAGCCAATGAAGCGAGTGATATCCTTAATGTAAACTGATCGTCTGGTGTATCGCTCTAAAGTAGCGAGAACTATTATTAGCAAACCAGTCCTTAGCCAAACCTAAAGAAACTGTAACACAGCGATTATTATACAGCGACAAGACTGTAAGCAGTGCTGATTCGACGCTTTGCAAACACAACTCGCTTATTCTTTCGAGAACACATACCTAAGCCTCCTAAGAATTAACACAAAATAATAGATTGAGGAATCAAAACATTTCACAGTCGAAACAGGCTTCAGGAAAATCTCACCTGGTCCTTAGACATTTCGTAATTTTATGACCTTCATTGTGTTCATCGGACTCGACAAAGCATGCATACGCATTCTCTACCAGTTTAAATTTTGAACTGCTTTCTCCAGTGACATTTACCGAAGTCGGCGATATATCTTCCTCCATTTGGAAAAGAATTAAAGTCTTATGGGCCTCTTTGATACTGTCTCTGTTAAGCTTCAGTCAAGCTTCAAAAAAGCGAATCTCCCTCGCAGTCGTTTTTAGTATGATCAGGCAACGCTCCTCAAAAGTGGAAGCCAATCAAAACACTGCATTTGACAAAAGAATCGTTTCAAAACAAAAACACAAGCGTGCAAAGCCGTTTGGGTGAACATGGGCCTTTAACAATCAAGTGAAATTTGAATTTAAAAAAAAAAAACAAACGAAATGAAAATAAATTTTAACCAAAAAAAATAAAAGAAAATTTTTATATTAAAATGATGATAATAAAAATAAAAATAATAATAATAATAAAAATTAAATCGAAGAAAGAAAATAATATAAAAAACAACATAATGAAATCCCTAAGTAGAAATGCAAATTCATTTTTATTTTGCTATGATACCCAGGTAAAAAAGTCAGGCGGGATCCCGCAAATCCCACCTGGGATCCCAGGTTTGTCCCGGGTGGGATCCCGGGTGGGATCCCGCCAATCCCACCTGGGATCCCGACCGGGATTTTGGAACCTCCCACATGGGATCCCACCTTGAATCCCAGGCGGGATCCTGCCAATCCCGCCCGGGATCCCGGGTTTGTCCTGGGTGGGATCCCGGGTGGGATCCCGCCAATCCCACCTGGGATCCCGACCGGGATTTTGGAACCTCCCACATGGGATCCCACCTTGAATCCCAGGTGGGATCCCGCCAATCCCACCCGGGATCCCAGCTATATTCTAGGCAAAATCCCGCCAATCCCGCATGGGATCCGGCCTCAAATCCCAGGTGGGATCCCGCTAATCCCGCCATCCCACCTAGCAACCTATGTTTGTCCCAGGTGGGATCCCGCCAATCCCACCTGGGAAATCCTGAATTTGTACCACGTGAGATCCCAAGTGGGATCCTGTAATCTCACTTGGGGTCACTTGTTTTTGACTCAAACGCGATCCCATTTATTGACAAATCCCAGTTCCAGCTTTGGAGCATGTCTAAACTAAAGTGGGAAGGTGGAAAATATCACACATGGGGTCCTAAAGCAGGCTTACCCACAATTTTTTTCCCATCCAAAAGGTTCCACTCAACCAGAATACAAAATAAATTAAAACGGTTTTGGCATTTATTGCTGGTATATAGACTTGAACCTTGTTACAACTTCACTTGATCATTAGAAAATATTTTATCATTATAAATAGCAATTTTTTACCACTCTTTCTTCATTATGACTCAGCAGGAAATCACAACTTTCCTAAACGTCTTGTAACATCAAACATTATAAGCTATACCTCTTCGTCGATGTAATTTGTAACTTGGAAAATAAATGAACTGAAAACTAAAAAGCTTGTTCTTGTAGTATATAATAGACATGGCGTTTGGAGATATTTAATAAATTACTTTGTCTTTAAACACACATCTAAAGTCTTCACAACTCTGACAAGTCGGTATATCAGCTGCTGGAATATTATGAGCAGGATTCCATCAACCATTTTCAACAGAGACTACAATTATGTCTGCAGTAAACAAGAAGGGGCCAATAAATGGTATTTCATTGCATCACTCATTAAAGTTTCCTACTCACATCGGCAAGACTAAAAGTTCCAGCTTTAATTCATACCTTGGTGTCGAAAGTTACCATCAGATGACCCAAGTAACAACGAAGCACAATCAGCAATATGCCTTTACTACCATCCACAATCCAGCTGACTTATCGTTCTTCAGCTTGATTGGAAGCACGCTTCATGTGGGCAACAAAACAAATCATCAATCCGCCTTTAACATAACGCCGATTTGGGAGCAAAAAATATGAACTCGTGCTGGAAAGTCCGCGTGAATTTGAACTGATTCAACGGAATTTCATTGTTCGCTTTTCTATTGGTTCAAAAGGTGCACGTGACGACGGGAGTCTCTTTAACGGAGACTGGTAACTAGTCAGCTCAAACATCAAATATGGCGGGCAATACTTTCGGTGACCGAGTTTAGTAAGCCTAAAAAGCAGTGGTTTTAAGTGTTGAATGAAAGAATCCAAAGCTTTTTAGGTGTCAGCAGCAAGCGAAAAACTTTGCATCGTTTTTTTGCCAGAAACGATGGCCTTATATATACTTACAAAGCTTCAACGAAAGACATGTTGTAGACATTGTTTGGACTAGCTCATGCAGGTATGAGAAGACACTTTGAATATCTCAGTTGCTTAATTACTGCACTTGTACGGCAAAAGCTTTTTTATTCCGATAAAAGAATTCACGCAAGATATGTCAGAATTTACGAAGCTAACTTTACGATCGCTGAGGTACATGTAGACTTCTGTATTATGGACAGTGAATAGATAACTCGAGCAGAGGCCCTTCGATCTTCCACGATAAATCGCAGCTATGGAATCCAAGACGTGTTGTTTACTAAAGGGTGTTGTATGTGAGCAGGCAAATCAATTGGAGAATGGACATTTAGGCAAAATGACTTCAATGCAGTAACAAATTACTATGCATGTGGCTTGCATGCACTGAATACCAGCAGTCTACTACTATAGTATAAAAACACGGGAATAGTTGCAGTAGAAGTGAACAAGCCCAAAGGCAATCTGTGTGGACTGAAGTCAGTTTCCCTATTTTTATTTGTCGTTGGTTAAGCCTAAAAAAGAAGTCAAAAGGAGTCAAAATGGTGTTGAATTATAAAGTGCAACTTTAGAGAGTATAATAACATTTTTACCAACAGGAGTCTATAAAGCTATTTCTTTGGACTAACAAGTTACTGTTTTATGCACACATTTTTTTTTCATCAGTATGTGTCATTAGGAACTTTATTGAACTAAGTTTAAACAGATCTGGCAATAGCTATTACGAATTAATAAATGTGTGCAACATTTCTCTAAGGCATTAACATCTACTTTTGTGTTAGTGTAACTTGGACACTTTCATGGGTTTTTAAATGTACCTTCATGGGAATTTCATGGGCCATTAGAACTTTCATCACCCATGAAATACATGCTAGACTGGAACTGCCTTTTCAGGGGTCATGAAATGTATCGGTCTAAAATATATGTGACTTTCATGACCCATGAAAATCCATTTTCATGGCTTTGCAAACTTTTCATGGTTCATGAAAATAACTGGTAAAGAATTTCATGGAATTTTCATGACTTGAAATCTGAAATTGCTGTTTTCATGGCCATGAAAAAAGGTTTATGGGTTTTTCAACACATTCTCATGAAAAAGAGATTCGTAGTGCATGCTTACTGTTGGCACATTTCCAAATATGGTGTAGCACAATTAAATTATTCCTTAACTTTACTTAAGTACAGAAATAAATGGCTGCTAGTCTCCATCAAAGAAGATAATCAAAGTTTTGCAGATCTCTTATTTTTCAACAGTGTATAAGAAGCAGTAAATTTTATTAAATTCTGTTTT
Organism: Porites divaricata; assembly: GCA_038088405.1. Classification (NCBI taxonomy): domain Eukaryota; kingdom Metazoa; phylum Cnidaria; class Anthozoa; order Scleractinia; family Poritidae; genus Porites; species Porites divaricata. The sequence continues at coordinate 30,800,132 of JBBMOI010000004.1, forward strand.
GTTCATTACGATTGCTGTACACTCTTGTCTCTAATTTCACCCTTGGATCCCTGGTGGGAGGCAGGATTCCACATTGGATCCCAGAAGGGATGTGGAATCCTGGGTTGGACCCTGGGAGGGACAGGCGGGATCCCGCCTTGGATCCCAGGTGGGAGGCGGGATCCCACCAAGGATCCAGGGTGGAAGGCGGGATCCCAGGTTGAACCCTGGGTGGGACTGGCGGGATCCCCCCTTGGATCCCAGGTGGGAGGCGGGATCCCACCAAGGATCCCAGGTGGGAGGCGGGATCCCACCTTGGATCCCAGGTGGGAGGCGGGATCCCACCAAGGATCCCGGGTGGGAGGCGGGATCCCGCCTTGGATCCCGGGTGGGAGGCGGGATCCCACCAAGGATCCCGGGTGGGAGGTGGGATCCCGCCTTGGATCCCAGGTGGGATGCGGGATCCCGGGTTGGACCCCGGGCGGGAAAGGCGGGATCCTGCCAACAGTGGCGGGATCCCGGCAATCCCACCTGGGATCCCAGGTGGGATTGGCGGGATCCCGCCTGAATCCCGCCTGCCTTTTTACCTGGGTAACACTGGGCCAAACTGAAGTCACAATAAATTTCTTTTCTCAAAATGAAATGTCGTGAAGTGACCCATCGTTATCATAGCCTGCGACACGTAAGGTCAGTGGAGAACCCCTCGTTACCAGGGCCTCGATCTTTCTTCTCTCAAAATGGCGGTTTGCATTCGTTGCTCAGACTGGGAGAAGGACCAGCAACTAAAGAGCGATCTTGAGCGCTATGTGTTAGCAAATTATTCGAGACAAGAGATACTAGATTTTGCTAGTCGCGACTACCCTGATTATGCATGGAGTCTACCCACACTCAGTAGGAGATTGAATTTTTTCGGCATCAAAATAATACATTTGTTATGACACGAGTGTAGAAGATGTCAAAAAGGCTATACATTACAGGCAGAAATGGAAGACCCAGGGCAGTACCTGGGATATCGAGCTATGCAGAGAAAAGTTCGAGAGCAGCATAAATTGGCTGTTCCTCGTAATCTCGTTTATGATGTTATGAGTATGGTAGATCCCGAAGGAATGACGAGGCGAGGCAATGCACAGGCGGCCCAAGCTTAATGTGTGAGTTTAAAAAGGCTGTGAATATAAAGGATTTGTATGGGAATTTAGGTAAAAGATTCAAATCGATAAATACTTGCTAGAATGTTTAATGAAATACAGCTTACCGTATTTACTTTGCTTGTCTTTGTTCGCTGTGTGGTTATTTTCCTGATCCGTTCTTTTATTTTTTTGGTTAAAATTTATTTTCATTTTGTTTGTTTCTTTTTTTTTTAATTCAAATTTCACTTGATTGTTAATCTTTAATGTCAATCTTTCAATTTTGTTATAAGTTTTTTTTTGTATTTTTATATTTATGTATATTTATTTATCTTTTTTTAAAATATGTTTTCAATTTTCTTAAATAAAACAGGCATTTCCAGTTAGTTTTCCTATGATAATAATGGGCCACCATACTCCTCCCAGCCTGAGTGATTTTTATCTTATCTCACAACAAGTCAAGTGACTTCACTCCAGGTTTAGGAAACTACAATTGACAACAAAATTATTGAGGCATTGTACTCAACTAGGGTAACAAGAACGCTCTTAGTAGCGTTGAGTCTCGCGTGTTTGTAGATACGATAAGCAGTGAGGAGGCGAATAGAGCGCAAGCGTTCGTCATTCGGAGTCGGGGGGGGGGGCTCCGCATATAAAAGGGCTGGGGATGTTAGTGACATTTCGAGTTGTGTTATATTATGTACATCCTGACAATGATCACATGTTTAATGTGATGGGACGAAGTTGAACTGGAACTCTCGTTTATGGAACTTGACTCGAGACTTGTCAAGATTTCTTGAAATAGTTTTGGTTTTGTTACGGAGATTACAGTCTTAAAATAGAATCTACAGGGGATGCTCGTCGTCTTGCTTAGGGGGTGTAAATAGTCTCTTTTAGGGGTCAAAAAAGCTTGGGCTACAGCAAGTGAAAAAGTTGAATTATGCTTTCGACCTACTGCACAGGGTCCAGAGGAGTTGCCTGTGAATAATTGAATTACTTATTTAAAGTGATCTCACCTCGAAAAATGTTTATAGCTGTCGCTTAGCGCGATTAATTAGCCCAATGGGATCTTTATGAATCTACTGTAAAGGATTTCTTTGCTTTGTAACTGATCCAGATCGACTTTATTGTTCGGTATTTTGAAAATCAATAACTGCAAGCTATATCCTCGTTGGTGCACAGCAGGTCGTCCGAACGGTGACGAAAGACCATTGTCCGAAGGGCGCCTGAAGCGCGTAGTGGCGAGTAAAAAAAGGATAAGGGAGGATACTTGTACCACGTGACTTGGTTCGTTGTGAACCGCATTTCTCGGTGACGGAAGTGAATGAGACCGGAAACGCAAAAGTAACAGATCACTGCTAATTCGAGAATCAGAACATCAGCTGCGGAGGGAGTTTTAAAGATCTTAAAGATCTATGCGAAGGCAACATAGTTTTAAGTGAAGTTAAGATCTTCCAAGACTGGAGATTTGTTGTGCACATGTCAACAGTCTTCGATGTCTTAAGGAGGTTTCACTTGTGTAAAGGCTTCCCAGTACTGAGTCGCAAAACGCACAGGCAAAGACGCAAGAGGTAAGATTGTTGGGACCACCGAAGAATGACTCAGTAGTGATGATATCACAGGTGCCTTGTACCTCCACTCTACTCAGTATTACGTTTTTTTGCAACAGTACACACGACCTGTAAATCACTACCCGTAATAATTTAAGATTCTCCAAACAAAGCTAATGAGCTGGGCTTAACGTGATACAGCATTGCACAAAAACATTACATTCATGGACTAAAGAAAATCGCTTAGTTATTCAGATCTAGAAGGCACTTTGGAGAAAATTGGAACCCTTATTTAGGCGTAATAAAAAGCTTCACGATCACGCTTCAAAAGATTGTGCTACACAGTCGTTTTTTAGTGTCGTCACGCAACTAAACGCTCCTTCCTGCTAATAACCACAGTAAATCGATATGTGGTAAAATCACATTTACTCAGTGAAAATGTAGAACGTTCCAGAGCATAATCTACTCAGCGAACGAAAAAACTTTATTGAAACGAGCAGCATTTTGGCATGAGGTAAAAGTCGTGTAGGTTTACCATCTCCTTTTATTGCTCTAATCTTGAACACATTTACTTTACTACCGTCATTTCCATCATCATCTGTTGCGGTGTACAGGTTAGTCGGTTTATAGAATGTGTAACGAAACTGTAATACGATTAAAATAACCCATTTTTTCAGAGGTTTTCGACGGGTTTTGATATTCTAATAAACACATCTCCTCTGGATCCTGTGTATGGTGCGTCATTTGAATCATTGTCTAAAATAAAGTGTACGCTCATTATTGTACCAAACTTGTGGGGCACAAAATAGCTCGCTTAAATTGTAAATCCTTCTTTTATTTAAATCACCGTCTGCTCGTACATTTCCTCTCCGTTGAACGGGAGAGGTAAATTAACGACGATTTGCTTGTTGTTTTTTACCTCGTCATCGAAGTTCTGCTCATGAACATTCTTCCTTGTTTCAACATCTGATGTATTCACTTCTTTCAAAGTTATCAACGCTTTCAAACGACAGAATTCGTGGAACGACCCATTCCGAAAACGCTCGACATCTTTTAGTGTGGGTCTACCACGAATGGTGTGTGGATTTGTAAGCGAGATCACCGTATAATCCATTAATCTTTGCAAATTTTTCGTCTCAAAACATAACATTCGGACAATGGGACGTTGTTTTTCGAAGTGTTCACAGAGATTGAAAGCATCGTGTCGATTTTCATCCCCAGATTCTGCACTACCATGACCCGGAACACGTGTTTACAAAACGACCAAAACCATTCTTTCTGTCACGTTTTTTCGCACGTGAAGGTCAGAACCAAATTACCATAAGATCAGAGAGAGCACGTGTTTACAGTTTTACTTTTTGTTATGTCTGTTTTGCACTTACGATTTTACTTACTATGTCATATAAGCATGAAACGTAACCTGTTTTAATGAAAAAGATAAACTCTGATTTCTTACATGGAAGAAAAGCACTGAAACATGATAAACATTGCGCGTTATTGACGTTATTCCAGTCATCCCCCAAAATAAACCATGAAAGTCGTCACGATTCTTATCCCCAGTTTCCACGGTCTTCGCTAGGAACGCGGGGCTTGCAAACTAGGTCCGAAAAAAAAACAACTGCATTTTAAGAGTCTCGCGTTGCTCAAAGCACGCTCGACTAATAACTAAAGAGAAGAAAAGAATCCACGCCCTCCCCACTCCCCTTCATTCAAAGTTGTTGTTTTTGTTGTTTTCCATAGGTAGCTGGAACAGTGGCACAACATTGCATGGAGGGGATGGGGGAGGGAAAGCTTTATTTCCCCTCTAGAAGTCAGTAAAGTTTCAGCTTTAGGGCAAAGTGTCTCAACTACATTGTAATTTTGTCACCTGTTGTAGCTCTAGATTGTAGCAATACACACATACTTCCACTTTAGGAAAGGAAAAGAAAAATAGAGCAGTTTATTGAATGCTGATTAATTATGCAAAAATCGTAGGTGAATCTGGCTTATGCACAAATGTTCCTTTTTTTGGTCTAATGAATGGATCTTGATTGCCATTTCATGCAAATGAATGTATATTTTCTCGTAATGAACAGCAAAAGTTGTAATTCTCATAACCTTTTGTTTTGATGATGTATGGATATCGTTAGGAGAAAATTGAAGTTGCTCAAAATTGCGACTTATAGGGCAATTCGTTGTATCGCGCTGTGTGTTTTGGCATATTTTGGGTTTTTCTGTTCCGTCAATCACCTCGGCAGACCTCATAGCGAATACATGTTTAGTTGCACGACTTCAAAAGGTCATGGTTTGTTATTCGTGATTGGTGGATCTCAATCCGTTTTGTTTGTTTCGTGTTACAAGAGTTGCTGCTTTGTGATCGTTCTGTTTCGGGCAATAATTGACTAGTTAATGTGTCTGTTCCTTTGCTATGCATGTTAAACGTGAAGTAACTAAATTATAAAAACAAATATTGACAGGTTGGCGTTACAGCAATGCTCCGTCACTTGTGGCCAGTAAATTCCAACAATTAAGACAATGTTTCAAAATTTGTTTTTTATATTTGGGTGTTTTAGTGTGATCTGGGAAATTTGAAACAAAATTACAAAATCTGTAGAAATATCTGAGGATTTAAGCAGACTTTCACAATGTTCAGACCTATTGATTATAATGCTCTAGATCAAGAGTTCAGGACAGGTAAACCTCTCAGTATAGAAATCAGAAGATGGATAGTTGGTTTGTCTTTGAGCGGAGAGAGACCGAGGAAAATCTCTTATACTTATGGAGGAGTGTGTCGCATCTTTTGTCATTATCAAAAATACAGCATATGTTTTCTCTATAGAATTGTTCAAATTGATGAAGCCTAGCATGTTTGGAAGGGAAATACATGAAATGTTATTGAACAATGGCGTGGGGGATGGGAGAAACTTACCGGCTTTATCAACTGTAAACAAGCGAATAACGATCCAGCTCCACATAGTAAATAAATAAATACTCGATAAGAGAGAGGTTATATCTGTCGCTATTTCTTATTTCCACAAGTGTTGAACTTTCCATCTCTAATTTGAAGATCTTTTACTGGAATTCTACATTTCAACGCAATCTCCGTATTTCCAATGTGATCTTCGCTACTCCACTCAAAGTAGCACGTTTATTGGGAGACTTTGATCACGTGTTCAGTTTGCTGGTCATGAGTGACAGGGCATTGATGTAATGGGGGAGCACTGCCTTGTGCTAGGTTAGCTTGTGTTACCTCCGGCAATGGCATGACCAAAGAACCTCACTTATCTCCCCAGCACTACGAGCTGAATGCAATACAGCACGTTCTGGATCAGAGAACAGTATTTGCATGCGATATTAATTGGCAACACGGCCAACAAGCGTGGGAGAATTCGCTGCGCAGACTTAACCGCACCGCTAAGGAGTGTCCCTAGTTTATTTGATAGCATAGCACAAAACAAAGCCCAAACCTCGTCTCCAAAGGGATGGAGGGAGGGAAAAATTTTACAAGAATAATATAGTGAGCGTTAACCTTGCTTAATTATTATAACAGAACCCAAGAGAACTCTGGACTCTGTCTTGTTCTAAGCTTTTATAGCTAGAAAAAGATCTGCTGGCATAGCCAGTAGAAAAGGCTGTACTACAAGACAGCTCAGTATTACACGTGCAAACTCTTGGCCATGAATAGTGCTTTGAAAAAGTTGGCCAACTAGCCATACTAGCCATACTAGCTTGCTTAAGACAACAAGGCTGTAAAGTTCTATGCTAGAATACAATATCTCTTAGAACTGGCTGACCTTGGCAACTTGACTACACCGCTGGTTTATTGAAAAAGAACTGCCATGGAAGGGTTCCTGATAACTAGCGTCATGTTCCATTAACTACATTTTGTGACAGTAAAATTGCTTTTAAGTTTGCTTCACAGATCTTTATGATCTTTCTCATTCTTGTCACTTGCAAGAATAAAGCAATGTCTGTCTCCTTCCTTTGACAAAAAATCCACTCACCATCACATTTTCCTTCGCTATTCTTGAGCAGCCAGAGTCATTCTCAGCCAAGCTGGATGAACACGTTTCATTAACCCTGCCTTCACTAAAATGATTGACAGAACAGAAAGACCCAAAATATCTTCTAAGTTTACCAAATGCACAGCACAATACAATGAATTACGCTGTAAAGGGTTAACTAATTGTTTATGTCTTATGTTTATGTCTAAATGATCTTGAATAGCTGCCGTGATGAATTTCAAAAACTGAAATGTTTTTGCGAGCCTTTCAGAAATTTCCACAAAACGTACCGGTGCATCAAAAAATATGGAGGGATAGATAATGCTATAAATATGTGATAAAATAAACCTCTGAGTGTACCATTCCTGTTCATAGCAAGATAGAAAACACTACAAGCTTGCAAAATTAAAAATAGCATACTTTTTGTCATGTGCAATTTGACATCTGTTCCTTTTCCATCCAGCACGACTTTGTATCATTTTACTACATGCAATAGTGACCTAACATTTCTAATGCTGGGGAAAAGGTCTTGATTTTATTATTGACGGTTTTCCTAAGACTATTAAATTCATTTGACTCCATTTTGAGACAAGAAACTTCAACTACACTGCAGCACTTGACAAGTGCTTGTTTGTTTCAAAAGTGCAGAATGAGCAGGGAATTTTGTTGTTCATTTGACAGAAGTTACCCTGAGAATCATGATTTTTATGCACCCTTTCAGGCTCGTTGTTTTACATTTTGGTCACCCATAAGTAAATTGTAGGAGCCTCTGGCGACCAGGCCCCCATTAGACAGTAGCCTTGACACTGCCTAGTGTAAAGCACGTAAATACATACCTTGACAAGTATAAAAACAGTTTTGATAGTTCAAAAGTTAGACTTCATGCAAAAATACTGAGTCAATTTTCCAAACTTTAAGATAACAGCCTTTAACTGGTCCTATTTTATTAACTTTGCATAGGCACTTCTACATGCAAGTACTCTTGGCTGTACTGTTTGCCGTTTGTGCAAATTTAGTTTTCTTGAGAAATAAATCGTGTCTCAAAATCCTTTCAAGTGGTGAATATAAAAAATGGGGGTGCTTGTTTCTTGAAACTCAAGACTCAATGTTTGCATTTTGAAACTCAGTTTGTTCGAGTTTGAAGTAGTCTTCTGTTTCCATCTCAACACACAATGCTCATTAGCATTGTGTAGTGAGACAAAATTGTCTGCGTTTTGAGGAGAGAGAATCAAGTTTCAAGGAAGAGGTCAAGATTGTCATCTTTAGATACAGACACTATCAATATGGTCATTCTGGTGAACTGGCTTTAGGAGTCTGTTATTGAAATACAATAAAGCAAAACTTAGCTCTAGTACAGGAAAAAGGAGATTGGCCCGTGAATGTTAGTTGATCCTTTACTACTGTATGCTACTTTTTGTGCCCTTCAGTTTGATAAATAGTAAATTTGAAGGTTATCCATCAACAGATTAGTGCACCGTTTGTTGTGAGCTAGAAGTGTGACACGTTAATAAAGTTACTTTTTTTTTAATGGGCCCTAGAAATGTAGCCTTTTATTTTAGGAGCCTGAAGGGCCCCTGAAAATTCTCTTAGGCAGCAGACTTGCTCTAAGGTAAATGCAAATGTTCACTCGCACTTCCTAACCACTGGTTTCTGCTTGTTATAGCAGTTCTAAATTTAATTCTGGTTTGAGATAAATGCATTACAAAGTGGCAAAACCATAGGTTCCATAGCTGCCTGTGTCCCTTCAACTAATGTAAATAAGGAGCAAAATCAGTTTTTAAAAAGTTTATTATTATTTATTCTTTCTAAGTGTGACTTGAAATCATATTCATTATTTAGGTAATATATATGCACCCCTCTTTTTTGGAAAAATGGCCACCTACAGAATAACAACAAGGGTGGCCACTGGACTCTTACAAAGAGTAAGAGAATAAGTCAATTTCTATAATAAACCCTGTTACTCTTTAGACCAAATAAATAAGCAATAGATCAACATGGAAATTCTCCACACTGACCTCCATACATTTCTTGCAAAATTGGTTGAGAGAATTTGTTCAAAGATCAAAGCATACTTCTTTGAAGTGATCATTGTATTAATTCTCATAACCTTTCTACTTGATTATATACTGATGTTTGGGGAAAATTGATATTGGTCACTCCTGGGACTTCATGTAACACTTCATGTGGACTGATCTGGTATGGAAGTTGCAATTTATTTTTGATCTCCCAGTTCCTTTTGCTTGAGTGTTTCCACTTTGCATTCCAGTGTTATTATGAAGAATGAATTATTGATATCATTTTCTGGCTGCTGTTTGGTTGTTTGTTTGTTTGTTCCTGGTCCAAAACAGGAAGTAGGGAACAATTATTTCAGTCTGTTTTTTTCCTCTTCCTGTTTAGTGTTTATTAAGGCATTTCACAGTAAATTAAATAACCCTCCCCCTCTCTAATAATCCTTCCTCTCTGTTAAGCTCCCCCCCCCCCCCCCCCCATCAAACATGCTTGACAGAGGAGCTTAACAGAGGATTTATAGTAATGCAGGTTCCACTATATTGTCTGTATGAATGCTGTATGATGAACCTTAATTACCATTATTTTAAAAGTGTGTTATTTAACAAACCACAGGGAACGCTCGGATCCAAATACAAAGTCAACAAATTTTCAACTGACCCATGTTGTCAGTTGATGGATTCTCTAGTTTGAAGGGTTCATGTAAAATTTTAGGGATGTAATCAGCTGGTTTATTGCGTGGAACCACTTTTTCATGAGCAGGTGTCTTAAACGTTTTCTAATTTTCCACATGTTTTTGACAACACCACCTTTAAACTACTCCCTTCAGGCCTCTCACCACCAGGCCCCAAAGGTTATGCTGGTGGCAACAAAACAAGTAATGTGTATTTATTTATTTATTCTTCATCTATCCAAAGGTATCCTAACTGTAAAACCTTTAAAGCAGAGAAACCTTAATGTCCTTTGAGTGTCAGCAGTGTGGCAAGTCTTTTAACACTGCAGGACACTTTATGGCTCATAAAAGATTCCACACTGGGGAAAAGCCATATGAATGTAAACAGTGTGGAAAGTGTTTCAGCCAAGCAGGATACATAAGGACTCATGAAAGAGTTCACACTGGGGAAAAGCCTTATGAATGTAAACATTGTGGCAAGTGTTTTAGTCAGGCAGCGAGCCGAAGGACACATGAAAGAATTCACACTGGGGAAAAGCCATTTGAATGTAAACAGTGTGGCAAGTGTTTTAGCTCAGCAGGAGACCTAAAGAAACATAAAAGAGTTCACACTGGGGAAAAGCCTTATGAATGTAAACATTGTGGGATGTGCTTCAGCACATCAGGCAGTCTAAGGATTCACGAAAGGTTCCACACTGGTGAAAAGCCATATGAATGTAAACAGTGTGGCAAGTGTTTCAGCCAATCAGGAAACCTAAGAACTCATGAAAGAGTTCACACTGGGGAAAAGCCTTTTGAGTGTAACCAGTGTGGCAAGTGTTTTAGTCAAGGAGGAGACCTAAGGAGTCATGAAAGAGTTCACACTGGGGAAAGACCTTATGAATGTAAACAGTGTCGCAAATGTTTTAGTGAAGCAGGAAGCCTAAGGAGACATGAAAGAACTCACACTGGCGAAAAACTTTATGAATGTAAACAGTGTGGCAAGTGCTTTAGTGTTGCAGTAAACCTAAGGACTCATGAAAGAGTTCACACTAGGGAAAAGCCTTTTGAGTGTAAGCAGTGTGGCAAGTGTTTTAGTGTAGCAGGACACCTAAGGACTCATGAAAGAGTTCACACTGGGGAAAAGCCTTATGAATGTAAACAGTGTGGCAAATGTTTTAGTGAAGCAGGAAGCCTAAGGAGACATGAAAGAGTTCACACTGGGGAAAAGCCTTATGAATGTAAACAGTGTGGCAAGTGTTTTAGTGTTGCAGTAAACCTGAGGACTCATGAAAGAGTTCACACTGGGGAAGTGCCTTTTGAATGTAAACAGTGTGGCAAGTGTTTTAGTGTAGCAGGACACCTATGGACTCATGAAAGAGTTCACACTGGGGAAAAACCTTACGAATGTAAACAGTGTGGCAAGTCTTTTAGTCGAGCAGGAAGCGTAAGGATTCACGAAAGAGTTCACACTGGGGAAAAGCCGTATGAGTGTAAACGGTGCGGCAAGTATTTTAGTGTAGCAGGAAGCCTAAGGACTCATGAAAGAGTTCACACTGGGGAAAAACCTTATGAATGTAAACAGTGTGGCAAGTGTTTTAGTGAAGCAGGACACCTAAGGACTCATGAAAGAGTTCACACTGGGGAAAAGCCGTATGATTGTAAACAGTGTGGCAAGTGTTTTAGTCAAGCAGGAAGCCTAAGTTCTCATGAAAGAATTCACACTGGGGAAAAGCCTTTTGAATGTAAACAGTGTGGCAAGTGTTTTAGTCGAGCAGGAAGCCTGAGGATTCACGAAAGAGTTCACACTCAAGAAAGGCCGCTTAAATTTTCCCAGAAAAACAAATGTCTGTCCAAATGTGTGGAATCCTGTAAACGGAAGAGAGCACGAGGTGACAGCGTTGATGTCAGGGCCACAGGCTTTACAGAGAACCAGCAAACACTGTGAGAAACCGGAAACACTGGTGTAACTGATGCACGATCTGTCATTATTGAGAAACACAGCTGTTGGATTTGTCAAGAGGAGATGATTAGTGAGGCTCTTCTTCTTCAACATTATGAAAATCATATGACCCATGTTTGTGACGATTATTCTTAAAGTTAAAAAAAAACACTTTGGTCCTTTTAAGCTCTTCTCTGTTTTTTTTTTGTGGACAGGTGAAGACGATTGAGATACGTTGCTGTTTTGGGTTGCGTTCCTTTTGACCAACCTAAATCTGGATTTTGCGATCCGAAATTTGATTTGTCGTTTTGCAGCAAGGACTAAACCAATGTAAGATTGTAATCTGAACGATCCACCAACTTCGTTCCCAGGTTCTCTCTCCTACCCGATCACCTCTGTACTTGTATCGTTTTGATTGGTATCTCTATCTGGTTTCAGATTTTTGTTCCATTTAACCAAACTGCTTTTCGATTGCAAGAATGTGCACGCTCACTAATAAAGGCGTTAGTTCAGGCAAAAGTTATTTATACTCTCTTTTGTTCTATGCCGCTAAAGGATTGTGGGATGTTAACCTTAAGTTCTTCTGTAACTCTAACTCCGTAAGGAAGCGAAAACGCTTGGATTTTCTCACCGTTTTAAAGTTGTCCAATGTGTGTGTGTTTAGAGCCCAGTGGAGGGGAGGTTGGTACTCCGGAGTTCAAGTGACAGGGATGATCGAATGGGGAAAAATCAAAACCCCGAAAAATTACTTTTTTTAAGTAACCGGGGACCGTTTTTGATTGATCTCATCAAAGTCCGTGGTTTTCGCTTCACCCCGGCACTCCACGACCACCTCGGGCTTGGTCTTGCTTGCCTGAATAACTCGAATATGGACAACGAAAACAGCCCCCCACCCCCCCTAAACACGGTTCTTGTTATCTATCCCTAACCTTCCATCTGAAAAACGATTTTCACACAGGAGGCTAAACAAAAGTAAATGCACTGAAAGTACAGCAATTGAATTGCTTTTAAACTACTAAACAAACAAACAAGTAAAAAAAAACCTTACTGGCGTTGTTTTTCTAACCCTCCCAGCAATGTCATCCAGCTCACAATAGGGAACTTAAGAACCACGACGACGGCTTTGTGGACGACGACCGGAAGTGAGTTACAGTGTACTGCGCAAGCGCGATTTGTAAATTTCGTCGTCGTGGTGTCGTCGACGACCAATCTCGACCCAGAGCTCTTCTGCGCATGTAAAGGAGAGGGATCAAGAGCTCTGGGGAACCCTGGAGCAAGATTTGTCTCTGATTGGTTTCAGCAAAAAACAATAAAAGTGTTTCTGATTGGTCTATTCAGGTTTGCACGAGAGCGGTTGAACGTGCGGCGTGTCTGGCGTGTGAGCGGGTTTTTTCCCTAGACATGTTGAAGTAAACACGGCCGGCCGATTCTCGATATCAGCGATTACAAAACAACATTTGAACGACTAATTAGGCAGAATTACTAGATTTTCCAATTTTCAAATAAAAATGCTTAGCTACATATCGAAAATTGAACCGTGAACCAGAAAAAGATTTGAATACAAAAAAAAAATAAAATAAAAATACACCGACATCTTTGCCAGCTATAAGTTAAGAAGCGTGACACATTGCTGATTTTTCTTCGACTTCCACGTTATCTTGTTCACACGAAGTAGCCGAGTATGAATGAAAACTTCAGCTTCTTGTCGTAAATTGCCCAAAAACAGACTTCCAAGCAAAAAAAAACCAGAAAAAGTAAAAGTGATACGTGTACAATGCGACTGGATATTTATAGTTCTCTTCTTTTCCCACGATATCACATTTCAAAGCAGCTTCGCTGAAGTGTTAATGTTCATGAACAAACGTAAATAAAAGGACGCTAAATTCATATTTTGGAAAGTTTTATTGGAATTTCCATACGTTTATTTTAACAAGCCATTCGGGTTTCACTTACCGCCTCGTGAAGTAGTCCACAGAAATATTAATCAACTGCCAAGCATACGCAAACTTCAAGTCTCAATCTGTGATTGGGAACGTTTAACGGTATTTTCTCAGCAGCTACCACAAGAGCCTTGGATACCTGAAAATTCTTCACGGCCGTTAACTGAATTTCTTCCGTTCTAATACCGAAGCAACACAACACTTCGCGATGAAGCAGATATAAAAGAAGCAAAAAGTTTGGATTGGATCAAAGAGTATGCGCTGTGAGGTCCAGTTAGCCAGATTTTGGCTACGCGCGCGCAGAGTTTCCCAGAGCTTACGCGCGGAGGAGGCAGCGTAAGCACTGGGGTCGAGATTGACAATAGGGACTTTAAGATCTGGGACGCAAAGACTTCTAAAACGCGGTGACTGATTAAGGACTGGAACTAGAACGCCCTCGTTTGCGCGCGAGAAGTAAAGTTAAGATCTCCGTCGCGATGCAAGACGACGCGGCTGCAAACCGCTCTTTATCAGTTTGATTCTTCACGTATTCTTCGGTAATTCTTTCGCAGAAATAGCCATGGCATCATTTAAGAAAGTCCAAGAAATGCTTTGTTGTGCTTTGTTCGATAGCATCACCTCCACTTCTTCGTTGACGCTTCGGTTTGTCATCGCTTTCATCCGCTCATGAACCTCTTTTCTTCGTCTCTGACAGCTTCTCCATCGCTTTTAGTCTAACATCTTTCGCTTTAGCCCTATCTAATATTGAAGTTTTTTGCTAGCTGTTCCCTGTGTTTCCTGTAATTCCGCTTCGCCACTTTCCTCCAACGCGATGATCATATCCAATAGGTTTTCTAGTTCTGTTGGCTCATCGTTGTATAGGGATTTACATTGACGAATTCTCTGCATAGAATGGCTTCATGATCTTGTGTCCAAAACATTACTGAACTAAAGGGAAGCATAAAAACACATGCAGTTTAATAAGATAAAATTAAATAATACAGGCTTAAAATTGGCTTTTAGCGGCAGATAAGCGCAATAAATCGAGAATTGCAACGGTACAAGAGATGAGAAGAGAATCCAGAAGACTCCTGCATTCACTATTTGTAGTTTTAGCTCGTGACTTACTTGCAAGCCTTGCTCGAAGTAGCCTAAAATTCATCCGATTGCTTCGAGTCGTTTTCTCCTCTCAGTCAACAACTGAGAGTAAAAACGACTCGAAGTAATCGGATGAAATTCAGGCTATGCTCGAAGTTGAATTTGAAGGCGCTGCCATTTTATAAGCTTCGTACACCTGAAAGAAATTCAAAAATAATTAAAATCCTTTCATCTCTGAGATCTAAAATGTCGCCAGAAATTACGCCCAATGATCGTAGAGTGCTGGTTTTACATGTTTGGAGGAATATATCATCATTTAATTTAAGCACAAGAACAAATATACTCACGTTTTGTACAGAACGTCAAACTCGCAAAACCCACGTTCTCGACGCGACGTGGTGACACCAGGACGACGGCGTGAGCATGCGAAACATGTCTCCTCTTTGGAAATTTACTTCCGGTCGCGTCTTACAGCCGTCGCGTCTCGGATCTTAAAGTCCCTAATATCTCTTAGAACTGGCTGACCTTGGCAACTTGACTACACCGCTGGTTTATTGAAAAAGAACTGCCATGGAAGGGTTCCTGATAACTAGCGTCATGTTCCATTAACTACATTTTGTGACAGTAAAATTGCTTTTAAGTTTGCTTCACAGAGCTTTATGATCTTTCTCATTCTTGCATTGTCACTTGCAAGAATAAAGCAATGTCTGTCTCCTTCCTTTGACAAAAAATCCACTCACCATCGCATTTTCCTTCGCTATTCTTGAGCAGCCAGAGTCATTCTCAGCCAAGCTGGATGAACACGTTTCATTAACCCTGCCTTCACTAAAATGATTGACAGAACAGAAAGACCCAAAATATCTTCTAAGTTTGCCAAATGCACAGCGCAATACAATGAATTACGCTGTAAAGGGTTAACTAATTGTTTATGTCTTATGTTTATGTCTAAATGATCTTGAATAGCTGCCGTGATGAATTTCAAAAACTGAAATGTTTTTGCGAGCCTTTCAGAAATTTCCACAAAACGTACATAAAAAAATATGGAGGGATAGATAACGCTATAAATATATAATAAAATAAACCTCTGAGTGTACCATTCCTGTTCGTAGCAAGATAGAAAACACTACAAACTTGCAAAATTAAAAATAGCATACTTTTTGTCATGTGCAATTTGAAATCTGTTCCTTTTCCATGCAGCACAACTTTGTATCATTTTACCACATGAAATAGTGACCTAACATTTCTAATGCTGGGGAAAAGGTCTTGATTTTATTATTGACGGTTTTCCTAAGACTATTAAATTCATTTGACTCCATTTTGAGACAAGAAACTTCAACTACACTGCAGCACTTGACAAGTGCTTGTTTGTTTCAAAAGTGCAGAATGAGCAGGGAATTTTGTTGTTCATTTGACAGAAGTTACCCTGAGAATTATGATTTTTATGCACCCTTTCAGGCTCGTTGTTTTACATTTTGGTCACCCATAAGTAAATTGTAGGAGCCTCTGGCAACCAGGCCCCCATTAGACAGTAGCCTTGACACTGCCTAGTGTAAAGCACGTAAATACGTACCTTGACAAGTATAAAAACGGTTTTGATAGTTCAAAAGTTAGACTTCATGCAAAAATACTGAGTCAATTTTCCAAACTTTAAGATAACAGCCTTTAACTGGTCCTATTTTATTAACTTTGCATAGGCACTTCTACATGCAAGTACTCTTGGCTGTACTGTTTGCTGTTTGTGCACATTTAGTTTTCTTGAGAAATAAATCGTGTCTCAAGATCCTTTCAAGCGGTGAATATAAAAAATGGGGGTGCTTGTTTCTTGAAACTCAAGACTCAATGTTTGCATTTTGAAACTCAGTTTGTTCGAGTTTGAAGTAGTCTTCTGTTTTCATCTCAACACACAATGCTCATTAGCATTGTGTAGTGAGACAAAATTGTCTGCGTTTTGAGGAGAGAGAATCAAGTTTCCAGGAAGAGGTCAAGATTGTCATCTTTAGATACAGACACTATCAATATGGTCATTCTGGTGAACTGGCTTTAGGGGTCTGTTATTGAAATACAATAAAGCAAAACTTAGCTCTAGTACAGGAAAAAGGAGATTGGCCCGTGAATGTTAGTTGATCCTTTACTACTGTATGCTACTTTTTGTGCCCTTCAGTTTGATAAATAGTAAATTTGAAGGTTATCCATCAACAGATTAGTGCACCATTTGTTGTGAGCTAGAAGTATGACACGTTATTAAAGTTACTTTTTCTTTAATGGGCCCTAGAAATGTAGCCTTTTATTTTAGGAGCTTGAAGGGCTCTCAAAAATTCTCTTAGGCAGCAGACTTGCTCTAAGATAAATGCAAATGTTCACTCTCACTTCCTAACCATTGGTTTCTGCTAGTTATAGAGTGTTTTCACATGACGTCATGGCGGCCATATTGGTGTCGCAAAACAATGAAATGGCGGCCATGTTGGTGTCCCAAACCAATCCTGTGGGAGTTGAACTCTTTTCTTATGCAAACGCTTTCTTTTGTTCTAATAAATTTGCATAGATGCTGGCCACGTGAGTGAAAACACTCTATAGCAGTTCTAAATTTAATTCTGGTTTGAGATAAATGAGTTTCAAACTGGCAAAACCATAGGTTCCATAGCTGACTGTGTCCCTTCAACTAATCTAAATATGGACCAAAATCAGTTTTTAAAAAGTTTATTATTATTTATTCTTTTTAAGTGTGACTTGAAATCATATTCATTATTTTAGGTAATATATATGCACCCCCCTTTTTTTGGAATAATGGCCACCTACAGAATAACAACAAGGGTGGCCACTGGACTCTTACAAAGAGTAAGAGAAAAAGCCAATTTCTATAATAAACCCTGTTTCTCTTTAGACCAAATAAATAAGCAATAAATCAACATGGAAATTCTCCACACTGACCTCCATACAATTCTTGAAAACTTGGTTGAGAGAATATGTTTAAAGATCAAAGCATATTTCCTTGAAGTGATCATTGTATTAATTCTCATAACCTTTCTACTTGATTATATACTGATGTTGTTTGGAGAAAATTGATGTTGGTCATTCTTGGGACTTCATGTAACACTTCATGTGGACTGGTCTTGTATGGAAGTTGCAATTTATTTTTGATCTTCTAAATTATTGCTTTTGCTGGAGTGTTTCCACTTTGCATTCCAGTGTTATTATGAAGAATGAATTATTGATATCATTTTCTCGCTGCTGTTTTGTTGGTTGTTTGTTTGTTCCTGGTCCAAAACAGGAAGTAGAGAACAATATTATTTCAGTCTGTTTCTTCCTCTTCCTGTTTTTTGTTTATTGATGCAAGTCACAGTAAATTAAATAACCCTCGCCCTCTCTAATAGTCCTCCCTCTCTGTTAAGCTCCCCCATCAAACATTCTTGAAATGAAAATGCCCCAGGGAGCTTAATAGAGGATTTATAGTAATACAGGTTCCACTCTATTGTCTGTATGAATGCTCTATGATGAACCCTAATTACCATTATTTTAATGTGTGTGATTTTACAAACCACAAGGAACTCTTGGATGCAAATACAAAGTCAACAAATAATCAACTGACCCATGTTGGTGGATTCTCTAGTTTGAGGGGTTCATGTAAAATTTTAGGTGTGTAATCCGCTGGTTTATTGTGTGGAACCACTTTTTCATAAGCAGGTGTCTTAAAAGTTTTCTAATTTTCCACATGTCCCTGACAACACCACCTTTAATTAAACTACTCCCTTCAGGCCTCTCACCAGCAGACCCCAAAGTTTATGCTGGTGGCAACAAAACAAGTAATGTGTATTTACCTATTTATGGTTCTTCATCTATCTAAAGGTATCCTAACTGTAAAACCTTCAAAGAAAGGCAACCTCAATGTCCTTCGAGTGTCAGCAGTGTGGCAAGTCTTTTAAGAATGCAGGAAACCTAAGGACTCATGAAAGAGTTCACACTGTGAAAAAACCTTACGAATGTAAACAGTGTGGCAAGTGTTTTAGTGTTGCAGTAAACCTAAGGACTCAGGAATTAGTGCACACTGGGAAAAAGCCTTATGAATGTAAACAGTGTGGCAAGTGTTTCAGCAAAGCAGGACACCTAAGGACTTACGAAAGAGTTCACACTGGGAAAAAACATTACGAATGTAAACAGTGTGGCAAGTGTTTTAGTGTTGCAGTAAACCTAAGGACTCATGAAAGAGTTCACACTGGGGAAAAGCCTTATGAATGTAAACAGTGTGGCAAGTGTTTTAGTCAGGCAGGAAACCTAAGGACTCATGAAAGAGTTCAAACTGGGAGAAAGCCTTACGAATGTAAACAGTGTGGCAAGTGTTTTAGTCAAGCAGAACACCTAAGGATTCACAAAAGAGTTCACACTGGGGAAAAACCTTACGAATGTAAACAGTGTGGCAAGTGTTTTAGTGTAGCAGGACACCTAAGGACTCATGAAAGAGTTCACAGTGGGGAAAAGCCGTATGAATGTAAACAGTGTAGCAAGTGTTTTAGTCGAGCAGGAAGCCTAAGGATTCACGAAAGAGTTCACACTGGGGAAAGACCTTACG
Source organism: Porites divaricata (assembly GCA_038088405.1). Taxonomy (NCBI): domain Eukaryota; kingdom Metazoa; phylum Cnidaria; class Anthozoa; order Scleractinia; family Poritidae; genus Porites; species Porites divaricata. The sequence continues at coordinate 30,818,947 of JBBMOI010000004.1, forward strand.
AATGTAAACAGTGTGGAAAGCGTTTTAGTGAAGCAGGAAGCCTAAGGAATCATGAAAGAGTTCACACTGGGGAAAAACCTTATGACTGTAAACAGTGTGGCAAGTGTTTTAGTGAAGCAGGAAGCCTAAGGAGACATGAAACAGTTCACACTGGCGAAAAACCTTACGAATGTAAACAGTGTGGCAAGTGTTTTAGTGAAGCAGGAAGCCTAAGGAGACATGAAACAGTTCACACTGGCGAAAAACCTTACGAATGTAAACAGTGTGGCAAGTGTTTTAGTCGAGCAGGACACCTAAGGACTCATGAAAGAGGTCACACTGGGGAAAAACCTTACGAGTGTAAACAGTGTAGCAAGTGTTTTAGTCGAGCAGGAAGCCTAAGGATTCACGAAAGAGTTCACACTGGGGAAAGGCCTTATGAATGTAAACAGTGTGGAAAGCGTTTTAGTGAAGCAGGAAGCCTAAGGAGTCATGAAAGAGTTCACACTGGGGAAAAACCTTATGAATGTAAACAGTGTGGCAAGTGTTTTAGTCGAGCAGGAAGCCTAAGGATTCACGAAAGAGTTCACACTCAGGAAAGGTCACTTAAATTTTCCCAGAAAAACAAATGTTTGTCCAAACGTGTGGAATCCTGTAAACGGAAGAGAGGAGGAGGTGAAAGCGTTGATGTCAGGTCCACAGGCTTTACAGAGAACCAGCAAACACTGAGAGAAACCGGAAACACTGGTGTAACTGATGGACAATCGGTCATTATTGAGAAACACAGCTGTTGGATTTGTCAAGAGGAGATGAGTAGTGAGGCTCTTCTTCTTCAACATTATGAAAATCATATGACCCATGTTTGTGACGATTATTCTTAAAGTTAAACAAACACATTTTGGTCCTTTTAAGCTCTTCTCTTTTGTTTGTTTTTTTTTTGTGGGCAGGTGAAGACGATTGAAATACGTTACTGTTTTGGTTTGCGTTCCTTTGACCAACCTAAATCTGGATTTTGCGATCCGAAATTTGATTTTTCGTTTTGCATCAAGGACTAAACCAATGTAAGATTGTAATCTGAACGATCCACCTCCGTACTTCGATCGTTTTGATTGGTACCTCAATCTGCTTTCAGATTTTTGTTCCATTTAACGAAACTGCTTTGTGATCGCAAGAATGTCCACGCTCATCAATAAAGACGTTAGTTGAGGCAAAAGTTATTTATACTCTCCTTTGTTCTATGCCGCTAAAGGGTTGTGGTATATTACCGTAAGTTCCACTGTAACTCTAACTCCGTAAGGAAGCATAAACGCTTGGATTTTCTCACCGTTTTTCCAATGTGTGTGTGTTTAGAGTCCAGTGGGGGGCGGGGGTGGGGGTACTCCGGAGTTCAAGTGACAGGAATGATCGAATGGGGAAAAAATCAAAACCCAAAAAAATTCCTAGGGCTTTAAACAAAACCCAAAGAACTTGCTGGACCAAAATGTAACCAGCAAAATATCCCGTGCCGAGCGATAAAAATTTCCACGAAGCGTTAAATGATATAACTTTCATGAATCTTCAGATTGTTTTGAATACCCAAAACAATCCCTACTTAAATCAAGCTGCCCAAAAAATACTTGCCAAAATTTTCTTACCCAAACAAATCCCGAAAGCAAAAAAATCCTTTGATCATCCCCGGAATACCCCGCCTCCCGGCTTGCTGGGGTTTAGAGTGCGCTTCTCAGCCCTTGAGAATTTGTAATTGTCTGCTGAGGTTCGGTTCAAACGTCGAGGATTAGGTTCGACACATATAAAGTTCCTCAGGCACGTTAAGGTTTGGGTCACCTCCTAATTTGCATAATTTGGCAAAGTGGCATTTGAAACGGATTGTTTTGATCAGTCGTGATGAAACTTGGCAAACAGTTTTAGCTCGGTGGCCTTAACATTATGTGACATATTCATTGTTGAAATATTAGTCAAGGGACCTGCAAATGATCGTTAACGTTCAAAGTTGTCAAATTATAACGGGGGAAAGGAAATGAATGAGCAGCAAATATTCTTAGGCACCTGTGTTTTTCCCATGGCGTGGATATTATGAAATAGCCCTGCATATATGCCTAAGTGGAGCAAGGATTACGAAATAAAGAAAAACAGGTCACGTGACTTATAAAATACTTTAATAACTCTTCATAAAAATGGTTTAATCCACCTTGCAAGGCTAATTGAGAATCCAGACAGTTTCGCTGACAATTTCATGACAATAAATTTTAGGCTGAAGTTTAACAACTATGCCCTGTTTGAGGAAACAGATTTTGTGACGTCATGGTCTAAGGAATGTCACGTGATGCTTGGGATGAATTTTCCAAAACTATTTTAGTGAGATGTCTTTTATCATATCTTTGTGGAACCCTTTACTTGGATCCTTCTGTGTCATTAAAGAGGATCTTTGCATTCTCTGTGGGGGTCTTTTTAGCCTTTCAACCCATGCTTTAACTTGCCTGAGTCGACGTTTAAACCGGGCCTGAATGTTCTTGAATCAAATTTCAGATAATTTTAAGTTGACAAGTGGCAATAGTTTGAACCACTAGTTAAAGAGCAACGTTTTTTTCCATTTCTCCACTAAGAGAAGACGCTGAGTTTAGCGGAATTGAAATTGAGAAGAATATCAGAGCAGCAGGCAGCTGCCGTATGGATGAATCCAGTTATTTCAAATGTTTGTTCCGTCTAGCACGAAGATTCAAACAATCGGGATTTTTTGGACGCGTACTGCCCGGATATTAGGGTGTGATAGCCAAGATTAGACAATTTTGTAATCGCTTTAAAATTTTGATATTAACACAATAAATTTTGAAAATGAGGAATAGTTTACGTTAAGTTTATAGAAAAAAACCTTTGGTTAGACTTTTCATTTACCATGTTTACCACCGCCTCTTTCCATGTTTTTCTTTCTTCATCAACCTAGGGCAGATGACCTAAGATGACCCTAACCCTAACCCTAACCCTAACCCCCCCCCCCCCCCCCCCCCCTCTGCGTTTCTTTGTCGCTCAAAACCTCCTTTCCCTTCCCTTTCAAACGTCTACCACGCAGGCTAATCTGTCTATTTTGGCGTATTTTGATGAGGGAGAAGCCGTCTGTCTGTGCAGGGGCGGCGGCCGATAAACCGTCTTTACTCTATAGTGTCATGAAAACGACCAATCCGGCTTTTATTTCTTGCACTGTACTTGCTGCCGAGATTGGTCCCGACGTAACCACTTGAACTGCCGTTCGGTAATCGAACTTAATCGAACACAGTCTAACCAAAAAAATTCGTGAGAGTTCTATTTCCACACTCAATCGAAGCAATTGAACTTAATTGAACGGTCTAACCTACACTCAAAATAGCCAAGAACAAAGAAACAAAACAACCAGATTATCTAAGAACATGAAGAATAAATGTTCTGTGCTTATTGCATTCGCTTGATCGCTTTGTTTTAATGTAGCGCTGCTTAGTTTCCCAGGTCCACGTGGCAGATACGAAACTGGAGGGGGTATGAACCTAAAGGGACAAAAGTAAAAAAGTCTTTAACGGATAATATTCACTGTGTGTGATTGAGGATAAAATTGAAATATGGCAATAATAGTATTGTTCTTCCCGGGTGTTCTTCTTCTTGCAAAAAATACACTATAGTGTACCCTGATCCGCCACAACCACTCCCGCCGATATACTCAGTCGTATGATGGTCTTTCTATTAACATTGATAAGAATATTATTAATAGAGTAGAACACAAAATTCTTAGGTGTTATCATCCATCAAAACCTCTCATGGCAGGCTCATATAAAAGCCATTTCTTCCAAAATTGCCAAATCCACTGGGATTTTTATCAAATCACGACAGTTTTTCCTTTCTAATACTCTTTGCACGTTATACAACTCTTTAATACTCCCATATCTTCAATACTGTTCTATTATTTGGGCATCCACATACTCTTCTCATTTACAACCCTTTTTCCTTCTCCAAAAGAATGCTTTAAGAATCATTACTCATTCTCCACCACGTGCTTATACTTACTCGTTCTTTAACAAATTCAAAATACTCAACATATTTATAAGTACCAAGTTTCTTGCTTTGTTTTCCTTCACATGGAGAAGCTCTTGCCCTCTCCTCTTTCATCTCTTTTCGTTCGTAACTCTGATTATCATCAATATCTCACCAGGGAAAAAGACAATTTACATCTTCATACTCACAAATATTCTTTTCCTCTTCTGGTACAGGGTCCTCAAATTTGGAATAACATTCCTCTCTCACTTCGTAATTCACTTACTCTTTTCGCCCCATGTAAGGGAATCCAAGACACTCTTGGATTCTGGATTCCACGCCGTGGATTCCGGATTCCAATTAGTGGATTCCAGATCTTTTTCAGTGGAGCTTTGATTCCGGATTCGGATTGTTAGTGGGATTCTGGATTCCTACACCTGTATTCCGGATTCCAGGGTCCAGGATTCCGGATTCCACAAGCAAAAATTTCCAAGATTCCGGATTCCAAATGCAAAAATTTCCCGGATTCCGGAATCCGGATTCCGTTACATGGGGCGACTCTTTCTATTTATAAACATAAACTAAGAGATTATTTTCAATCATTATAGGTTTAAACTAAGTTGAACTCAAATTTTCTTTATTACTTTTTGCACACTATCATTAATTGTTATGTTTATTTTGCTTCATATGCAGTAATCTTTATATGTTGTAATAGTTTGCCTTTTCTCTGTAAATCTTGTACTTATTAATTTTTATTCTCATTGTAACTTTGCAGCACATTGTAACTCTCTGACCTATGCCATATAAGCCTCTGGCTTTGGCATCTTATTATCATTAACATGTGCTCTGTATACCTATTTATCAATAAAGAATCAAAAGAAAGGAAAAAAAACAAAAACAGAAAAAAAAAACATGGCACCGTACAAAAAATAAAACATTCGGGAAAACACGCGCAATCTCCTTTATAACGTCCTATTTTTTAATCGAATGAATGCCAACCTCGACCATCGAACCTGATCGAACTCAATCAAAGTTGGAATTAATTACTAATTTTTTTTTCTAAGAGTTCGATTGTGTTCGATCACCGAACGTAATCGAACATTATCGGTCGATTAGGTTCGACTAAAAAACGTCCCAGTTAGTTCGAGTGGTTACGCTGGGATTGGTAGAGACCGGAAAAGTTTGCATTGAAAGCTGAGATTTCATCATCCTCTGACTTGTACCAACCAGCTTAACATAACTTTTAGTACAACTGACACTGACACTGATCAGTCCATTGTCACTGAGAACCGTATTTATAAAATAATTGAATTCTCTTTGAAGGCCAAGAAACTCGGGAAAACACCAGAAGTCAAAGTTCAATCACAGAGTCAGATATGGATGCGTTTGTTGTATATTTTTCAGTAACCGGGGACCGTTTTTCATCGATCTGATCAAAGTCCTTGGTTTTCACTTCACCCCGGCACTCCACGCCCACCTCGGGCTTGGTCTTGCTTGCCTGAATAACTCGAATATGGCCAACGAAAGCAGCCCCCACCACCCCAAACACGGTTCTTGTTGTCTATTCCTAACCTTCCATCTGAAAAACGATTTTCACAAAGAAGCAGGGAGGCGAAACAAACGTTAATGCACTGAAAGTACAGCAATTGAATTGCTTTTAAACTACTAAACAAACAAACAAGTGAAAAAAAACCTTAGCTGACGTTCTTTTCCTAACCCTCCCAGCAATGTCATCCAGCTCACAATTTCCGACGATCACCGACGATCATCCTCGACGGACCCCCGACAGACCCCCGGCGTGTTTTTTAACTCTCCCCAGGTTTCTCTCGCAATATAAAATTAAGATGACAGGCTATTTCTTGGTTGCATTTTCCCTCGTGTGATTTGATCAAGGCGGAAATATCTTGTTACTTAAGGTAAGAGAAGCTTTCAGTACATTAAGGATACGCGAGTCACACAGGTTACACAGGACATAATTTGCAATCCTCTTGCGAAAATTAATCTTTAAATGACACTGCAATGGTTTTGAAGGTAATTTACATCATGATTGCATCGGTCACTTGATTTAAATTAAACTGCGTTCGGCATTTAGTCAAGCATATCATTCCAATTGTAGCGTATCTGGGCCGATAAACCAATATATTTCTGATCATTTTACACGCCCAGTAAGCTCCGGAAATTGTTCTAAAATGTGCGAACATAGAAGTGTCCTTTATTGCACTTTGACTGAAAATAAAATAATGTCCTGTGGAGTAGTCCTGTTCGTTCTTCTAAGGGCATTTCTTACTTTAAACAAGACAGCAGATTTTATCCCGTGTAATTTTCTGATCAACTCTCTACAAGATATCTCTAAGTAGTCTATGTAACATCACTCCTCCCAGCCTGAGTGATTTTTATCTTATCTCACAACAAGTCAAGTGACTTCGCTTCAGGTTTAGGAAACTACAATAATCTTATTGACAACAAAATTATTGAGGCATTGTACTCAACTAGGGTAATAACTACAGAGAAGAAAAGAATCCACGCCCCTCCCACAACATTGCATGGAGGGGATGGGGGAGGGAAAGCTTTATTTCCCCTCTAGAAGTCAGTAAAGTGTCAGCTTTAGGGCAAAGTGTCTCAACTACATTGTAATTTTGTCCCCAGTTGTAGCTCTAGGTTGTAGCAATACACACATACTTCCACTTTGGGAAAGGAAAAGAAAAATAGAGCAGTTTATTGAATGTTGATTAATTATGCAAAAATTGTAGATGAATCTGATTTATAAGCAAATGTTCCTTTTTTTTGCTCTAATGAATGGATCTCCGTGCTATTGATTGACGTTTCATGCAAATAAATGCATATTTTCTCGTAAAGAACAGCAAAAGTTGTAATTCTGATAACCTTTTGTTTTGATAATGTATGGATATTGTTAGAAGAAAATTGATGATGGTCAAAATTGCGACTTATAGGGCAATTCGTTGTATCGCGCTGTGGGTTTTGGCATATTTTGGGTTTTTCTGTTTCGTCAATCACCTTTGCAGACCTCGTAGCAAATACCTGTTTACTTGCACGACTTCAAAAGGTCATGGTTTGTGATTTGTGATTGGTGGATCTCAATCCGTTTTGTTTGTGTCGTGTTACAAGGTTTGTTGCTTTGTGATCATCTAGTTTCAGGCAATAATCGACTAGTTAATCTCAGACTCTGTTCCTTTGCGATGCATGTTAAACGCGAAGTAACTAAATTAAGAAAGTACAGTGTATTTACCTATTTATGGTTCTTCATCTATCCAAAGGTATCCTAACTGTAAAACCTTTAAAGAAAGGCAACATCAATGTCCTTTGAGTGTCAGCAGTGTGGCAAGTCTTTTAACAATGCAGGAAACCTAAGGACTCACGAAAGAGTTCACACTGGGAAAAAACCTTACGAATGTAAACAGTGTGGCAAGTGTTTTAGTCAAGCAGGAAACCTAAGGACTCATGAAAGAGTTCACACTGGGGAAAAGCCTTATGAATGTAAACAGTGTGGCAAGTGTTTTAGTCAAGCAGGAGACCTACGGAATCATGAAAGAGTTCACACTGGGGAAAAGCCTTATGAATGTAAACAGTGTGGCAAGTGTTTCAGTCAAGCAGGACACCTAAGGACTCACAAAAGAGTTCACACTGGGGAAAAACCTTACGAATGTAAACAGTGTGGCAAGTGTTTCAGTCAAGCAGAAAGCCTAAGGACTCACGAAAGAGTTCACACTGGGGAAAAACCTTATGAATGTAAACAGTGTGGCAAGTGTTTTAGAGTAGCAGGACACCTAAGGAATCATGAAAGAGTTCACATTGGAGAAAAACCTTACGAATGTAAACAGTGTGGTAAGTGTTTCAGTCAAGCAGGACACCTAAGGACTCACAAAAGAGTTCACACTGGGGAAAAACCTTACGAATGTAAACAATGTGGCAAGTGTTTCAGTCAAGCAGAAAGCCTAAGGACTCACGAAAGAGTTCACACTGGGGAAAAACCTTACGAATGTAAACAGTGTGGCAAGTGTTTTGGTCAAGCAGGACACCTAAGGACTCATGAAAGAGTTCACACTGGGGAAAAACCTTACGAATGTAAACAGTGTGGCAAGTGTTTTAACCAAGCAGGAAGCCTAAGGATTCACAAAAGAGTTCACACTGGGGAAAAACCTTACGGATGTAAACAGTGTGGCAAGTGTTTTAGCGAAGCAGGAAGCCTAAGGACTCATGAAAGAGTTCACACTGGTGAAAAGCCTTACGAATGTAAACAGTGTGGCAAGTGTTTTAGGGAAGCAGGAAGCCTAAGGACTCACGAAAGAGTTCACACTGGGGAAAAGCCTTACGAATGTAAACAGTGTGGCAAGTGTTTTAGGGAAGCAGGAAGCCTAAGGACTCGCGAAAGAGTTCACAGTGGGAAAAAACCTTACGAATGTAAACAGTGTGGCAAGTGTTTTAGTCAAGCAGGAAAGCTAAGGACTCATGAAAGAGTTCACACTGGGGAAAAGCCTTATGAATGTAAACAGTGTGGCAAGTGTTTTAGTCAAGCAGGAGACCTACAGAATCATGAAAGAGTTCACACTGGGGAAAAGCCTTATGAATGTAAACAGTGTGGCAAGTGTTTCAGTCAAGCAGGACACCTAAGGACTCACAAAAGAGTTCACACTGGGGAAAAACCTTACGAATGTAAACAGTGTGGCAAGTGTTTCAGTCAAGCAGAAAGCCTAAGGACTCACGAAAGAGTTCACACTGGGGAAAAACCTTACGAATGTAAACAGTGTGGCAAGTGTTTTAGAGTAGCAGGACACCTAAGGAATCATGAAAGAGTTCACATTGGAGAAAAACCTTACGAATGTAAACAGTGTGGCAAGTGTTTCAGTCAAGCAGGACACCTAAGGACTCACAAAAGAGTTCACACTGGGGAAAAACCTTACGAATGTAAACAGTGTGGCAAGTGTTTCAGTCAAGCAGAAAGCCTAAGGACTCATGAAAGAGTTCACACTGGGGAAAAACCTTACGAATGTAAACAGTGTGGCAAGTGTTTTGGTCAAGCAGGACACCTAAGGACTCATGAAAGAGTTCACACTGGGGAAAAACCTTACGAATGTAAACAGTGTGGCAAGTGTTTTAACCAAGCAGGAAGCCTAAGGATTCACAAAAGAGTTCACACTGGGGAAAAACCTTACGGATGTAAACAGTGTGGCAAGTGTTTTAGGGAAGCAGGAAGCCTAAGGACTCATGAAAGAGTTCACACTGGGGAAAAGCCTTACGAATGTAAACAGTGTGGCAAGTGTTTTAACCGAGCAGGAAACATGACGAGTCATGAAAGACTCCACACTCAGGAAAGATCACTTAAATTTTCCCAGAAAAACGAATGTCTGTCCAAACGTTTGGAATCCTGTAAACGGAAGAGAGCAGGAGGTGAAAGCGTTGATGTCAGGGCCACAGGCTTTACAGAGAACCAGCAAATACAGAGAGAAACCGGAAACAATGGTGTAACAGATGCACGATCGGTCATTATTGAGAAACACAGCTGTTGGATCTGTCAAGAGGAGATGAGTAGTGAGGCTCTTCTTCTTCAGCATTATGAACATCATATGACCTATGTTTGTGACGATTAATCTTAAAGTTAAAAAAACGTTTTGATCCTTTTAAAGTTGTTGTCTTTTGTTTGTTTTTTTGGTGCTTTGGCAACATTTTTTATTTTGCAACTCTTAAAGTTTTAATTGGTTTTGTTTAGAGCATGTTGCTTTCACACTTGTGGTTCATTCGATGTGTATGATTGTCAAGTTGGAATAAACGATGAAGGGACAACTTCTGTATTAATTCTTTCATAAAGGAAAAACTCAATTTAAATCAAAGTCTGTGTGCCTCTTAGTTTAGTCTGCTACACAGCCGTTTTTAGTGTCGTCACTCAACGCCCCTCCCACAAACGGTTTGTGGGGAGGAGCCTCGCGTGATGACACTAAAACCGGCTCTGTAGCAGACTACTCTTAGTTTTAAGCTTTACATTTGTACGTGACCACTTATAGAAGACTATAACTTCTCATGATATGAATGGAAAGAAACTTTTTCCTTACAATGTAAAAAAGGCTTTCTTACTTTCATTCATGTTCTGCAGTCTTGTATTTATGATGTTCTCGTAGCCGTGGTTTCTGGAACTCTCCAGTTATTATAATAACAGTTCTCCCTAATAAAGAATACCAATCATTTATTAATGTCTTTGGAGGATATTTATTGGTGTTAAAAGGCCCTGTGTATTAAGTCTGACAGTATAAAGTGCCCCATTCCAGTAAGTTGCTTAATACTACTACAACTTTATGGTCAAATTAATAATTCCAAGAAAATAAAACCAAGTAATTGGTGGTTCAAATTCGATTTTTAATGCGTTTTCAGTGGCGGATCTAGGGGATAGGCCCGGGGGGGCCAGGCCCCCTCTTATTTCTAGACCAAACTGAGGCCCGAAGGCCCGAAAAAACGTTTTTTTGGAGACCTGCCCCCCCCCCCCCCCTCCTTCCCATTATCTAAGGATCTGGGTCGGCCACTGCTTTGATCTCTTGGCGAGTTTTGTAAGTCCTTGTCTGGTAACCACTATGGCTGAGATCAAACCCACTTCACACCAATTTATCTGTTATACACAACGAAAATTAAACTTTTCAAGCTAAATTGGAACTTTTTTTCTGATTATTTAGACATTCGTAGCAACGACGATTTTTTGTTACACCACACAGCGCATGCCGTGTAAGGGATGCTATCGTATTTCTATCGTTTAATCGTTTTCTTGTGGACAGGCGAAGACGATTGAAATACGTTACTGTTTTGCGCTGCGCTCCTTTTGACCAACCTAAATCTGGATTTTGCGATCCGAAATTTGATTTTTCGTTGCATTAAGGACTAAACCCATCTAAGATTGTAATCTGAACGATCCACCTCCATTCTTGGATCGTTCAGATTGGTATCTCTGTCGGGTTTCAGATTTTTGTTCCATCTGACTATTTAACCGCAGCAGCGTTAGTTCAGTCGGTAGGGCGTGTTGACTGCAGAGCGGGAGGTCGCGGGTTCGATTCCCGGGGCCGGACCAATACTCAGGGTCTTGATATAACTAAGAAATGAAGGTACTCCCTCTGCAGTGCAAGCGGTTAGACCTTCGCGTAGCTCGCATGACCACGTAAAACTCTACTTTCCCCGATTCGTACTTTCGTGCTAAATACATTGACACTCAAATAAAGTGCATTTTTTAACGAAACTGCTTTTCGATCGCAAGAACGTAGTCGTTCATCAATAAAGACGTTATTTCAGGCAAAAGTTATTTATACTCCTCCTTTGTTCTTTGCAGCTAAAGGATTGTGGTATATAAAACTTAAAGTCTACCTGTAACTAAATCCGTAAAAAAGCGAAAACGCTTGGATGTTCTCACCGTTTTAAAGTTGTCCATTGTGTGTGTGTTTAGAGCCCAAAGAATTCCAAAATTTAACCAGCAAAAAAATCCCGTGTCGAGCCATAAAAATTTCCAGGAAGCGTTAAACGATCGATATAACTATCATAAATCTTCAGATTGTTTTCAATACCCAAAACAATCCCTACTTAAATCAAGCTGCCCAATAAGTACTTGCTAAAATTTTCCTACCCAAACAAATCCCGAAACCGAAAAAAATCCTTTGATCATCCCTGGCACTTGAAATCCGGAGTACCCCCCCCCCCCACACACACACACACACACCCCACACCCCCCGCTGGTTTCAGCACTTAAGAATTTCTAATTGTCTTCTGAATGTTCTTGAATGAAATTGCAGATAATTTTAAGTTGACAAGTGGCAACAGCATGAAAAAGCACTAGTTAAAGAGCAACATTTCTTTCTATTTCTCCACATTGAAGAGAAGACGCTGAATTTAGGGGAAAGTGTTGGAATTGAGAAGAAGATCAGAGCAACAGGCAGCTGCTGTATGGATCATCAATCAGTTATTTCAAATGCTTGTTCAGGCTAGCACGAAAATTCAAACAATCTGGATTTTTTTGGACTCGTACTGTTCGGATATTAGGGTTTGATAGCCAAGATTAGATAATTTTGTAATCGTTTTGAAATTTCGATATTAACACAATTAATTTTGAAAATGAGGCATATTTTACGAGAAAAAGCTTTGGTTTACGATGTTTATCACCGCCTCTCGCCGTGTTGGTCTTCCTTCATCAATCTTGTACTGATGACCTAAGAAGATTATAGCAAAACAAGTTTTACCAGTTATCTCTGATTCTCCGTACGTTGTAAAATAGTATTAAAAGAATATTTAACCAATAGCTGCTGTTCAGTCTAAACACGAATATATTAAGGGACTTATAAGTCAATTCATACTTTAGCCACAAAAAAAAATTAAAATGTACAGATTGGACTTAGGATATTGAATAAGTGAATGTAATCATTTCCGCTGAAAAAATGGCTAATTCAAGAAAATCAGTTAGCCGAAAAAATACAAAAATCCATCGGGATAAAACTAAAGCAATAGAAATACCAACTGAAATTTTTGGAAAATACATCCACCATGCGAACGTCAGGTGTCTGTCAAGCCAAGCTCCTTAAGTGAAGTACCAAGGTTTTTGCGAAAAAGCCTCATTTCAGCCCAACCCAGGGCGGATAAAGGTTGGCAACATTTATCCGCTCTGCCCAACCTTTACCCGCGCGCCCTGATGTTAACTGAAGGTGTCGACTGTGTTTGTTTGTGAAATGCACGAGGTGCGAACGTTTGCCCCTTGTAGAGGTTTGTAGAGCCTTTTTATTCGTTTTTTATTGTTTTTCTTGTTGTTCTTTCGTCACTTGAAAATTACTTTGGATTTAGAACTACCAATGTTAAAGGAAGAACGGATCATTCCGTCATTCTGAGGTGGAATAAACGTTTTGAACATTTTCCAAGAGGCGAGTATTTTTCTGACAATTGTGCTTTCGAGTTGTGAGTTGATTTTTTGTCCAGTGCTTCGCCTTCCATGACTGGGTTGATGCCTGCCTCATGGTCTTCCATCACCCATCTGCCCGTTTGTCACTTGTACTTTAATTAACTGTATTGGTCAAGTTATATTCTGAGGGGCATTGTTTGAAAGTAGCCCATTTCTTCCTAAATGAGGCTAAGTTATTATTATCAAGCGCAATCTGTTTCTCAATTTCCATGGAGCGTATGACTAACTGAGTGTACACTTGTACCATAGGAATAGTGTTTCGTAGTTTGCGACTATATTGTATTGTCTAGCAGTGAGGAGGAATTGGTGTAGGAGGTGTAGGAGAAGATTGGATACGTTGTCGATGAGGCCGAGACAAAGAGCTGGCGAAAAGGGGGTAATGTTCAAGTTGGTCAAGTCAAGCTCTTCGGAGGTCCACTGCGAAACACTATTCCAAAAAGTCTGAGTTGATCTACAGTGCCAAAAAAGGTGCGTAAGTGTCTCTGGGGAACGAGTCGTAATCAGTAATTGGTGCGTTTCGATCCGTCTATTGTCACAGTTAAACAGTCGTCTATTGTTAGTCAAATTGTCAGTTCTCCAGTCGATCTCTCGTAGTTAGTTTTGCTTGACCTCGTCAGTAAGTCGTTTGTACGGCGCTGGTAACTGTTGGCTACGATTCAGTGGCGTTTGTTCTAAGTTAGTAAACCAGCTTCCTAAAGTAAGACGTTGATAGTAGTCTGTAGAATACGTTATACATGTCGCAGAGTCCCAGTCAATTTGGTGTTTCGTCTGTAAATGATACTCAGCAATGTGATTGTTAACGTCACCATTCCTCGTCGCTCGTTTGTGTTCGGTCAGACGCGTGCTAAGGTTTCTGCCGGTTTCACCAATGTAAGAAGCCTGGCAGTAGTAGCCTTGTGAGAGGTCGGGTTGTACGAAGACTGGTCTAGTAATCGGTCAGTATATGTCGGTTTTCTGTAAATAGTCGTTTGTAGTTTGTTGTTGTCGCGAGTGACCAAGCAGTCTAGGAAAGGTATCTTACCATTTTCTTCGATCTCCTTGGTGAACTGTATGTCCGCGTTCTGTCTGTTTAGGTGTTCGTGAAAATCGTCAATTCCGTCTTTGTGTACGGCGGTGAATGTGTCGTCAACGTAACGTAACCAGAGAGGTATAGTTCGCGTGTAGGTAGCTAGGGCTTGTTCCTCGATGTTTTGCATGACAATTTCTGCTACAACAACAGAAACTGGAGAGCCCATAGCTGACCTCTCACAAGGCTACTACTATGCGGACTTGACGAGGCGAGCGCGCTAGTTTGCGATTCATCTGACAGCCTACAAGACGAGACTGATTATCTTTACAACGTTTTTAGTAAGAACAATTACAACACGGACTTTGTTAGACGGAACAGCCACAGTAACACTGATTTCAACACTCTGACGAACGTCAACTCTGGCCCTGTTACGACAGCTACTTTGCTGTACATCAGAGGCACCTCTGAAACTATTGCACGTATATTACAACCTTACAATATACGTGTTGCACACAAACCCATAACTACTTTACGACGCCTGCTTACTAATGTCAAGGACAAAGACAAACCGGAGGACAGACAGGGAGCAGTATACAAGATCAAATGCTGCGACTGCCAGGCTGCTTACATTAGTGGAACCGGCAGAAACCTTAGCACGCGACTGACCGAACACAAACGAGCGAGGAGGAATGGTGACGTCAACAATCACATTGCTGAGCATCATTTACAGACGAAACATCAAATTGACTGGGACTCTGCGACAGCCATTTCTTTTTGAAAACTTAAACGAATGCGGATAAACGTGATTTTTAATTTTGTTTAAGTACGGTTCAAGCCACTGCTTGATGTCAAAAACATATTCCAGCTGGATTGTCTCGGCCCGTGGTGTGTGTGCTCTTTGAATGTTCCGCTCTAACGCCGGCAGAGTCATACAGTCTTTTTGTTTTAGCCTCTTTGAAATTCTGCTAAAAAACTGTAAAATTGACTCGATTAAATAAGGTTAACTCATCTGGATGACCAGGTTCATTAAACCTTGCATCATTCGCATCTGCTAGCCGTCCTTTGTTATAACATTACATACTGAAGACCCCATTTACAACAGCCTCGTGTACGGACAAATTTGCCCGGACTTGTGTAAACGGGGTCTTCACCTCACAACCCGGGAACAAGAGTTTTTAAAGTTCGTGGAATAACATTTCTATGAAAACCTTTTTGAAGTCTTTTATTAAGTAGTTAAGGAACACGAACCTGGTCCACGTCCTCGTGAGTCTGACCAACCACAAGAAAGAACAACTGAACCTAAAGAAACGAAAGAGGATAAAAACGTCAACGAAACTTATATCACTTCCGACGTTAAAGTTAGTGATACGACAAATTTTGTCATGATTTTTCATAACTCAAGTGGTGATTGGGTCATGCAGAAATTCGTGGGAGGGTGGACAATGGTTCCAACTTCAGTACACTGGTCTTTCACATGCCGGATTGTAATGCATTTATAAGAACTGTCTTTAAAGAATGCTATAATGATCTTGCATACTGTGCATAACTGCCTGTCCTTTTTATTTGACACCCGTGAATATTTGTACCGCTTTTCTATCAATGGAATGACGCTTACAGACCTTACAGTTTCAACAGAAATCATATTGAAAGGTAAGACTGTGTTTTTTATCATTCTATTATACTTCTGCTTGATTGTATGTCTTATCAGAAGTTTAACTTACCTCTTCAAAGATGCCTTTCTCTACTAAAAGTGCACAAAACCCAAGAACAAATCTGTTTTTACACTCTCTATAGCAGTTGCATGTCCATTTGCAGGAACAGATAAGGGGGCAAGCGTCCCTCCTAATGAAATAAAGAGCGGTTTGAACAATTTATTGCTTGCCTTAACAGGAAAACTAAGTAAAGCCCAAGAGCATAAACTACCTCTGAAAGCTCCAAAAATATCTGTAAAAGTACGTTGAGCGTCAGGTTAGAGTAATGGGGCCATCATAACAAATCAATTATGCTGAAATAGTGTCCATCCCCATGCGAAATAGCTCCAGTAATGTGGGTTAATTCTAAGAAAGTGGTATGTTTCGACCTAAATAAAAGCAAAGAAAGTATATATTTCATGAGGAATCGTAATAACGATCGTTGTGGCGATGTCCTTTTATTTTATTAAATGAGCTGGACGTAATATTTGGTCAATCAAGGGCTGGAAATAGCGCGAATATGCTTTCAAAGAAAAACAAAACCATGCGGACAATTCAAAGATTTTGAATATTCGACACATTACTTGACCTGACGGTGATCATGAAACACGCATTTGTATTAGTGAAAATGATAACAGCTTAGTTTACCTTTGAGAGGCAGTTGGCGTGGGCGAGGTTCGTCTTTGACTGGTCCATCCCGTCTATTATAAGTGACAAGTAGCGCTTGGGCTCTTGTTCTGCTTTTAAGCAGTTTGAATAGTAAGCCTGTCGTTCAGGCCTGTAAAGACAAATAACGAGAAATAAACCTTATCTTTATTATAAAATCATTAGGAGATTGTACAGCCTTTACTATACATTCTTATAATGGAAACATTGAAAAAATATCCACGGCGGCACGTACATTTGTTGCTCATTATGCTTCTTCCTTTTAAAAGATAAATTCTTTCTTTTTCCTTCATCGATTGTTCCTTGCAGGCAGAGCTTCAGTGCAACGCAGACGCCATATTTACTAAAGTTGTATTCCTGCAACAACAGCAACAACTTATTATTATACCACACCGCCTGCTGCTGCCTGTCATGTCTCTTTAATGCACTCAATTTTTCTAAATGCTCTAGACTGGCTATCGCTAAGAAACAGTGGTTGGGGTTTTACTATAAAGAGTGCCAGACACAAACCTTTGGTATGATGACTTTTCGAAACTTCGTCTTCCATATTCTTGAGAAGGTTGGCCTTGATACATGTCTAACACCCGCAGCTTTCATATCATCAACATAAATGTGGTACACCTCTCTTTTTGTCAGGCAAGTTGGGAGGCAGTATTTGTCTCTATTTCAGTGGTACGGTGTATTATATTCTGTTCTATAAAGAAGTAAAAGACTGAAGAAATAATTATGTGTAAAATTGACGTTGCTTTTAAAAGAAACTATTTTCTAAGCAATTGGTACGTTTTCGCCTTACAGCCAGAATGTTTTCCAGGTATAACATGTACACACACACAGTGTTCCAAATGTCATATGAATAAAACCATTACTGACTAACCTTTAAACCATGATTCCGCCCTTAAGGAACTTGGTTTTGACATTTGCCGTCCTTTTCTGGCCCCCTCTGCTGACGTTCCCCCAAAATGTTCGAATTCATTTTGCAATCGATGAAATCTGAAGGGAAAACACTCTTGACTAAGTAAATATTCCTTATGTTCTCCCTGCGAGTGCTTACATAATCCTTATAGGAAAAAGGTGCTACAATTTTAGAAACCAGGGAAAAGTGATTCAAAAGAACGTTTCATTCGTCGTAGTTTAATCACCTCTGAGTAACAATAATGAACAACGCTTAGTAATTATCATTTTTAGACCTCAATTTTACTCGCATAATTCCTTTACTTAATTCTTGACATGATCATCGATCTCGTAAACACATGAACGGCAGCAATAGTTCCCCCCCCCCCCCCCCCAAAAAAAAGGGGGAACCGTTATCACTCATGGCATAACATATTTTTCCTGGTTAGTTAACGCTTTTTTAACTTTATACTTGTCAACCGCTAAAACTCCCGTATAGGCCATTCAAGGGAGTACGCCCCCTCCCACGGGATAACACTAAGAGAAACAACAAAGAAATCTTTATCTCTTTACCTTTATGATGATAAACCCGAAAAGTGAAGAATTTTAAAATAAATTCCCTCTGTTCTTCTTCGGAGAGAGAACGGAAATGTTTACGGCACTTCAGAACATATTCTTTGTTTAAGACTTTCTTTAAACATTCTTTCTTGCAGCAATATATATAGGATTTTAGAACTTTGTCAATATGTTCTGGGGAGAGCACTTTTTCTTTCCTCACTGATGTGTGTCGAGTCCTTTTCTAAAAAGAGTGATTGTTTTCAGGCTGCTGAAGAGGAGATCACTTATCAGGTCTAAAGTGTACTATTTTTGAGATTTTGTCTTCAAAATGTTGGTAACAGACGCTTTTTTGCAGAAAGCGTTAACAACACTACACCGTACTTTCTTTAATCCCCCACATACAAAACCCAACTCACCTTGAGTTATTATACAATGTAATCTTTATCTCTCCCCACCCCCACCCCCTCACCCCCCCCAAAATAGAAAGTTTATAAAACACGGCCCCCTTCGCAAGCAGTTTCCAGAACGATTACGGTGGTTCAGATAAAGAGACATAAGGAGGGATAGAGAACCTATCTTGTTCTTAAGTAAGTAGTGGGTGGGTGGTTGAATTAATTCGATGAAATCTCCAACATTCAATTCCAATCTGACAAGTGTGCGCTTACTTACTCTACCCCTCTTCTTCGTGATCGTATCTTTTTGTGTTACTTTCACTCTGGCTCCAGATATTTCCAATATTGAACCCTGTTCCACTAGACTATTCTTTAAAGCTGATACCTAAAAAAACAGAAAAATATGGTATGTACATATATAATGATCAAAAGTAGAAAGATTTCAATTCATCATTTTATTGCGACAACGCTGTTTCGTGTGATCAAAGGGTGGCCACACTCATCAGGCAATATCAATGAATGACCGTTGAAATACTTAAACTGGCAATAAAAGCCTAACTTAAGGTTGCTATGCGATATAAAAACAATGGGGTTTAAAATTGCGTTACTTAATTACAAAGTTCTTGAGCAGGAATCTGTTTCTGTGTTACCCTGCACGCAGAGTCTCCTTCGATCTTCCTAGATAAGCCGGGAAGAGGAAGGAGACTCTGCTCGCGGCCTGCACTTTCTTTGATCCGCCGATCATCCAAAAAAATGGATGAGTCAGTCCAGTTTCGAACCGGTCATACCGGTTTTCACCTGGTGCGCATGCTTAATCGTAAGAATCACTGACTTTTTCCGCGCCCACGGGATATTGTTTACAATCGATCGACAAACGTGGCAGCCGCTTCGCTTTCATACAAAGTCTTCGAAAACGCCATGAAATGTGCTAATCACAAAAGTTGAAATCGGAGAGATTTCTAGCCTCACGGAACCACAATCAAGGTCTTTGTTTAATTTTCTTTGTGGCAACGATACGTTTGTGTCGTTTCCTACTGGACATAATATTTTCCACGAAGCTCTCGAATTTGCTCCATGACGACTTGATATTTCTTATTCAGGGATTTGATCCTTCGGCCACAAGGCCTACATGCACGGCTAGAATGAACATTGCAGTCGACAGTCTCCTCCAAATGGATTCCAACTTTTGACGAAGGCCGCTACATCGTTCGCCGGTTAGGCAAATTCCACAATAACAGACAAATTGTGTCTTTCGTTTTCGATGTCGACTTCTTCACGGGAGTTTTCGGAGATCTTAAAACACCGGTCAAATCCACAATAGAATTGCCCGGGGTTGAAAGCATTTTGAAATTTTTTTAAAAAATCACATTTCTGCCATGTACAAAACATCGAGGAAATGACAGGGCTACTACACGCGCAAACAAAACATAGTTGTGTCAAATTTCAAGATTTAATGAGTAACTCATCTTGAAAGCGAGGCCGCCAAGCTGCTCGGTTACATTTGAATTTGGAGCATGCTCAATAGGAATTGTGCAGGCTGCGAGCAGCGTCTCCTTCCTCTTCCCGACTTATCTAGGAAGATCGAAGGAGACTCTGCGTGCAGGGTATTTCTGTGTGGGCACCAGCTTGCTTTTAGTATCAAGTGGAGAATTATTAAACAGTGTCGCATTCTCGACCCCAGTGCTTACGGGTTTGGGGATGCGCTCTTGATCCCTCTCCTATACATGCGCAGAAGAGCTCTAGGTCGAGATTGACAGTGTCGACCTTACAGTAACATTAACAACAAATGCAATTTATACCTTTTTGAAAAATTTGTAATCATTTGTAAGAAGAATTTATGCAGTCTAAATAAGCGAAATGAACTTGCAAGCTCGTGCCCACACAGAAACAGATTCCTGCTCAAGAACTTTGTAATTAAGTAACGCAATTTTAAACCCCATTGTTTTTATATCGCATAGCAACCTTAAGTTAGGCTTTTATTGCCAGTTTACGTATTTTAACGGTCATGCGTTGATATTGCCTGATGAGTGTGGCCACCCTTTGATCACACGAAACAGTATGTACATATATATATATATATATTACGTTTAAAGAGGAACATGCGTTTATACAATTTCGCACAAAACAACCTGGGATACTGTTAATGTGATGACATAGTCTAACGGATTTCATTAATTCTTGTGTCCTGATTAAAACTGCAGTTTCTTTTAATTAGCTTACCCAAATAAAATAATTTATTTCGGTTACTAGGGCACTAAATATTAAGAAATTATCAGAGAGTAAACTAACAAAAAAAAACCACTTAAAAAATAGTTACCGGTTGCAAGTCAACGTAAAGTTACCATCCATACAAGTCCAAGCCAAGAACTCGACCGATGACTGCCTGTAATGTTTCCAGGTTGTTGGCAACATTTTTATGTATTTCCACAGCATTTCATACTGACCATACTTTAAAGGTTTTCTTAAATAAATTCTGATTGTATCTTTTCGAGGTTGCTGGAACGTTTGGCAGTTGCATGCACCTTGACAGAGCACTCTGCGTCGATGGAGGATTTCTAGTAGGTTAAAAAGAGACGCACCTACTTAAAAATTCTGCCTACATTTTGTTGTACTTTACTGATAAAGACGTATAATAGCCCGCTAAATGTCAGTGTAAATCAATAATATTCTACAACAAACATGTCTACTTACTATTTCAACGGGGGATATGCTATTTTTCCTTGCCATGATTGAATGCCAAGCAAATGCCAACTCCTCATCCTCGTGCCATTGTTTAGGGGACAAGATGAGTTTTTCTCCTGGCTGCCACTGAAGATCATAATGAAGTAGATCGTCGCTCACCACATAAGGAAATATATTGAAACCACCAGGCCTGAAAAAAGTATCGTGGCCACCTTCGTCGTGTTCTCCGCCGCCACCTCCTCCGCCGTAAAAACGTCGAAAAATATCCTCAGTCTTAAGCGGAGACGGAACTGTGAAAGCTTTCGAAATAGATGTTCCCTTTTCTTGCTGAACATTCGTATAACTCGCTCGATTTTGTTCTTCAAATTTGAGCATGGTAGAAACCAAGAGAGCGATCAGGAGCGACAGGACAAAGGCCATGTTGCTGTCCATTATTAAGTGATGGCAAATTACCCGCGCTGGCTGCTTAAATACAACAGAGTTTAAATTTGCCGCCAAAATATTCATGGAATAATAAATTTTGCGCCTTTTCTTATTGTCCAATCAAATTACCCTTTACAGAGAAGATACTGTTTCGTGGTCAGTTCAGAAATTACCCCGTGATCGTGTCATGATAATAATTTTCATAATTTACTAAATAACTTCCAATCTTCGACCTTCCCTCCAATTTTTTGGCTAGCGCTGCGCTAGGGTTGTTGTTGGAAAGGTTTAGTTAAGTTAGCGGCAAATGGCTATGGTGAGACGGTATCAATATCAGGTCATATAAGTGAAAGAGAACTGCTATAACAAGAGAGTAAACGAGTTTTAATGTTAAAAAAAGGGAGGAGGGGAGGGCACGGGGGAACAGCCATGTCCCGTTGTGCTTCCCAGAAAGGACAAAACTAGGAGTAGAAATCTAGACTTCAACGTAAGGTAACAGAGATATGCCTAAGTCACTGAAATGGGCAGTTTATATCAACCGTGTCGATTAGCAGCAAGCATGGAATTTCCGGACTCGACGTTACCCACATATCCCAGAATGATTACCCAGTGATTACCCTAAATTCAGCTCAACAATTCCCAGTGGCTAGAGTGATTCCGAAGAGTACGAGCTTAACCATGCAGTGCTCGTCTGAAAAAGGTGACTATATGTTTGGGAAAAAAACAGATTATTGTAATTACACAATGAATTTGAAACTTATAAGCAGACGCAAGCGCCGTCAAATGCAATCTTTCTCATAAAGGGTTACTTTAACACACGATCAAGTTAAATGTTGCTTTCGTGCAAACGTAAAGTAACGATATTTGTTGGGTTACGAATGCTCCAAGCTACGCTAGTTTCCAGGTGCTGTTCGTCAAACTGTCATTATTTATACTCAAAACGTTTGTTTTCAATTTAGAAAATTACATGACAGTCTTGAAAAAACATTTGTCCATATGGTGTACAGTTTGTAGGCAACAATTTGAAGAAAAGCAAAGCTTGAGGAAAATGCCAGTAATTACTCGTTCAAGTTTCATTAACTGGCAAGTAAAATGTAACTAATAGTCTTCTTGCTACACGCGAGATATTTTTGTTTTGTTATGTATATTTGTTAACTGTGAATACCCCTTGTATCGTTTCATGTCACGAAAAATCAATACCTGGAGGAAAAGACACGAAATACCTAACTGACACACAAGCGGTTTACCGCTCGAATATACAAGGCTGAACTTTGGAAATTTTTAGAAATGCACCTCCTTTTAAACTAAATGGGAATTTACGTATGAAACCAAGAGTTATGCTCCCATTATACTCATGCTTTGTCAGTGCTAAACTTGCTTATCCTCATACACTATCTATCAATATCTTACACTCATGTCATCAAAGGAAACTTAGAGACGTTCAACTGCTCACGCAATTTTGGGGGGGGGGGGGGGGGGGCAACCCCATAAAAAAGCATATACGCATGTCGCGTTCCCAGTGTCGTAGACGCGTGGCGTTAGGCACTGGAGTTCGCCAGGTCAACCACAGTGAAGCACTAGGCGGTCAGCAAGATTCAATGGCGTTTATTAAAATCAGGCTAGTCCGACTATTTACAGCACTTGCGGTGAAAACTAGAAAGAAACGTGCGATTTTTACGTCAGACGAAACGAAAACTACGATAATGCTCCGTGCACGAGAAAAGAATGAAAAACAAACTACTAAATTAACAAGCGTGACTTACGTCTGATCTTGACTCCGGTGGTTGAAAGAACTCCAAATCTCCTACAGTTATTATGATAACTCCTAAAGTTCTCCAATAGCTCCTTACACTGTGATGGACTTCTAACAACTGAATAAACATGCTTAGGAAAAGAATAATCTTATGCATGCCTTCTGACGTAAAGGAAATAAAACTGAATAACGCTTTGTACGCCTAGCCAAAAAACGGATATACGATGATCATGCATTAAAATAAGCAATGCTATAATCACGAAAGAAAAAACAGTCCTCGAATGTAACTAATTAAAATGTCATTTTTCGCGGATAACGTGACAACGCAAAACAACTTCAGTTTCAAATCGGACACAGATTTTAACTGAACGCGAAGTCTTTTGTATCGCTTTTTGCTTTTATTGAACATGAACGACCTCCGCAGAAGTAATGAGAATGTCGAGACACCTCGTGTAGGGGACGCTTCGCTGCAAACTCAGCCGAGTCTGTCACCTTTCTCGTCTCCTTTTCACCCAACACAGTATGGCACGCTGTTCGCGCATCAAATGGCCAGTTCAGATTCATTTCCATCGAATTTTCAAGGAGTAAGTAATTTCAGTTTGCCGCAACAGACCGCGTTTTCATCGGTGGACGGTCTGCCTTCGCCTTACATACAGCAGGCACATTTCCCTGCGCTCCGAGCGATTGCTCCAAAGCCTTTGGTGACCCCTGGAAGCAATGCAACTCTTTCGTCTGGAAGCAAGCCTCCAGATTTTATAGAGACAGTCAAAGAAATCCGGCAAGACTTGTTCACTCGTAGTGGTGTTGCGATTGATGACCAAGATAAGCAAGACCCACCAGTACTAGAAAGCAGTGAGTACACCAAATGGCGACGGACTATAAAAAATAGGTGGGCACCTGTAAGTAATACTAGTTATTGTACTACTCAACTGATTGACTCCCAACCGGAGCACATCGCACCATCGGTTTTCATTCAGTTTTTTATAGTTATTTCTGACCCGCACTAAGCTTAACTAAAACTCCTTCAGGTAATTTTGTGTTTTATTATTTCTATTTTTTCCTCGATAACTCATGCTCCGTTTGTCTAGTGTAATGAGATCGAGTTGCTGAGTCATGAGCGCCGCTGTTATCGTGTCACGGCCCAGTCAGAGAAGCTCATAAAATTTCTAGTCTCGATTTAGTTGCTGAACGTGTACAATGAGGAAGTGAACCTGCTACTAGTACTTTAATGCTTATGTAACAGGACGGAGCGGTCAGCAGCAGGAACGAAAAAGGATTCAAGGATTTTCCAAAGCAATTTATTTAAAACCCAATTCCATCAGCAAATACAACAAAAATTAAACTAAACATAAACAAAATAAACGGGAACTACTAAAAGATTAAACCTTGCTAGAAGCAAGTCTGGTTGTTAACTTTAAAACTGCTGCTGTATCTCCGTTGGCGACGTCCAAACTCAACTGAACTACGGCTAAAGCTTGCCTCTATTTATACCAGAGTATTAAACAATTTCACCCGCAGCAAAATAGTAAAAGGGGTGTTGCAAACCACAGTAAAACACAAGGCCAGGATTTCCTTAGGTTAATCCTACTAACTTAATAAGATAAGGTCCATTAACTGATTAAAATAATCTACCGAAAAGAAAAACGTAAAAAGCTAATATCCGCTGCGGCATTTAGTCAATAATACGTGGGTTTGCGGGTACACGTACAATCATTCTCAATCGATGCGCAAGCTTCCTAAATCCAACTGTGAAATTCCTAAGCGCAAAAATATTAAAAGCAAAATAATGAAAAAGGTACTGCATTTCTTGATTAATTAAAATCAGGGAAATAATAGGTCCAGTGACCCTGTCACACTTAACACGTAATAAACATAGGGTGGCATACAACACTTAGTTATCACACCTATCAGAAATAGACAGGCAAGACTCAGTCATGAATTATTCGTTTCCTCTTTCAGCACGAAATGAGCCACTACTTGATGGTAGCAAAGCTGCCCAAAAAATGTTTTGATTTAGTGCTGGAAATTCCTCAACGGCTAAATGTGAAAGTCACACAAGGAGACTTCACCCCTTTGTATGGCCTGTCGGACGAGCAAAAGTACAGAACATTAAGTGACCTGTTGGGGGGTCATATTTCCTTTTCAGCTTTGAAAAAACAAAGAGTAAGTTAAATTTATGTCTTCTGTATTTATTCACAATTCGTTGATCAAAACACCATATACTGCTCGAAATTCTTAACTGAATGGAATCTTCCTCACTTGAGTTAATACAGGATGCTAATTACTGTAAAGAACGACTTTCTTGAACCCATAAAAGAATGCTTCGTCGTTACTTCAGAGTATACGTTTGACTCAATTGATTATGGGGATTTTTGATAATGCACTCATTTCTTAATGAACATAACGGATTCATATATAGCTGATTTGTTGTTGTTGTTGTTTCTGCTCAGCGAGAAAAGAAGACTGTGCCAACGACCACTTCACCTGAGGCCACCCGGGCATGCACAGAAACCAACAAAGAGGCAAGTGGAGTCTGAGATAGACAAATCAACCCGACGCGATTTTTAGGCCCTCGAGAAAATTCGACATGTAATTGGTTTTATACTCTTCTTTTCTCTTGTGATTAGTTGGAAGACGAGTTAGCAAGGCTGAGAAGCGTTAACTCTGACTTGAAAATAAAATTAGAACAGGTATTTAATATTTTGATCGTTTGGCACTCTACTACATACAAAACTTCATCCCAAATTGAATACTTGGATATGGTGTCATGACATTGTCATTTCGGTTGTCACTACAGGCTATCAAGGATCGTGATCGAGAGAAAAAAAGAGCGGTCAGGCTGAAGAGGAGAATGAGAATTTTAGAGCGGCCAAATGACGAGGTAATTGAGTGCTCCCAACCCTCGCGATCTTATAAATTGGAAAATTTGTGGTTGTTACCTGCATAAAGTACAAAGTGCTAGTAACAAGGATCATGCGTCGGCATGTTTTTTAAAGAAAGGATAAAATTGAACCACAACATATGTATGATCTTAGTCTTTTTATCATTCTTTATTGTCTTCCAGGAATTTAGGCAGTACAGGACAGACGTTGATAACCTCATCGCAGAAAAGAATGACATGGGAGAGAGTTTCCTCAGTCAAAGCTTGAATGACAGTGAAATGGCGGGATTGCCAGACAGGTCATCGCAAAAGGTACATGTCTTTCATGTATATATCGATGCATGAGAAGTTGTATAAGCTAAACTCGAAGCAAATGTTAAATTCCGTAGAATTAGAGACATAGAAGCCATTTTTTAAAAAAACATTTGTTTGAAAAAGATAACGTCCTTCTAATGACACGAAATGAGGGTTAGCCTCGTTACATGGACATTCAGCTCACTAGATACTGTTTGTCACCCACGTCAACAGGCGACGTCCAAAGATACGAGCGAATCAAGTGACACAAGGTCAAGTGATGATAGTGACGAAGAAGACAACAGGCCTCTAGCTATGTTAAAGGTATAGTGGCCTATGTACTTTTAGTAAAATCCAACTAGTGGCCTATTATCAATGCTGCATTCTGATTGGTTGAGCTACTACTAGGTTATATGTTATAGCCCACTAGTAGCGAAAGCGCAGGCTTTTTGGCGGCAAAAAGTGTGAAAATCTAGCTTTAACTAGCTAAAAAATTTGTTATTCTCGATATTTTTGGCCAACTAGTTAGATTTTACTAAAACAATTATTCCTCTCCCACTCATGGCCTCTGAGTCAATAGCCCATTCGGCCTTCCGGCAAGGGCTATTGACTCAGAGCACATTCGGGCACGAGGAATAATTGTTAAATACACGAATAACAATTATCCTGTTCGTGTTCAAATGAATATCTATTAAAATTTCATTTGTATGATAAGAGCCTGTATATAAGGAGGGGCGACCCTGGTGCTGCGGTTACCCTTGCAAGACTCGAGCAAGAGAGCCACTCTGGCACCACATTTCTTCTTTTTTTACTCAACGTGTTTACAAGGTAGGTACGGTTACCCTAGCGCTGGGATGACCCTACCTATGTGCTTAGGTTACCCTACCACCTTGTAAACGCTCTGCTTTGGATTACTCGCCTACCCGGGACAACTTTGACCGTCAAGCGTGACCAATAATCATGAAAATTTGAACGGAGTTATCGAATTTCGCGACCTAAATTTTAAACATTTAAAAAAAAAT
Source organism: Porites divaricata (assembly GCA_038088405.1). Lineage (NCBI taxonomy): Eukaryota > Metazoa > Cnidaria > Anthozoa > Scleractinia > Poritidae > Porites > Porites divaricata. The sequence goes on from JBBMOI010000004.1 coordinate 30,846,113, forward strand.
TAGGTATTGTCTTTATTTGATGTGATTTTCGTCTGTTTTCCACGAGTTTAACGTGTTTAACAGTGAAATCTTAAGAGGGTAAACCTGACATATAAAGTTCTTCTCCACAGAATAAATCTGCGAAAAAAAAGACGAAGGACAAGGGATCAAACAAAACATCGTCTAGTTCAGAGGTATTTAAAAGACTTCTGTTCTCTACTGTAGTAGTCCTTCTCTCACTTACTTGATTACAAAATTTAGCGAGAAAAAAAGTTATATTAGTGTTGAGTTTGCTGTATTTCCCTATGAAATTGACTTCTTGACAGCCTTAAACCTATTTTAACAGGCATTGTGTTTTTGCTTTGTGATGTAAACAGTGTGGCAAGTGTTTTAACCAAGCAGGAAACCTGAGGAGTCATGAAAGACTCCACACTCAGGAAAGGGCGCTTAAATTTTCCAGGAAAAACAAATGTCTGTCCAAACGTTTGGAATCCTGTAAACGGAAGAGAGCAGGAAGTAAAAACGTTGATGTCAGGCCCACAGGCTGTACAGAGAACCAGCAGATAAGGAGAGAAACCGGAAACACTGGTGTAACAGATGCACAATCAGTCATTGTTAAGAAACACAACTGTTGGATTTGTCAAGAGGAGATGAGTAGTGAGGCTCTTCTTCTTCAACACTATGAAAATCATATGAGCCATGTTTGTGACGATTATTCTTGAAGTTAGAAAAAACGTTTTTTGGTGCTTTGACAACCTTTATAAGTTCTCAACTCTAAAAGGGTTTCCAGTTAAAGCATGTTGCATTGATGTTCATACTTATTCGACGTATATGATTATCAAGTTGGAATAAACGATGAAAGAATAACTTTTGTATTAATTCTTCCATGAAGGAAAAACTCGATTGAAATCAGAGTCTTACTGCCTCATAGTTTAGTGTGCTACACACCCGTTTTTAGTGTCGTCACGCAACGCTCCTCCCTACAAACGATTTGTGGGAAGGAGCGTTGCGTGACGACACTAAAAACGGCTGTATAGCAGACTACTCTTAGTCTCCTCACCATTGTACGTGAGGAGCGTTGCGTGACGACACTAAAAACGGCTGTGTAGCAGACTACTCTTAGTTTTACGCTTTACAATTGTACGTGAGGAGCGTTGCGTGACGACACTAAAAACAGCTGTGTAGCAGACTACTCTTAGTTGTAAGCTTTACCATTGTACGTGAGGAGCGTTGCGTGACGACACTAAAAGCGGCTGTGTAGCAGACTACTCTTAGTTTTAAGCTTTACAATTGTACGTGACCACTTATAAAAGACCATAACTTCTCATTATATTAATGGTAAGAGACTTTTTTCTTACAATGTAAAATATGCTTTCTTACTTTCATCCGTATTCTACAGTCTCGTATTTATGATGTTCTCATAGTCGTGGTTTCTGTAACTCTCCCGTTAATTTATATAACTGTTATCCCTAATAAAGAATCCCAATCACTTATTTATGCCTTTGGAGAATATTTTTGGTGTTAAAAGACCCTGAATATTAAGTCTGACAGTATAAGGTGCCCCATTCCTCTAAGTTGTTTGATACTACCACAACTTTATGGTTAACTCAATAATTCCAAGAAAATAAAACCAAGTAATTGATAGTTCAAATTCGATTTTCAATGTCTTTGATCTCTTGGCGAGTTTTGTTAGTCCTTGTCAAACCCACTTCACACCAATTTATTTGTTATACGCAACGAAAGTTAAACTTTTTATGTTAAATTGGAACTGTTTTTCTGATAGACATTCGCAGCAACGAAATTTTTTTTGTTACACCATACAGCGCATACCGTGTAAGGGTTGCTATCGTATTTCTATCGTTTGATCGTTTTCTTGTGGACAGGCGAAGAGGATTGAAATATGTTACTGTTTTGGGTTGCGTTCCTTTTGATCAATGTAAATCCGGATTTTGCCATCGTAAATTTAATTTTTCGTTGCATTAAGGACTAAACCAATCTAAGATTGTAATCTGAACGATCCACCTCCGTACTTGGATCGTTCAGATTGATATCTACTTTTGTCCCATTTAACGAAACTGCTTTTCGATCGCGAGTACGTGCTTGCTCATCAATGAAGACGTTAATTTAGGCGAACTCTATTTATACTCATCCTTTGTTCTATGTCGCTAAAGGATTGTGGTATTTTAACCTTAAGTTCCACTGTAAGTCTAACTCCATAAGGAAGCGAAAACGCTTGGATTTTCTCACTGTTTTAATTTTGTCCAAAGTGTGTGTTTAGAGCCCAGTGGGCGGCGGGGGGAGGGGCTACTCCGGAATTTAAGTGACAGGGATGATCAAATCAAAACCCCCCAAAATTCCCAGGGCTTCAAGGTGGCTCCGTCATTAATACTGGAGCATTTAGCTGTGACAAATTCTCCGTCATAACTTTTTCGTTTTTAACGCGATGGCTGCGAAACTTTGCAAAGAACATCAGATATCATTCGGCAATGATGATGGTAAATTTATTGATGGTAAATATTTTTTGAGAAATTAGCGCTTAAAGGCACCCTACTGTTCAAAGAAAATCGCGTCTAGTAAAAAATTTTGCTGATATTTTTTTACTCAAATTTCTGGTATCGGCCTTAAATTATATAATAAATATGCTGGAGAAATTTCAAAACAATCGTTGGAGCAGAAGTCCGTTACTAAAAGTCGCTCAAAATTCAGGTGTGAAATTGTTTTGGAATTTGAAAAAAAAATTACTATCAGGAAGAAGGAGACACTGAGTTTGAATCTTCGGGACAAGTAAATTCAATGTTTGCTAATTCTGAAAACAGAAGCCGATTGCCTATCTTGCTATTCTTTAAAAGGTACTTTGTAGTTTTAGAAGCACTATAAATTGCTCCAAACCTTGCTGTGACGTCGAATGACTTGTTCTTCGACATTTTTAAAGTCCTTTAAAATGTCCCTTGGCAGTTTTGGTTCAAACTCCTGCTACATACATTTTGATGTATTGCAATGCATGCTTAACGGCTTTTCCTGCAGTACGCTGTTCCCAATTCAGGAAAAAGGTATTGGGATTGTAAGCTACATTGTATCGAAGCTCAGATAGAACTGTCCAGCACCTTTGTTTATGACCAGAAAATGAGCACTAGCGGCAGTTCTGCGAGGAATTCACACCTCAGCCAGGGGGGACAAATGACAATGATGCCCATGTCTGTGAACCGATCTTTAGAAAAACGTATTGGAGAGCAAATCATAATAATCAAGAAAAAAATACCCATTCATTGAAGGAAGGACTGACAAAAATTTCAAGTTGTAAATCTATTTATTCACAGGCAGTATTTTTGCCATAATTTTATTTTGCACTGTGATGTTATTAGGGCATGGTCATCATTGTCGTTCGTCCCCCCCACCCCCCCCCCCCCCCCCCCCTGGGTGAGCTGCGAATTCCTCGCAGAGCTGCCGCTCGTGCCCATTTTTTTGTTCATAAACAAAGAAAAAATTAAAATGTACAGATTGGACATAGGATATTAAATAAGTGAATGTGATCATATCCGCTGGAAAGATGGCTAAAACCCAGTTAGCTGAAAAAGATACAAAAATCTATCGAGATAAAAAAAGCTATACAAATACCAACTAAAATTTTTGAAAAATAAATCTATCATCCGAACGTCAGGAGTTGATCAAGCCAAGTTCCTTTTAGTCTGCTACACAGCCGTTTTTAGTGTCGTCACTCAACGTTCCTCCCCACTAAGTAGGGAGGAGCGTTGCGTGACGACACTAAAAACGGCTGTCTACGTTCCTTTAACAACTGTTCAGATTTCAGTTTTCAAGCCTATGTAAGCTGGATTTGTCTGCATTCAGTATCAAACTGAAGTTACTTGAGTCGAACTAATCCGTCTTTGGCCTGCGTGGCAGGTGCTTGAAAGGGAAGGGAAAGAGGTTTTTTGGCGCCTGCTAGAGCCTGCAGGAATATAGCCAACAACAACAGCCCCCAGTCCCTAACCTCCTACCCTGGCTACCATACGGTTTTCTCCTGTTGTTTGCGGCGAAAACTGAGTCAAACTCAATTTTGGCCGCAAACAACAGGAAAAAAACCCTCTGTTACCCAGGGTACTAACCTCCTATCTGAAAAGGACTTGCACATAGAAGGAAGAGCGGAGCTAAATGAAAGTAAATGCACTAAAAGTACAGGAATTGAATTCCTTTGAAACTACTAAAGAAACACACAATCTCCGACGCAACCTCGTTCCCAGGGTTCTCTCCTACCCGTCCGTACGGAGCGAGAGAGAGAGAGACCCTGGTTGGGTCTGGTCACGTGGTCCCAGAAAAATTTGATTCCGAGGGAGGAGTCCATTGTATCTCAATTTTTTTTGTCTGGTTCGTTTTCACCGTTCACGCAGTGATCGAAAGGGCAAGACAGATTTGCTAAGCCTCCAACTATAACTGAAATTCGGGAAATTTCTTCCTAAACAGAGATATTACCAGATAAACAAGAAACTCGTGTTATCGCAGTTTAACCGATGACAACAATTACAAACTAAAATCTACAATCCTGCACAAGCGCGTGTTTATCCGCATTGAAGGGAAAATCCCTGTTCGTTGAACTGGCATTGAAAGAATCAATGTTTGTCGGTGACAGCGGCTGGTAATCGGCCCGAATCAGTACATGCAAAACCTAAACCATTAGCGGTGACAAAACAAAGCAGTTACGTTGAGAGCAGAGGATTCATTTTACATTCACGGTCAAAATAATATTTTAGCTCTAATGACTTACGGAAAGCTGTAGTCTGAAATGTCAGCTTTCTCCTACCCCTAACCTTTTATATGATGCGGCAACAGAAAAAACGTATCGCTTTTAGTGATAAATAGAGGTAAAAAAATATAATATAGTACGTGCATAAGCAAAGATCAAAGGCCGTTGCCAGCCCCCCCTGTTCGCTGGCCTGTCACCTATACTGGGTCTGTCAGTATAAGCTATTTTTAACATCAGAATCGGAGGTAGAAGCGGAATCATTCGAATCTTGATATTCATGATTCCTGCCGTTTTTGCCTCGATGATTCATGATTCCTACAATAATTTTCTTCCAGATTCATTATTCACGAAGACTATTGATCACTTATTGACTTAATGATTTTCTCAGTGCCAACTTAGCCTCGTTTTGTATAGTTTCTTCGGCGTTCAAACTTCTACTTCATCCAGACTCGGTATCATCATTTGCTTGGTCTAGGTATGGAGGTTGTTTTTGTAACTGAAAGTTAAGCACCAGGTTACTGGAGAAACAAACAGACTATCAGGCCCAATTCCACGAATCATATGGGGGGTCCGGGGGCATGCTCCCCCGGGAAAATTTTGGAAAATTGGACTCTCGGAAACGCCATATCCTGCATTCCCTGGATCGAACGCAGCTACTTAATACGTGTATTTTGTTGAGCTTTTCTCTGAGTCTCATTATTCATGATTCCCGAGCCGAAGTGCAAAGATTCATGATTCCCAAGTTTTTAAAACAAAGATTCAAGATTCTTACGTATTTTGTGAGTATGATTCATGATTCATGATTCCGCTTCCACCCCCGAATCAGAAGGCTGGGAGCGACACTGAAGACAACAGGAAATAGTATAAACAGAGACAAAACAGACAACATAACCCAGTGATAACCTTCCAAAGCGAAAGGATTTCTTGTATATGGTCCAAATGAAAGCTTTATTAACTTTATTAACCCCGACAAAAACTCGTCGTCCTTCCATGTCTACACTCTCCGCCATATTTGTTTTGAAGGAAAATGGTACTCAGTCTTACTCGGCCAAATTTCTTAACTGGGGCGATCATATAAACTCGGTTCCAGCCCCCCTGCCAGCGAAGCTCAACGAGAAAAAGAGCGACAGCTAGAGAGCTAGAGGGAGAAGAAGAGCAAACGAGACATTTTTTGGTTAATAGAAGAACAACATGAAAATTTTGTAGCGGCGGTGACAAAATGAGAAATGCAAGAAGCCACCAAATTGAAACAGAATGTGAGCGGCTGTGAAAAAAGGTAACAAGAACACCGACCTACGACATTTCCTCCATAAAACGTGTAATTAGGAAAATTCTTAAAGTTTTACGTTGTAGTCGTGCAAAACAACGGCAAAGAAACTGTACAAAAAAGTGTGCTGCACGTGCAAAGTTGATTTTTTTGCTGACTAGACCTATCGTTGTTTTTTTCCCTTTTCATTCCCTTTGCCGCTATATTTTGTTTGAGCAAACTGTTACTGCGCTTTTCACAAACATGCGAATTCTGAAGTTCAAAAGCCAACTGACGATTGCGCTTTTCGCTGCCGTCAACCATCTTAACGGACCTCTTAGGAAACAAAACTTTACTTTAACAGGTTCAAAAGGTCATGGTTTCTGATTTGTGATTGGTGGATTTCGATCCGTTTTGTGCGTTTGTGTGTTTCAAGGTTCGTTGCTTGTGATCGTAATTATGATTGACGGCAGCCAAAAACGCAATTGTGATTTTCTTTTAGTTAGTTCAATAACCACACAGCAGTTCAATAAGTACACAACAGATCAATAACCATACCAGTAGTTCAATGACCACACATTAGTTGAATGAGCGTAAACTACATGCAGCTGCGGGAAGAATAGCCATAAATACGTTAGTTATTTTTTAATAAGAACGCATAGCATTAAGTACGTGGTAAATACTCATTTAGCTATGGTACGAGAACTAAATAGATAAATAGGTATGTTACACTGTTATGGTAAATACTCATTTAGCTATTGTACGAGAACTAAATAGATAAATAGCTATGTTACACTGTTATTAAGTCTTAGGGAGCTCACTAATATAGACGGGAACATAGACTGATGTTATTTTAAATAATTTAGTCCGCTCAGAAGGTCTGTCATTCTCATCAGGGGCACAGTGAACAGACCTGGAAACGTGCGATTGTTTTGTGCTAAATATGGGATAAGACGACTGAACGAATACAAAGTGAATAATTTAGCACAAAACAATCGCACGTTTCTTTCTGAAAAGCCTCTTGTTACTTCTGGAAAGTTTTGTCTGAGAATTTCACTGACATGTTTGTACGTTTTATTCTCTTTAATGAGATTCCTTATTAGAGTGACATTGCTTTCCATATATTCCGCCATATTTGTCTCTTGACAAGTGGGTCAGTCAATTCAAGCAAAACAAATGGCGCCAAAAGGTTGACGATCTGTCAATCAGTAGGATTTAAAACAGCCTTCATAGGAACGTTTCTAACCGCAAAAAAGGTACCTTTTTCGCTCTTTTGAGGAGATCGCTTGTAACCGCAGAAAAGGTACCTTTTTCACACTTTTGATGAGATCGCTTGTAACCGCAAAAAAGGCACCTTTTTCGCGCTTTTGATGACATCGCTTGTAACTGCAAAAAAGGTTCCTTTTTCGCGCTTTAAAGTTTTGTTTGGTAAAGTGAAAAATGGATAAAAAGCGAGCAATATTGAAGTCAAAATATTTTCGCTCGAAAGCTCAAAATACCCGCCTTTTTTCCAAAAAAGGTACCTTTTTTTAACTTTTCACCCAATCGACTAGCATTAACAAAAAAGGTAACAATTTTGAATTTTGTTCTATGAAAAATGAATGCAGAAAGTTAATTTTTCTGCTCTTTTCAAGTAGCAGAGTTGATCTTTTCGTAAAAAAGCAGAATTGCCGGAACTTTTCACTGATTTTATCCATCCTAAAGTTGTCCAGGAATGCTATTGAATTGCAAACAGTGTCATAAAAATGTTAATGAATATCGTTTGCACTTGAATGTTTGTCTGTTGTCCCTATTATTGACTTTCACGATGGTGTTAATGACTTTGATGTTGGCGTTTTTCTCTTTTGTACGCCGAATAACGCATATGAATGCCCAAAAGTGTTATTCGGATTGTTGATTAAAATGCAAAAATCGTTATTTCATTTATGCGCAAATGTTCGTATTTTCGCACTAATGAATGTATGTTTGCACAATTGGTCGCCGTTTCACACAAATGATTGCATATTTTCTCGTAATGAACAGCAAAAGGTGTATAATCTGTCACATTTATTTGTTTTTTCCTTTAAGTTGATTACAAAAGTAGGTTGAGTTTGATCGTCCGGGTGAACGTAGTCCCGAATAGGACTGTTGTTGTTGACAGTGACTGACGTTTCGACAACCTGTGCGGTAGTCATCTTCAGAGTCAAAGTGAGTTGTATCACGTCAGTAGATGGTATTATATACTCTGGTTATTAATCTGATTGGTCAATAAAGTCAAGATGTTATTGGTCGTCTGTCAGTTAAGCCGCGGTGTTATTGGCTATGAAGACTCGTAATCAGTAATTGGTGCGTTTCGATCCGTCTATTGTCACAGTTAAGCAGTCGTCTTATTGTTAGTCAAATTGTCAGTTCTCCAGTCGATCTCTCGTAGTTAGTTTCGCTTCATCTCGTCAATAAGTCGTTTGTACGGCGCTGGTAACTGTTGGCTACGATTAGTTAGTTATCTTACTATTTTTTTTAAATTTAAATTTATAATTAGTTACTGGTCATGTTAACGGTCACTTCTGAAGATGTATGTTGAAGCATACGAAACGTCAAATTTTAGCAGCCATAAGCTTTACTTATGCTAGTTTGCATAATTTCATGCAAATTTTCTCATCTGTTACGTGTACTTGCCGTTATTCCTTCAAGTTAATTAGTTACAGCAATTGAATTCCTTTGAAAAAAAATTGCCCACATTCTTCTCCTAACCTCACGATCTCTACCCTGGGTACCAGAGGTTTTTCTCGCGTGCAGCGGGAATTTTCGGAGTTGGCTGAAGGCCGACCTGGCTGGCACCAACACTGGCACCCAGGGTACACGATCTCCGACGATCTCCGACGATCATCCTCGACGGACCCACGACGTGTTTTTGCACTCTCCCCAGATTTCTCTCACAAAGCAAAATTAAGATGGCGGCGGATGTGTGAATCTGTGAACCCTCCAGACAGGCCATTTCGTGGTTGCATTTTCCTTCGTGTGATTTGATCAAGGCGGAAACATCTTGTTATTTAAGGTAAGACAAGCTTTCAATACATTAAGGATACGTTAGTCACAACCAGCTACACAAGACATTCCAGTCCTCGTAAGAAATCTCTCAATAGTGAATGTTAGCATCGACAACGAGTACGAGTTCTAAAACGAGATCAGCGATTTTGCGTACTGCGCATCCGTTCTGCGCATCATCACGTTTTCAAGTCGTCCTGTCAAGTTGAGCAGGGCTGAAAAACGACTGCGCATGTGCGTTGATCTGCGGCAGAGAACGCAGGCTCAAGCGCGCGCCCATTCAAAATGACTGCCTTTTTGCGGGAAATAAACAGGCGGCATTTAAATCGAAAAAATAAGGTCATGGTTGAAAAGATAAGGGTTTAAACAACAGTTTTGAGAAGAAAAAACAATTCTCTACAAATCTGGAGGGTGTCGAAATTGTGAAAAATTTGTCTTCGCGCCGAAAACGGCCATTCGCGTGAGTGGAGGTGCGAACCCGGTTAGTTTAAACTTACATCGGCAATGTTTACAACACTGTGTATTTTTCTGGCCATTTTGCCGCCTGTTCTTGGATGTTGGTTTACTGGTAAAGCTAGGAATACCAAAGAGGTTTGTTACGACGATAGTAAGCCCTTACCACCAGCCTTTTAGCGAGAGCTGCTAACATGCCGAACCACACAACAGTTTGCCTGAGACGTGGACCGAATGATCGAGTGACAAGACAGTCGCTGCTGTGAACCTTTTCAAGACCACCACTCTGCTTTTTCTTTGCGTTTATAATTCAGTATTAAGACAAACAATTCAGTGACCACCACTTGAGTTCATTAAAGAATCGAAATTCAATGACAAAATGTATATTTCTACTATTCTAATTTGTAATCTTTTTGTGTGCATACTTTTTGTGCTTTTTGACTGAAATATAATAATTAAAGGTAGTTCAAACATTATTTCTCGAGTTCAATCATACAACAGTTCAATAAGCTCAGACAACAATTATAATTGGTTGCTGAATATCCATAACATTTTAGTAAAAGGTTTTTCAAGATACAAGAGGGGAAAAGGGGTTTAAGAAAGAAAAAAGGGGAAGGGGGGTGGTAGCTGGGTAAGAGGTATCCTACTGTTTGGCATTGTACATTGGGTTGTGAAGAGTATAAATGCAGACATTGCAGAACTCTTACTTATTCTCTTGCTTGTTCAAATAGTAGTTTTCACTTGGCTGCTTTTAATTTAACATCGACCCACGAATGGTATCAATGCAGACAACTGGTCATTAACCTGCCTCCTTGTCCGGAATCCTTACTACACTGTAGATTTTTTAGTTTCATGGCTGTTATCCCATCCTTTACATGACCGTGACTTTAAAATGATTGTGACTTTAAAATGGGCAAGGTTATGATAGTTAAAACTTTTTTGTCATTTTTCTTGCTTGCTTAGCATATATATATATATATATATATATATATATATAGCTTCACTATAATAGTTATATTTTTGTTTATTTATGAACATTTTATTGTAGGAAAAGGTGTTGCCTAGTAAATATTTAATTTACCATATTTACACTTCACCTTAATTCTCAGTGAGTTCTGAAGGAGAGGAAAGGAAAGCATGCAGTAAAGATATTGGAAATGTCAAAGAAATAGAGCAAGAGGAAAAAATTCAATGAAAAATAAAAAAGGGAAGAAAATCTCTAAAACAATTGAGGTGTTAAATAATGGTTCTTGATTTTATTAGAAAGAATTCCATTCCTCTAAAGCCCTCCACCTCATTAGTTTCAACCACAATAATAATAAATTATTGTTAGAAGTATCTGTCTCCACTCCATGAGAGCAACAGCCATTATTATGGGAAAAAAAATATTTTACACTTTCACAATTATTTTCTGTATGCAAAATCTGGTCTGCCAAGTTTTTTTCTTCTTTTCTTCTATATCTTCTTCTTGTTTTTTAATTCCAATCTCACGTCTTGTCTCCACCGCATGTAATCCTTATTCCAGTTTATATCACCGCAAGAAGAGTACAAAATCAGGGGGCAGTGCTTGCGCAAGCACTGCCCCCCTCATTTCATACTCTTCTTGCGGTGATATAAACTGGAAATATGGATTACCCAAGGAGCCAGTAATTATCAACTAACCAGTTTTACACTGATAATTTATAAACCATAAGGGGCCAACCATTTGACTTTTGAGGGGGGTATGGGTGATTTCAGAAAAAAACTATCCTGTGGACTGATTTTGAGGGAAAAAAATTCTTCCCAGAAAATAACTAGCCAAAAAAATTCCTTCACTGAAAAAAATATATTTCAAGGCGTATAATGCTGGAAGAAAATCTTACAGCGTTGTTTGTCAGTAAAAATTCTGTTACCAGAGGTTTGGGAAAAAAATTATACACAAGCAAAGTCACCTATACCACCACTCAGAAGTCAAATGGTCGGTAAGTTAAATTCCAAAAATGAGCTCATCATTAACAACCAGTAAGGATCACGCAATAACAAAATGTTGATTGCCTTGTCTCATCAGGAGCTCAGAAAGATCTAGAAAGTAGAGAAACATGTTAGGTCAACTGAATGACAACGTAGCTGCAAAAACAACACAATTGAAAATAAAAAGCCAAACAAAATTTTTCAGCTGCAAAATCTCCTTAGATGCACGATCCAATGCCCACCAAACTAGCAGTCTGTAAAATACAGATCCTTAAGGCTGGGGTGTGAAATTAGACAGATAAAATTCACGAAGATAAGACACAAGTTCACGAGTAAAGCTTACTTTTATATGCAAGATTAAGTTATAACATAGCGCGCGTGCTTGCCCTATATAAGTCCTATTGAGCCGCTATGAACAAAATCTTTATTTATGCACGCCCGTGCGTAAATAAGATGACGTCAGCAATTTTTTCACATGGCTGCAGAGTTTCTGTCCTGTTAAGCTGCAGTGCAGTTTTCCTTCGCCTTAAGACATGGAAGAAACCAGCGACGAGCTGCCCAATTTTTCTATCGGCATTGACCTTTTACGTCCTGATCCAAGAGCGGCTGCAAAAATAAAGCCGAATTCAAAAAAACTCGCAAGTTGTGCGTTTCGCAAATTTGTCGGAAGACCATCTGCAGCAAATTTTGGCCGAGAGACATTCACTGGGAACAGAAAAGACAGCAATTGGTCATTAACAACAATTAAAGGTAAAATTTACGTTTTTACTGTTGTTTTTAAATTTGTTATGCACTTTTGTTATCGCCGAACAATCCGACTAAATCAGGAAAATTTCTGTTGCAATAACAAGACAAATTACACAAGAAGACATAGTAATTTTTTTGCTCATAAAAACAACTGCTGGCAGGTCTTCTCAAGTAGCCGTAATGACCGGCCATTGTCGTAAATGAATGTAAAGTAGAATGACAGTCGTCTTCGCCAAAAATACAAGTTTTCTGGATTTCGCCGAGCAAAACATAAACATCCTCTCAGCGCCGGATCCAAACCATGCTCCACGACGTGTTACGAACATGCGAGTATTTTAACTTTAGGTGGACTTTAAGACACTTTTGTCTTTGTTTCTACTTAGTTTCAATTAATCGTTAACGAATAAATAAGCAAATTTTCGTTCTCAGTTTTACAGAAAGAATTTTATTTCAAACTATATAGGCGATTGTGGCGTGTTTGTAACCAGCCAGTAGAAGCGTTTGTTTTTCTGTGGCGCGCGTCACGAGAATTTTGCAGTTAAATCAAAAAGCAAGCATTTTTGTCACCTATGTTATAAAAGAATTTGCTCATGCTTTTAGCTGTGCGTATATCGAGTTATTGATGCACTTGGGAAGTTTGGAGAGCACTCAAGAAGCTAGAGTTGCACTCGGCTATCGCCTCGTGCAACTCTTACGCATCTTTCGTGCTCTCCAAACTTCCCGCGTGCATCAATAACTCGATATACGCACGCTAAGCATGAACAAATTCTTAACGAGTACGAGTACGGCTTGAGGTCGTTCTCGTACTCGTACTCGTTGTTGATGCTAACATCCTCTAATGACATGCACACTGCAACGGGTTTTGATTCTTGTCTTGAAACCAAAGAAGTTTTTTAAGGGTTTGCCGCCAACTTGTAGCGAAGTTACATCATGATCGCATCGATCACTTGATTGGAACTGCTCTCGGCATGTAGTCAAGTATAGCATTCCGATTGCCGCTTAAAAAGTGGGGCGATAAACCAATTTATTGCGGGTAATTTTACACGCCCTCTAAGCTAAAATGTGCCATATTGCAGTTTGACTGGAGTAAAATAATGTTCTATGGAGTAACTGTTCGTCCTTTAAAGGGCATCTCCTACTTTAAACAAGACAACAAATTTTTATCCCGCGTTATTTTCTGATCAACTCTTTAAAATATATCTCTTAATTAGAATCCAAGTTGAAGATTCACCTGTGATCTAATAAAGTGCTCTACAGTGTAGGAGCGGTATAATCCATAAACTAAAATCACTCAACTCTGATGACCATAAGTTTAATACAAACTTGTTTCATAGGTGTTACCACCCACTCCTCAGTTAAACTTACAATGGTTGGTCCCTTGTTTGGCTACGTTATATGTATGACTTCGTAAGATGTACAAAAGTATCTAACCGTCAAAATTGTGCTTGCGTCTAAAGGACATTTGCGCGCACTACGTACTTGTTTCGAAAGAACTTATTTTAGGCTATATCTTAAAACATATTTACATCTGTGCCTACATGTCGAAATGAGCTCATTTCTTCTATTAAGCAAAGCTCTTTGCGGTTTAGTTAAAATGAAATATTTTTCTGCAATACACAGGTTGCATCGTTTCGTTTGATTCGAATATACTTTAGCTTTCGCTAGTATTTTCCAGGTAATGTCGTATTCCTGTTTACGGTCCTTTAACTGCCATATGTGCTTGCTCAATTCTGTCTCTTTCTTTCTACTTTCCTTATTGAATGATATCATATGGTTATGCCATCTAGTTTTAAATTCATTGGATGTCAAACCTACATATGTCTCTGTGCTTTCTTATGACTTAACAGTAGCTTGATAAACTATTTCCTTATAGTTAGACATTCTCTGTTTAATGGACACTGCCCTTTATTTCTGCTATTACACATTCTATCTAAACTATCTCAATTAGTATATATACACACTCAGGGATGTTAGTGATTTAAGCAATCTGATTGGTTCGCTATCTCGGACTATCCAACAGTATTCACCTCCTGGCGTGTGTATGATGTGTGAGCTCGGTATTTTTCCCATTTTTTTTTTTAGAGAATGATCTTTTAAGAGTCGGCAAAATCCTAGGGTTGACTTTTTTTAAGGCAAGAAAATACTTCAAAGGAAACAAGTAATAATTATTAGAGTATGCAATTATTGATGATTCTCGGCTTCTTTGAACTTTTTTCCTCCAAGGCGGTGAACCCCCTGAAATTCAGTCTCCTTGTGGCAATCAATCTTCAAGGTTGATGATAGAAACAAGAGCAGAACTGATGCTGTGTCTTCAAAATTACTTTCTGTAGCCTGAGCTTCTTCGATATCTTCAAAAAGTAGATTTTCCCAGCTTCTTGAATAGGCTTCTTGGTATGCAAGTTCTTTATTAAGGTGAGATATTTTAGCCTAGCTTGTTTGCTTCTTTGTATTTGAATGAAACTGCATATCAGCGTTGTCAGAAATTCTTGAAGTAGACAGATGAGTTGTCAAAGTAAGCGGCCAGTCCAGGGATATTTTACTTAAAAAATGCCATCCTTAAGGAAATGGCAAGCATAGTAGGTGGCCAATACTAACCTACTTTTGACAACCTTTGCATACTTGCCCTCACTTGCTCTCACCTCACTGATTGCTGTTGTTTTGACCATTTTCATTTTTTAGGGTTTTGTTGATTAGAGATTCTAGTTAGTCCAGTTCTCCCAGTTTTTTAAATATGAGATTCAAATTTTCAGCATTATCTTCTGCCATGTTTAATGGAGTGAAGATTTATTGTCGTTTTCCAAGTAAGCACTTTCGCTAATTTGATTTTCAGTTCTTGTCGACTTGAGAGGATGGTATCCAGTGGAGCTACTAGACTGTCAGCCTTTTGTTCTACTATTAGTGTAGGTTTTATCCATGTTATGCCTAGGAAATTAATACCATGTTATGGAGCTTCCCAAAGCAGGTCTTACTCCATTGCGGTTGCCAACCTGCTTTGCAAAAGAGAATTTGATTTCAGGATGAAGTAAACACTCCATGTCAGTGGGGTTTTGTAGCTGACTGTGTCCTTTTAAACTTATCTAAGGACCAAAATCAGTTGAAAAAATGTAAGGAGTATAACACCAAAAGAAAAGTGGATTTAAATTCATAATTATTCACTATTTCAGCTTAGTTAACATGTCTCTGTGCCCCTCTTTTGAAAAATAGCTACCTACAAAATAAGAAGGGTTCCCACAGGACACTTACTCAGGGACTCTTATAAGCCAATTTCTAGAATAAACCCTGTTACCTTTCAGGCCAAATAAATAAGTGATAGATAGTATTAAAAAATCATGACTATAACTCTTCATGTGTAGTGATCCTGTATGGTTCATTCATGAGCTGGAAGTTGCAATTTGTTTTTGATCTTTACCTGCATGACCTCTCACATCATGTCCTTGAGTGTTTCCAATTGCATTCCAATCTTTTTATGGAGAATTGATGTCATTTTCTGGCAGCTGTTTGGTTATTTGTTAAATGTTCCTGGTCCAAAACAAGAAGTAGGGAACTGTTACTTTAGTCTGTTTCTTTGTCTCTTTTTTTGCTTTATGCATTTCAGTAGATTAAATCCCCCCTCCCTCTCTGTTAAACACCCCCCATCGCAACCTCTTTCCCAGGGTTCTCTCCTACCTGTCCCTACGGAGCGAGAGAGACCCTGGTTTCCACTGACCTCTACGTCTACGCTTTGTAGAGACAAATCTCACACTTATCTGCCCCTCCCCCAAGTCATTTGTTTTTAATCTCCCAGATTCTGGGAGACACGTGACCAGACCAGACCAGGGTCTCTCGATGGGCAGGAGAGAGAACCTGGGAACGAGGTTGCTCCCATTGAACATGCTTGATATAAAAAGACCTCCCCGAGAGCTTCATAGGGGACTTATGGTAATACAAGTTCCACTATTGTCTCTATGAATGCTGCATGAAGAGCCTTAATTACCAATTAGAAATGTGTGTTATTTTATCAATGACAGGGAAAAATTTACTGCCTAGCCTGGTGTACCCCAACTGAAGATGTTTTGAACACTTTCAAATGAAAGCCTTTGTGGCATTTTGTTTCCACCACCATGATACGAGAAATATTTCTTCTTTAGAATATTAATTTTGAAACACTCTGTTAAGAAATTGCCTTCCAGATTTTCTGCGTTGTAATTCTTTGGTACTATTGCTACTCTTTATTCCCTTTTCAGCTTTTTTAATTCTTAATTATGTAAATAGTCGTCATTACTTTATAATTTTTTATGTGACCACATCAGCATTGCTGTAATCGTATAGTGTATAAATAAATGCTTTAGTTACTTGCTTACTTACTTACCAACCCTCAAATCCAAATGTTAAGTCAACAAATGATTAACTGACCCCTGTTAATGGATTCTCCAGTTTGAAGGGTTCATGTAATTTAAGGTATGTAATCAGCTGGTTTATGGTGTGGAACCACTTTTTCATGAGCGGGTGTCTTAAAAAGTTTTTTAATTTTCCACATGTCCCTGGCAACACCACCTTTAAACTACTTCTTTCAGGCCTCTCACCAACAGGCCCCAAAGGTTATGCTGGTAGCAACAAAACAAATAATGTGTATTTACCTAATTATGGCTCTTCATCTATCCAAAGGTATCGTAGCTGTAAAACCTTTAAAGCAGAGCAACCTCAATGTCCTTTGAGTGTCAGCAGTGTGGCAAATGTTTTAACAATGCAGGACACTTCATGGCTCATAAAAGATTCCATACTGGGGAAAAGCCATATGAATGTAAACAGTGTGGAAAGTGTTTCAGCCAAGCAAGATACATAACGACTCATGAAAGAGTTCACACTGGGGAAAAGCCTTATGAATGTAAACAGTGTGGCAAGTGTTTTAGTCAAGCAACAAGCCTCAGGACACATGAAAGAATTCACACTGGGGAAAAGCCATTTGAATGTAAACAGTGTGGCAAGTGTATTAGCTCAGCAGGAGACCTAAGGAAACATGAAAGAGTTCACACTGGGGAAAAGCCTTATGAATGTAAACAGTGTGGCAAGTGTTTTAGTCAAGCAGCAAGTCTGAGGATACATGAAAAAATTCACACTGGGGAAAAGCCATTTGAATGCAAACAGTGTGGCAAGTGTTTTAGTCAAGTAGGACACCTAAGGAGGCATGAAAGAGTTCACACTGGGGAAAAGCCTTATGAATGTAAACAGTGTGGCAAGTGTTTTAGTCAAGTGGCACACTTGAGGAAACATGAAAGAATTCACACTGGGGAAAAGCCATTTGAATGTAAACAGTGTGGAAAGTGTTTTAGCGTAGCAGGACACCTAAGGATTCATGAGAGAGTTCACAATGGTGAAAAACCTTACGAATGTAAACAGTGTGACAAGTGTTTTAGTCAAGCAGGACACCTAAGGGGTCATGAAAGAGTTCACACTGGGGAAAAGCCTTTTGAATGTAAACAGTGTGGAAAATGTTTTAGCTTAGCAGCACACCTAAGGATTCATGAAAGAGTTCACACTGGGGAAAAGCCTTTTGAATGTAAACGGTGTGGAAAATGTTTTAGCTTAGCAGGAACCCTAAAGATTCATGAAAGAATTCACACTGGTGAAAAGCCTTATGAATGTAAACAGTGTGGCAAGTGTTTTAACCAAGCCGGAGACCTAAGCAAACATAAGAGAATTCACTCTGGGGAAAAGCCTTTTGAATGTAAAGAGTGTGGCAAGTGCTTTAGCAGATCAGGAGACCTAAGGAGTCATGAAAGAGCTCACACTGGGGAAAAGCCTTTTGAATGTAAAGAGTGTGGCAAGTGCTTTAGCGTAGCAGGACACTTAAGTCGTCATAAGAGAGTACATACTGGAAGCAGTGGTGTAGCAGACCCGCAATCAGTCATTAATTTGAAACACAGCTGTTGGATTTGTCAAGAGGAGATGAGTAGTGAGGCTCTTCTTCTTCAACACTATGAACATCATATGACCTATGTTTGTGACAATTATTCTTGAAGTTAAAAAACGTTTTGGTCCTTTTAAGTTTTTCTCTTTTTTTGTTGCTTTGGCAGCATTTCAACTCTGAAAGTTTGGTTTTGTAATTTAAACCATATTGCTATAATACCTGTGGCTGATTCGATGTGTATGATTTTCAAGTTGTAATAAACGATGAAAGAGCAGCTTCTGTGTTAATTTTTCGATAAAGAAAAACTCGGTTTAAATCAAAGTCTTAGTACCCATTTTTACGTGACTACTTATAGAAGTCTATGACTTCTCATGATACGAATTGAAAGAGACTTTTTTCTTACAATGTAAAAAAGGAGCTTTCTTACTTTCACCCATACTCTACAGTCTTGTATTTATGATGTTTTCATAGCCGTGGTTTCTGGAACTCTCCAGTTAGAGCGATTTTCGTATGACCTTGAAAAAAGGTTTCGGTAAGTGTTCGCCATCTGTTTCATAAGCCAATGGATGAAAAGATCAAAACATGGCCTCTTCGTTTTCCCGCCAAAGAAACCCTAATATGGAGAAGGCATCGTTCGATTGGCCAATCGTGTTGCAGTATGACGTCAAAGCAATTTCTAGAACGTTCTTCGGGCATGAAGTTTGTTTACCCGAGCGTTCGCTTAGCCAACCAAAACCCAGGTGCGTTTGTATCCGTTTCATATACCAATCAAATCGCTCTATTTCCGTTCGTTTGTTGTTTCTGTTTTGTTCGCGCGCTTTCATTTCAAGGTCATACGAAAATCGCTCTATTACAGTGGAACGT
>JBBMOI010000004.1:30872500-31162500 GCA_038088405.1 Porites divaricata
GCTACTTGAATTTGACGCTGGGTGATCAGGTCTTTCCAACCAAGTTGTTGTAACAAGAAACGAGCGTCAGCATCATAGGAGGAGGAAGTCAAAATGCGAGCAGCACGATTCTGCAGTTTTTGTAATCTTTCAGAGAGCGTTTTGCCGCAATTACCCCAGACAATACTACAATAATCGAAATGGGGTTGTACCAAGGCATTGTAGATGTAATGCAGTATTTCTGGCGAAACAAAAGGTCTAATTCGCTTTATGGCGCCAATGGCGGAGGCAATCTTTTTGGATAGTTTATCGATATGACTATGCCATGCCATGTTATTATCAATGAGAATCCCAAGTGATTTAGCAGTTGAAACTTGCTTTATAAGGATATTATCTATCGAAAGTTCAAGGGATTCAGATAATGTACTCAGTTTTTGTCTAGACCCAATTAACATAAACTCGGTTTTAGTTGAATTCAGAGTAAGTTTGTTGCAAAGAAGCCATTTGTGGATGTTACTTAAATCACGATTCAGACTAGACTGCATTGAGTGTAAGTGTGCGCTAGCATATGTTATGTGGGTGTCGTCTGCATACATCCTAGGCTGGCAGAACGACAAACAGTTTGGCAAATCATTGATATAGATCAAAAATAGAAGAGGACCAAGGATAGTTCCCTGAGGGACCTTACAGCCTAGAGAACAGACTTTGGAAAGCGAACCATTGACTACACATTTCTGAGTAAGGTTATTTAGATACGACTTAAACCAATCGTAAGCAGACTCCTGAATTCCGTACAGACTAAGTTTACCTAAAAGAACACCGTGATCAACGGTATCAAATGCTTTTTTTAAGTCCAGGAAAACCACTGCATTTACATTACCGCGATCTATATGGCGGCGTTAATTTTTTTGGGCAAGACACTTTACAAAGATATATGTTGTTTTTACGTCCACAGTGGAGCTCCGGACCTTATATATCCAGGAACTTTCTTATATGAACACATTTTGTGAATGCATCTTGAAAAAAATCGGACCTACGCATGTACATTTCCAGTACAACGCAAGGAAATTAATGTCGTTAAAGTCCCTTTTACTATGAGGTGTTCTTCGAGAAAATTAAGTAATGATAAGGTTATAACCACAGCTTGCAACTTTTGAAGACAAATTGCTTGTTCTTTCCAGGTTATGTGTGGAAACATTATATTTTTGGGCAAAAAAATATTTGAAATCCCGCCAGTTTTTCAGACCCGGCCGGCCCGGCCAGAGCATCTGGGCAAAAAAGTTCACGCATGCTCATTACGTTTTTCCGCCCTGAATATCCAGCTTCATTCTCGACCCCAGTGCTTACGGGTTTGGGAATGTGCCCGTAAGCTCTGGGAAACTCTGCGCCGGAGTAGCCAAAATCTGGCTATTTGGGGCCTCACAGCGCATGCTCTTGGAAAATACCGTTAAACGTTCCCAATCACAGATTGAGACTTGAAGTTTGCGTATGCTTAGCAGTTGATTAATGTTTCTGTGGACTACTTCACGAGGTGGTAAGTGAAACCCGAATGGCTTGTTAAAATAAACGTATGGAAATTCCAATAAAACTTTCCAAAATATGAATTTAGCGTCCTTTTATTTATGTTTGTTCATGAACATTGACACTTCAGCGAAGCTGCTTTGAAATGTGATATCGTGGGAAAAGAAGAGAACTATAAATATCTAGTCGCATTGTACACGTATCACTTTTACTTTTTCTGTTTTTTTTTTTTCTTGGAAGTCTGTTTTTGGGCAATTTACGACAAGAAGCTGAAGTTTTCATTCATACTCGGGTACTTCGTGTGAACAAGATAACGTGGAAGTCGAAGAAAAATCAGTAATGTGTCACGCTTCTTTAGCTGGCAAAGATGTCGGTGTATTTTTATTTTATTTTTTTGCATTCAAATCTTTTTCTGGTTCACGGTTCAATTTTCGATATGTAGCTAAGCTATTTTATTTGAAAACTGGAAAATCCAGTAATTCTGCCTAATTAGACTAGTCGTTCAAATGTTGTTTTCAAGAATCGGCCGGCCGTGTTTACTTCAACATGTCTAGGGAAAAAACCCGCTCACACGCCAGACACGCCGCACGTTCAACCGCTCTCGTTCAAACTTGAATAGACCAATCAGAAACACTTTTATTGTTTTTTGCTGAAACCAATCAGAGACAAATCTTGCTCCTGGGTTGCCCAGAGCTATTGATCCCTCTC
The DNA here is from genome assembly GCA_038088405.1 of Porites divaricata. Taxonomy (NCBI): domain Eukaryota; kingdom Metazoa; phylum Cnidaria; class Anthozoa; order Scleractinia; family Poritidae; genus Porites; species Porites divaricata. The sequence continues at coordinate 30,874,709 of JBBMOI010000004.1, forward strand.
CTCTACATGCGCAGAAGAGCTCTGGGTCGAGATTGATCCAGCTTAGGTCCCCAGTCCCCACGGTTTTTAGTCTAATCAAAATAGCCGCCATCGGAACGTGATTTGTGAATCCTTCAGTTCTTGGTTTTATCTTCCTTCCTGTGATTTGATCAAAGCGACAAGGTCTTGTTACTAAAGGTAAGAACGTTTTCAATACATTATGGATATATTAAGTTGTGAAAGTCAAATGGCAGCGGCTAGCTACTCGGATGGGAACACAACACGTGCTTTACAATTGCGTCTAAATGACCTTTGGTATCTTAACACCGACGCCGAGCGTTGTCACGTATTATCTTTGCCTGTGAAAACAGCCGTCTCTCCTCACTCTTCACGGATAGCAGGCTACTTGTATCTAAGTAATTTGGAAGAAAAGAGTTGTATTCTATAAGAGTCTTCTCTACTTTGTTGTTCAATTCAATTTCCACATTAGTTATCTGCCGTGATTTCTTAATTAAGGCTTTCTTATTCGCGTCCACAATTGTGAAAGCATTTGACCAACTAGTTGGATTTTACTAAAACAATTATTCCTCTCGCTCTCATGGCCTCTGAGACAATAGCCCATACGGCCTTTGAGCTCATGGGCTGTTGACTCAGAGCCCATTCAGGCTTGAGGAATAATTGTTTTATTAATATTATTACTAGAAGTAATCGGAACTTAGGAGAGTGTGTTCAATATGTTTGTTAGGCTTACAGGTAGCAGTTGAGAGGGAAGGGTGGTTGCGATATAGATAAATATGATTATGGCATATTTTGAACGTAAGGGTTGCGTACAGCAAAACCTCTATTTAAACTGTGTATCACTATTCAGTCGCGTAAAACTAGGCAGTATCAGAAGTGAATGGTCTAAAATGTCACGTGGTTGTCCTCAGGGATCTTCATTTGGTCCATTATTATGGAACTTATTCCAGAATGACATGACCATGTTGATTAAAGATACAAACCTTTTCATGTATGCTGACGACCATCAGCTATATGTAACAGGGTCGGACTACAACATTGCATCTTCCAGGCTACAATATCAGGGAAAGTTAGCCATGTCATGGTATAGGGATAACTTTCTACTTGCCAACACAGAGAAGTTTCAATGTCTTACTATCAATCCAAGAAACATTGACTCGGATAAACAGACTGATGCCCTACAGATTGAAGATCAGATCATTGCAAACACTTCGCAAATCAAATTACTTGGAGTTGAAATAGATGACAAGCTTAATTTCGCCAGCCATATCAGTAACATTTGCATAAAAGCCAGTCAAAAAGTTGGTGTCTTATTGAGACTGCGAAATTTGATACCATGCAAAGCCAAACTGATAATCTACAAATCATCCATCCTGCCTCACCTAACATATTGCCATCTGGTATGGCATGACTGTAGATCTTCTGACAGTAGAAAAATAGAGCGGATTCAAGAACGCGCACTTAGAGCAGTCTTTAACTCCCATTCAGAATCATACGAAAACCTTCTGGTTCGTGCAGAGTTACCTTCACTATTAAATCGAAGACTACAAGATATCACTATATTAATGTACAAAGTAAAATATGGCCTCGCACCGAGTATTGTTAACGAACTATTTAAGTGGAAAAGCACTAGTTATTCACTAAGAAACAGTGATTTTGATATTCCGACTTTTAACACTATTAACTATGGAAAGTATTCTCTTAGATATCAAGGACCTTATATATGGTCGAAACTAGATGTTAAATTGAAAGGCTCCTTGAATATTGAATCTTTCAAAAAGAACATTAGGAAGAAAGACCTAACGTCACTCTTAAACAACAACAATAGCTGTTGTAAACTTTGCAATTCTTAGTGACTACCTTTTATATTCCTATTGTTTTATTACACAATTTTATACACACTACATATTTTAATTGTATATACATTATTATTATCATTTCTTATTTGTAAATATATATTTTTTATTTCATTTTATTTATTTATTTATTTATTTTTTTTATGTGTCCCCAATTAGTTGCAAAAACTAAATACATTGACACATTAATAAAGCTTTTATTATTATTATTATTATTTTATTATTATTATTGTTATTTATTATTATTATTATTATTATTATTTATTATTATTATTATTATTAGTATCGTTTGGTTCAGTGTCAAGTGCTTGTAATCTGAGGAGACATTGGCCAGAGTGTGTCGGGGGTGTAAATAGAACATTTCGTTTTACTGGCACGAGCTACAGGGCGCAGTTGCTCAAAGGCCGAATAGTGCTGAACCCAGGATTCTTTTTCTTTCTTCTAAAGCATTTCTTCGGATAATTTTCTCTGTTATCAACTTGTTGACAAAATGAATTACATCGAATTTACTGTTTTAAAAGCTTTCACATCTAAATTCTAACTTCGCACTAACCCTGTCAAAGCCTTCGATGCAAACCCGAGACGAATTACTGTCTCGAATTCTCCCAACCCCTCATGTTTATATCAGGAAAATGTTTTCTATTGCTTAACTGGAGTCTGTCTTTAGATTAACTCCCTGGTTACATAAAGGCTAGAGCATTTTCAATTTAAGGACGGTTCATTATTCATATGGATGAACGGGGTGGGAAAAAAAGAAAAGCTTTCCTGTTTCTTTCTAAAGCCCGCCCAAAGAGCACAATGTTTTTTTTTAGCCTGTTCAGTATTTGTGGTCAAATTTTCCAAAGCCCATTCAATTTGACACTGATTTGAAGTGAGTAACTTGTGAAAATCATGGAATGTTTATTTCCAACTGGATCAACTGGTGTATGTTCGGATGTTCGGATCAAATACACAATGTACAATGACTTGGAAGAACCTTTGGAGTTTTCCAACCTCTTCAAATAGAACTTCTTGTGAAGTAAAAGATTTCCTTGAAAGTGTTTGACACTTTTCTTTGTTCCAGGTCTCTGTTACATCAGCAAGACATGGAAAGACTGGTAACTAGTGCAAAAATTAAATGAATTTATATATTGCTCTACATTGATTGATTAGATTCTGTTATAGCGACCTGCATTAAATGTTAAGAAAATCAACTGTTTACAAACTCAATCAAAACCATAAAATTCCCCTTCCTCTTAATTGCTTTGAAAGGCAAACCCTATCTTGTCACTTTCATCGATGCTATAATATTCCTGTTTGCCAGAAGTCGCGTCGTGCTCTGAGTTGGGCCCACTTGAAAATTCTGGAAGGACAATATCCTCCTCACTTTTATCGTCCCCTAAGCTGTCAATTTGTTCACAATCATCTTCCGTTCCACTTTCCTTTGCTTCCTTGTCAGTAGACTCATTTATATCTTGCTGTTGACCATCCTCCCCACGAAGCACATGCAATGAGTTTCACCTTATCTTTTCACCTTTGGTACCGCTGCTTCTGAGTTTGTAATGTTTAAGATATTTATTGAGCTCAGACACAAGCAACTTTTTTAAATCTCCAGACCACACGAGATGGTGCCAGGCATATTCTTCAAATGTTTTGGGCATCACTTGAACTACTTGCAAAATGAGACATCACATCTTTACCATATTGAATGCACGAACAAGAAATGTAAAATGAAAAAATAAAAATGTTCTAGAAGTTTTAAAATATATTTCATTCTTTGAGCCTCGTCAGTCAGGCTGATGAGGCTCAAGGCTCGAAGAGCGAAATATATTTTAAAACTTCTAGAACATTTTTATTTTTACATTTTACGTGCGTTGAATGTAGTAAAGACATGATGTCTTATTTTGCAAGTAGTTCAAGTTATTCGAACACATTCCTAGTCTCTGCATTTACCATTTCTCAATACACTTTTGTTCTGTGCCCCCCCTTGTTCTCCTAAAAATGAAGCTTTGTTTTTTGAGATCTTCTAGATCAGCAGTATATGTCTTGATCAAATGCATGTCCATGGCAAAATTCCCTGAAAACTGTTGCATCTCTTCTTCTGTTGATAACATGCCTGCACTAAACATTTTCTTACGTTTACATGTGGTTGAAAATCATCTGGCACTCGAGGTTGCCCTTTTCTCTGGTAGTTGGTGTCTCATTGACTAATTTAAAATGGGTGGGATTTTCAGGATCTGGCACAGGCTGGGGAACATGTTTCATGTGCACAGGACTTGTCCATCCTTTGTTAGAACAAAACAAACAACGTTCAGTAATCGTGGTAAAGCAGTCACCCGTGCAAGTACTCCATAAAGAGCACACCAATTTTGTAATGGGCATTGATGAATTTTAGAATTTTTTTAATGTTTGCACTTTCAGGGACACGTGATTTCCTATTGTAAGTCACAGATTGGTATTCCTTAAGATTACTTTTCATCAGCTTCATTTTTTTTCAGCAGGGAGAGCAGTTATAAATCCCCTAACACCCGTGCATCATCTACTCTCTCCCTGTACCGCAATTTATCGGGTGTATTTCAATACCAATACAGTTTCCATGTGTTGTCTCACCAAATAATTATCACGTTTCTACCACAGTTTTAGCTTAAGTTGATATTTTTTTTAACGCCTGGTCTCTTTGTTCAAGAAAAAACACAAAGCCCGTCGCCATGGAAAGAAAAATCTTCAAGGTCCATTTGGTTTTTTCCGGACCCAGTCATTCCCATAAATAATGAACCGTTCCTTAGATCTCATTGTGTTTTGAACTGGAACTCAGGATTTTCCGCAAGATGAGTCCCAGGATGTACACTATACTCACTATTTGTAACAAAATCACTGCTGATCTGGTATAACTTATCCATGTGCTAGAAGTTGCTATTTGTTTTTGATCTTCAACTGCATAACCTCCAAGTTCATGAGCTTGAGTGTTCCAATTTGCATTCCACTCGTCTTATACAGAATTGATATCATCTTCTGGCCACTGTTTGTTTGATGTTTGTTTGTTCCAGTTCCAGAACTGGAAGTAGGGAACCGTTACTTTAGTCTGCTTCTTCCTCTCCCTTTTCTTTGCTTTTGGTAATGCATTTCACTCAATTAAGTAACCTCCCTATCAAATAATCCTTCCTCTCTGTTAAACATGTTTAAAAAGAAACCCCCAGGGAGGTTTATAGAGGAGTTATGGTACATGTACTACAGGTTTCACTATATTGCCACATTTAAAGCTGCCTGATAAACGTTAATGACCAATATTGTAAATGTATGTTATTGCCAACGAAGAACCCAAGCTAAGAAGTGAAGTTGTCTCTGCTGCAGATTCATAATTCTGTGTATCCCTCTATAATTAGAATTTTTGTCCATATTTGAATGTCGGTAAGACCCCATATTTGGTCTTTTATTTACAACTTCTGGAACGAGATTAAGTGATCCAGTGTAAAACTGATTATTATCTGCTCCTGAGGATCTGAGGTGTTAAAAAACTTTAATGTGATTTCTTGTTTGAAAGAGCTACATTGTTGTATTAGTGTTCTGACAGTTTTCCTTTTTAATTTACGTTTAAAGCAACAGCTGATTAAGGAATAGGGTTGTAAGCTCAGATTTTGTCAGAGCCAGCTTATTCCTTGCAGCTTGTTTTCAGTGTTCTCTTTTCCGTTGTAAATTGAATTTGAAGGAGTAGCTGTTCAATGAATAGGCTTGTACTCTCATAACTTTTATTAGAACCAGCGTATTCTTTGCAGTTCGATTTACATTGAGCGAGTCGTCACAGTCTCTCACCTTCCGTGAGGATTGCAACGCATTTGTGGACCTGTTGTTTTTCAGAATTTATTTTTGTCTTTCGAGGGATTTTGTCAACGATCATGTTCTTTTGCAGATTGATTTACATTGAGACAGGCCTAAACTAAAGTGAGGAATGCAACGAGTTTGTGGAAATTTTTGTTTTAAATACTATTGTTATGCCTTTCAAGAGTGACACTTGCTGAAGTTTTTATTTTTATACCTCTGGAACATTCTGCCCCATTCTTACGCTTTTCACACATTTTGCTTTACACCAATTTTTTCATCATGTATATTACCATGGCGAAATACTGTTTTCTTAGCCCAGAGAATGCTGTTGATTGGCAAAAGGCAACCATTTGTTTAGTCTGCTTCTTCCTGTTCTTTTTTTCTTTGCTTTTCGTAATGCATTTCACTAAATTAAATAACCCTCCCTCTCAAATAATCCTTGCCTTCTGTTAAACATGCTTAAAAAGGAAGCTTCCAGGGAGCTTTATAGGGGATTTATCATAGTACAGATTCCACCATTTTCTGTAATAAAGCTGCATGATGAGCCTTAATTACCATTTATAAATGCGTGTTATTTTACAAACCACAGAAAATGCTCCGATCCAAATACAAAGTCAGCAAATGATTAAATTAACCCTGTTGATGGATTCTCCATGTTGAAGGGGTCAAGTAAAGTTGTACATGTAGGTGTGTAGTCAGTTTATGAAAGGTCTAGAACCACTTTTTCTTAGGCAGGTATCTTTAAAATTTTCTAATTTTCCACATCTCCCTAACAGCCTTCAGATCTTGCACCCCCCTGGCTACAAAGTTGGGGCACCAAAACATAATATTATTTTGCATTTACCTGAGAATGTTTCTTTTTCCTCCCAAAGGGTACCCTAACTATAACACGTTACAAGAAGAACAAATTCAATGTCCTTTAAGTGCCTGCGGTGCAGCAAGTGCTTTAGCCAAGCAGGAAACCTAAGGATTCATGAAAGAATTCACACTGGGGAAAAGCCTTATGAATGTAAAGAGTGTGGAAAGTGTTTTAGCCAAGCAGGAACCCTAAGGAGTCATGAAAGAATTCACACTGGGGAGAAGCCTTATGAATGTAAAGAGTGTGGCAAGTGTTTTAGAAATTCAGGAACCCTAAGGACTCATGAAAGAGTTCACACTGGGGAAAAGTCTCACGAGTGTAAACAATGTGGTAAGTGTTTTAGCCAAGCAGGACACCTAAGGAGACATGAAAGAGTTCACACTGGGGAAAAACCTTACAAATGTAAACAGTGTGGAAAGTATTTTAGCGGAGCAGGAGAACTAAGAAACCATGAAAGGGTTCACTCTGGGGAAAAGCCTTATGAATGTAAACAGTGTGGCAAATGTTTTAGTGAAGCAGGAAACCTAAGAAAGCATGAAAGAGTTCACTCTTGGGAAAAGCCTTACGAATGTGAACAGTGTGGAAAGTGTTTTAGCCGAGTAGGAACCCTAAAGATTCATGAAAGAGTTCACTCTGGGGAAAAGCCTTATGAATGTAAACAGTGTGGCAAATGTTTTAGCCGAGTAGAAACCCTAAAGATTCATGAAAGAGTTCACTCTGGGGAAAAGCCTTATGAATGTAAACAGTGTGGCAAATGTTTTAGTGAAGCAGGAAACCTAAGAAGGCATGAAAGAGTTCACTCTGGGGAAAAGCCTTACGAATGTAAACAGTGTGGAAAGTGTTTTAGCCGAGTAGGACACCTAAGGAGTCATGAAAGAGTTCACACTGGGGAAAAACCTTATGAATGTAAACAGTGTGGAAAGTGTTTTAGCCGAGTAGGAACCCTAACGATTCATGAAAGAGTTCACACTGGGGAAAAACCTTATGAATGTAAACAGTGTGGCAAGTACTTTAGCCGCGCAGGAGAGCTAAGAAGGCATGAAAGAGTTCACTCTTGGGAAAAGCCTTACGAATGTAAACAGTGTGGAAAGTGTTTTGGCCGACCAGGACACCTTAGGACTAATGAAAGAATTCACACAGGGGAAAAGCCTGTCGTCTTTGAGAATCACAGTTGCTGGATTTGTCAAGAGGAGATGCATAGTGAGGCTCTTCTTCTTCAACATTATGAAAACCATATGACCTATGTTTGTGAAGATGACTCTTAATTTAATCAAAGTAAAACCTCTGGGGAATTCTTTAGGCCCCAGGAGGAGGGGGTGCGTCAAATCAACTTGCACCTCCCCACAGGCTCCCGGGGGGTTTTTGACCAATGATTTCAAACAGAGTGAATTAGTGATACTTTGCCTACAATTTACATGTAATTGCAAAATCGTTCTGAAGTTTTTGCGACGGTTGAGCAGTTGTTAACATGGTTCGCCATAAAATGGGCCGAAGTAAGCAAGAAGAGGAGCCACTGCCAGATTTTGTCAATCCATGAATAACTCTGCTCTAAAAGTGCCTAAAAAAGAAACTGAAAGTGCCAGAAGCTCTTGGAGGTTTCTGAAGTTTTCTGAAGCTTTACATTATATTCAAATCGAAACTTTTATGTACGCAATCACGTGTCGCAAAAAGCGAAGGGCGAAATATCAAACTAAGATGCTATCGCGAGTCGCGAAATAGCAATTCAGGTACAAGCAATGTTTCCAGCGAAAACACACCCTGACTGTAGACACCGATAACCAGAAATGCAACTGCGATAATGCCGCAAGAATTAAACACTGAGAAGATTTTGTTACTTTATAGAGTAGAAAGTTTTTTGTAGCGTGAGAGAAGTTAGAAGATTACTGAAAAATTAGTCTTCAAGTAAGATTTTGTGTTCAAGGAGTCGATTACTGTGTAGAATCGAAACCCTGTGTCAGTTTTCACCGAGTCTTGTAGTCGGTGTTAAGCCTTTTGTTGCGGCTGTTACGAAAACAATAAACCAGGAACGATACGCTAGCTCATAGATACTAATCAGTTCTAATGCAGGCCCGTTTTGAAGCGCGTCAGGTAAACGGACTCGTGTTAACGAACTTCTCGCTAACTAGTTTGAAGCGCGTTAACGTGGATGCTTATCTCTGAGCTGTACTGTAAGTGAAGATTTTCGGGCTGCAGAATTATATAAGAACCGAGTTCTTTTCATTTAAAATCTTGAATTTAAATTTACAAGTTAAAGATTACTGTTTATTGTGACACGGACGCCCTAGCGGGAGTGTCCCATCTTATCTGTTTGGTGTCATGTAACTAGAGAAATATAACTCCTCGGAATTCGTAGTGGGGGGTGCCACCAAGTTGTCTAAATTCTGACCCTATTTCAGACAAAAAATGTCATCTTTCCCGCCCGTTTTCAGACCAGACCTTTAAAATCCATACCCCTTTTCAGACCTGGCTCGAAAACCATACTCGACTCTAGAAATTAACTTTTTACCCGTTTTCAGACCAAAAAGGTGCAAAAACCATAATCTTTGGGGCGGCACATACCTATATGGCTTATAGAAGGGGTTTTCCCACCCCCCCCCCCCAGGGGACTTTCTAACACCTTTTTCTGCATCGTTCATCTGTTTGCTAAGAAGCCCCCAACTTAGAACACTACTGAAAGATCATTTTGATCATCAGCAAACTTTGTGAATAATCAGATTTACAACTTTCTTGCTATTTTACTTTTTACATTGTGATGCTATTATCAAAATACGTACATAAAGTAGTCTATTTGCCATATAATCAATTTTGAAGGTCCAAGATTTTGGCAATTGTCCTTGTTTCGATCTTTCTTAATCCTGAAGGCCCTCAAAAACGCTCGCAATGTACTCTCAGAAAACCTAAATCTCCCAACGCCCCCTACCCTTCAAGAAACAAGTGCAGCCGTTTTGGTTGGTCTTCTCGTCGGAACGCACTCTCACAGAAAAAAAAACCTGGTTACGGGCCTGGCCGAGGATAATTCTTTAGAATACCTTCCTGCCTCCTCCTACATCTCTGACCATAGATCTTTCGCGCCTCCGTTTCTCGTTTCTCAACTAGAAACGAAAAAGGCCGAACAACTGCCTGCTACGCTAGAAATTGATGTTTTCTGTCTTTCAGTGATGACTCAACAAATTCGCACAGTGGAAGGTGAGAGGAAGAATTCAGATTCGTTGTGTGAGACAGAAACGTTCCATCAAGGGAGACATTGAACTTCCGGTTGCTATTCATGAAGCCCACGACGGTCAGCGTGTTTGTTGCTTAAGTTCGCCTTTATGTTTGACACGAAAACACAGTGTGTCACAGGCTAAAGATAAAGAAAGGTTAATTAAATTGACATTTCAAGGGTGTTTTCTTGGGTTTTTTATTATTTCTCTTGTTTTTTATTGAAATCACGATTTTATCGTTTTCCTTTCATATTTCTATACACTGTTTGTATTCCCCTTCCTATTCCGGTTCTTATTCCTTTTTTCCCCCCTTATTTTTCGTATATAATCTGAAAAGGAATTAAATCCAGATTATCTTAAGGTAAATTATGTCCCTATTTTTTCTATAGGTTTCTGTTCCCGTTCCGGTTCCTATTCCAGTTCTGCTTCCTTTTCCGGGTTCTATTTCGGTTCCTATTCCAGTTCCGCTCCCTTTTCCTGTTCCTCTACCTGCTCCTATTCCGGATTCCGGATTCCGGTTTCCAGCTTTTCCAGACGCCCCTTGCGATAGGGGTGCCATCACGCAAGACGTCTAGCTAAATAAAATGAAATAAAGTTAAAGATAATGATAGAAATGACAAAATCTCCTCCTTAAATCGATCTGCGGACGTAATGTTAACAATTTCGCTTGGTAACGTATTCCAGTCATGATCACTGAACAAAGAAACAAAAAACGTAAAAATAAACGAGAAACCCACCCGTGCATCATCTAGCTTAGGTCCCCACTCCGCACGGGTTTTGTCACTCTGCCCTGGTTCCTTTCACAATGTAAAAATCAAAATGGCCGCTTTCGGAACGTGATTTATGAATAGGCCATTTCTGAGTTCCCCGGGGCCCCTGTATCAAAACGAGGTTAGGTGCTCAACCTTTCTTTTGGAAATGATTTTTATTTGCATGAGAATGAAAAATCATTTCCATATCAAAGGTTGAGCACCTAACCTCGTTTTGATACGGAGGCCCGTGGGAACTCGGAAATGGCCTATTCAGGCCCGTAGCAAGCATAAAATGACTGGGGGGGGGGGGGGGGGGGGCTGAGCGAGTGGCCCACATTAACTCCCCATTCCTCCCCCCGCTTCGGTCCCTCGGTTAAAGCATACTTCTTGGTACATGTCAGATCACTACATTTGTCTACAATATCTTTTATTCCTGTCTCTAATTTTCCGTTTGTGTTGACTTTGACGAAGTAGAGAACTTCTTTGGGATATCGTTCGCGGAAAATTTGCCAAACAATTGCTTTCGGTTTTCTTTCTCCCCAACAAAGTCATTAGCTACGTCTACAAGGGTCAGAGTATCTGTTCTGTCCTTGTGAACATGCAACATCATGAGGTGGTTCAGTCTAGAGTCTCCCGTTGTTGAGCGCAAATACGTCTTCACCCGCTTTAAAGCTGAAAACGATCTTTCACTAACGGCATTGGTTGCTGGCATGACGAGTAACAGCTTTCCCAGAGTAGAAATTTCGCTTAATAGTTTTCTGCGTAGCTATCAAGGGACTGCAAGAAGGTTACCAAATCATACCAGATCATACCCTAGTAGTCGTACACTGTGCAGTAGACGGCTGTAAGTTGGGTAAGCCATGTGTCTCAAGTGGTGTGCCTCAAGGGACCATTTTAGGGGCCTTATTATTTTTAGTGCACATAAATGACGTTCCTAGTTGTCTGCGTTACTTTCAATCGAGAATGTACGCCGACGACACATGTATTACCTACGCTACGGGTAGCAGTGACGTTATGATATTAATGACCGCCTTAATTATGATCTGAATAAGGGCTATGTTTGGCTTGCGGTTAACAAGCTCATGATAAAACATGAAAAGAACCCTGATTTTCTCCTTAATGGCTCAAGACGGAAATCTTAATGCAGGGAATATTTTTGCTCTTAAAGTCAGTTAAGTTTAAGTACATCCACTCATATTTTATTTAAGCAATAGACCACACTTTCTATGGGTTTACCGGCGTGATAACCCACGCGGGATGTTGGGAGAACACTCGAAAAGCTTGTAAATCACTCGCCTTCGGCTCGTGATTTACAAGCTTTTCGAGTGTTCTCCCAACATCCCGCGTGGGTTATCACGCCGGTAAACCCATAGAAAGTGTGGTCTATTGCTTTTATAAAAAAACTTTTAGTAGAATGGAGTCTTTTAGGTAAAAAATATGGTTTTAGTACCGTGATCAAGTCATGTCTTCTCTCTAAAGTCATCATAAGCCAATCATGACTCACGATTTAATAGCGCTGAACTTTCTCAAAACTCAGTTCAGTCAAACAACAAACAGCAGCACTTCAAAACACGAGTTTTTGCACTCATTATATGATAACTTATGAAAGCTGTTTTACAGGAAAAGTCGACATTCATTCATGCGAACGTACAATGAAAGAGTAAGTTCATGGTTTGTTTACTACAGAAGTAGAAATTAATTGAACATCAGACTGTACGCAGCTGTATTTTGTTGAGTCGATCCGTAAGAATTTCGTGCTTACATACGGAACTGGCAGCTATTGTAATGGAGGACTTCATTCACATTTTACAAGCCGCAGTGGTTTAAGATCTGTTTTCTGGACTTTATTATAATTAAGAAATGCCTCGGTAACGACGTGGCTGCGTTTGCGAAGTTGTCGTATGTAACTTTGTATGCACGTACAGCGACCGATGAAAATATGTCAGTGGTGGAGAAAAGTTTCTTTGTCGTAGCCACATATTCGCGTTAATATTTGTCGATTTGTAAAGTCAGGTGGTTTGAGGTAGGTTGTGACATCGATATCACCGAATGATTTGTGCAAATGTTGGAAAAAACCAGCCCGAAACTCTGACATCTTTCATCATCGTTGGCAGCTTGTTTACAACCTCCAGCGGCCGATTTTGTACCATACCTTGATCAGAGATCTCTTTTTGGAACAATTTCTTTCATTAAGGAATTTTTTTTTTTTACATAAAATAAATCAAGAATGCTAAAACTATCCGTTTTGTTGCTGGTTGGCACGTGGTTAAGTTTTCCTGGAGACTTTCTACACCAGAAATTCACACAGTTGTTGTCTTTCTCTGCGATTTGGCATCGTCGTGAAATGTAAACCGCTTTCCAGCTTTGTACTTTTAAAGCTCTGGCAGTAATAAAATGTGGAGACGAACGCTTTTAATATTAAGAAGGGCTGGGTAAGTAACTTGTGCTGTTTTTTAGCCTTTCTAAAATCATTGTTTGCGGATCAATAGCCGGTTTCGTTTATGGCTCGTGGTCCGGATGCCTTTTTCTATGGGTTTACCGGTATAATAAACCATAGGTTTTTGACCAATCAGATCACGCGTACTATCTCAGTTATTTTATAATGTATATTATTAGTTGCTAGTTTTTCTTTCTTGTTTATAACTTTGTAATTGCCTGAAGGACTTTACCGTGTCTAATTAAAGTTACCGTATCTTACCGTAAATCCTCTATTAACCCCCTGGGGGGCTTATTAATTTCAAGTACGTTTGAGGGTAGTCTCCCTCGCAGCCGTTTTTGTTTCGTGACGCAACGCTCACTCCCAGCCGTTTTTGTCTCCTCACGCAACGCTCCTCCCCAACAAATCACTGCTCACATTCGAACCACATTCCTTTCCTGATTTGAGCCAATCACAGCTTTGGTTCTATTTTCTGTAACTTTTTCACGCCAAATAATCCTTTAACAAGTTGTCCAATCATAGCCTGCATTCTATCGTATCATGTATGGTGCAAGTTGTCTTCTAGAAAGCCGTTTTTATATTTGTCTCGTCGCGTACATTAGGTTTTGCTTTGAATAAAGAGACTTGGAATTTGTTTCGATTTGACTACTTATCACGTCCACTTAAAACGTTATTTTTGTTTTTTGCAGTTCCAATGATTTTTTTTAAAGAGACGCGTATGCTTTTGGCTTTGTCTGGTCTGCCTCTACATGCGAGAGGACTGATGGACAATGCTGGGAATCTGATAACAATAAGCTGTTTCCGGCCTGGCCCGTCGCGACTGACACTTAATTTAACTCCTCCTAGAAGTCACACGGGTTCATTCTTTGCCCAAAAACTGACGTTATTTTCAGTTTACCGATAAATGATTGGTCATTTCTTTGGGTTAATAAAACAACTGGAAAGAATGTAGTTCGAATGTTAAGGAGGAGCGTTACGTGACGAGATAAAAACGGCTGCGAGGGAGACTCGTTTGAGGGCGGTTTATCAGAGTGAGGGGGAGGGGGGCGCTTGTTTGATTTAGCGAAGATGGTGATAGCTCTCCTGAAAGAAGTAGAATTCAAAGTGGAAAAGCTCATATATGCAGCCGAGGATCAAAAATAAATCCAAACTTCTAACAAGTGATAATACCATCCCTGTTCAGTCCAAATGAACTTGTGCAATTTATTTTTTTATCTTTATTACATTCCTGTCTATTTACAGAATAATTGATCTTGGAAGGTTGTGTGGATGCGTCTGGCTATACGGGGCTGGCCGAGGATAATTCTTTAGAAAAACCTCTTGCCTTCTCCCACTTCTTTGACCTCAGAGCTTTCGCGCTGCTGTATCTCAACCACAACGGAAACACACCAAATAACTACCCGATGCGGACGCTACTACAAATAGAAGTGGAGAAATGAACTTCTCGGTTAGCAACTGATGTTTTTACTGCATTTTAAAATGAAAACTGCTGATAGAAAGTACAGGTTGTACATTTTAACACCTTCGTAAATTTCCAAGATCAATACCATTAGGGTCTTTTTATGTAGGCGATTTATTTAAGAGTTTACCGACAACTATTCGAGATAAAAGTAAACAAGAGTTGGAAGTCGCGGGTCACTTATTTGAAAATAAAGTTCCCTTAAAACTTCTTTCTACTGACTATACTAATACAAATAACTTTTCAGCTATAAATCAGTAAGGAACAATATTATTTAACACTGAATTTTTGAATTAAAGCATAACCTTGGAAGGTGCAGAAATTTCAGTCGAGAAAAGGTCTTACCGTCGAAGGCCAGGGAAACCGTGGAAATATCAGAAGTCAAGCCCGCGCGCGCCCGTTCCTTTTCCTGGCTTTGGGCGGATGTTACGAACCCAGCCCACCCCAAACACTTGTAGAAAATTATAAAACAGCAAACTGATCCTTTCGGCAAGGCGATGAAGTGGTGAGAGCACTCTCCTCCCAGCAATCTGGTCCCGCCGAGGTTCGAATCCAGGCGTCGATGCCATATGTGAGTTGAGTTTGTTGTTGGTTCTCTCCGGGTACTCTGGTTTTCCCCTCTAATTAAAAACCAACACTTTCAAATTCTAGTTTTATCTGGGACGCACGGCCCGTTTGAACGCGCTCTTAAGAACTCCAAAGTGCTCCGTGAGTCAACAAATTACATTTTTTTGTTTATGAAGAAGTAATTAAAAGGAAAAAACGAAAAAAAATATTTCAATAAATATATATTTTTGTTTTATTCCTTTGTTTACTTTTTGATCACCTTGCTGTCTTATGATTTTCTACAAGTTACCGTAAAATTCCCGAAAATAATCCCCGGGGCTTATATTTTTCCAAGGCCCTTTTTGAGGGGCAGGATTTTGGAGGGGCTTATCTGCCGATGGAAATTCGCGTTTCAAAATCGATTGAGCTAGCTGTATATTTGGAAGAAATTACCGTTCTCGCTTTGTTTTAATTTGCATTTGAGGGTAATCTCCAAGTAGAAGTCCCCGGAGTTACGAGTTTGGCGGGGCTAATATTTGGAGGGGCTTATACATGGAGGGGCTTATTTTCGGAATTTTACGATATTATGTGATCCAGGTCTACAACTTGCTGATATTTTCTATTTTGGCACCCCAGTCACTCATGAGCCGCTCATGTATCTGGAAAGTGATTTGCACGTGCAAGAAAGAGAGGATAACAGCTTCTGCTAAAAGCAAATGTGTTGAAAGTAAAGTCCAGGTCATCCAGTTCTCAGAAACTGCTCACTAAATCAAGAAAAACCCGTGCGCACCCCGTTCATATCATCCAGCTTAGGTCCCCAGTCCCCACGGGGGTTTTTTCTTTCACAATGTGAAAATCAAAATGGCCGCCATCGGATCGTGAGTTGTGAGTGAATCCTTCAGTTCTTGATTTTATCTTCCTTCGTGTGATTTGATCAAAGCGACAAGGTCTTGTTACTAAAGGTAAGAACGTTTTTAATACATTATGGATATATTAAGTTGTGAAAGTCAAATGACAGCGGCTAGCTACTCGGATGAGAACACAACACGTGCTTTACTGGGTACTATCGCATCTAAATGACCTTTGGTATCTTAACACCGACGCCGAGCGTTGTCGCGTATTATCTTTGCCTGTGAAAACAGCCGTCTCTCCTCGCTCTTCACGGATAGCAGGCTACTTGTATCTAAGTTGTTTTAAAGAAAAGCGTTGTATTCTATAAGAGTCTTCTCTACTTTGGTGTTCAATTCAATTTCCACATTAGTTATCTGCCGTGATTTCTTAATTAAGGCGTTCTTATTCATGTACACAATTGTGAAAGCATTTGACCAACTAGTTGGATTTTACCAAAACAATTATTCCTCTTGCTCTCATGGCCTCTGAGACAATAGCCCATACGGCCTTCGACCTCATTGGCTGTAGACTCAGAGCCCATTCAGGCTTGAGGAATAATTGTTTATTACTAGGAGTAATCGGAACTTTGGAGAGTGCGTTCAATATGTTTGTTAGGCTTACATGTAGCAGTTGAGAGGGAAGGGTGGTTGCGATATAGATAAATATGATTATGGCATATTTTGAACGCAAAGGTTGTGTACAGTGAAACCTCTATTTAAACTGTGTATCATTATAAGAAGGTTTTGATAAGGTATCATTTGGTTCAGTGTCAAGTGCTTGTAATCGGAGGAGACATTGGCCAGAGTGTGTCAGGGGTGTAAATAGAACATTTTGTTTTACTGGCATGAGCTACAGGGCACAGTTGCTCAAAGGCCGATTAGTGCCTAACCCGGGATTCTGTTTCTTTCTTCAAAAACATTTCTTCGGATAATTTTCTCTGTTTTTGTTAAGAGCATCCAGTCATCAACTTGTTGACAAAATGAATTACATTGAATTTACTGTTTCAAAAGCTTTCACATCTGAATTCTAACTTTGCACTAACCCTGTCAAAGCCTTCAATGCAAACCCTTGACTTCGTCTTGGGTTTGCATAACTTTCTTGAATTCTCCCAACCCCTCGTGTTTATATCAGGATATGCAAACACGAAAAACGTTTTCTATTGCTTAACTGGGGTCTGTCTTTGGATTAACTCCCTGGTTACATAAAGGCCAGAGCATTTTCAGTTTAGGGACGGTTCATTATTTATATGGATGACCGGGTTGGGAAAAAATTGAAACCTTTCCTTTCTAAAGCCTGCCCAAAAAGCACAATGTTTCTTTTTTAGCCTGTTCAGTATTTGGGGTCAAATTTTCCAAAGCCCATTCAATTTGACACTGATTTGAAGTGAGTAACTTGTGAAAATCATGGAATGTTTATTTCCAACTGGAGCAACTAGTGTATGTTTGGATGTTCGGATCAAATACACAATGTATAATGACTTGGAAGAACCTTTGGAGTTCTCCAACCTCTTCAATAGAACTTCTTGTGAAGTAAAAGATTTCCTTGAAAGTGTTCGACACTTTACTTTGTTCCAGGTCTCTGTTGCATCAGCAAGACATGGAAAGACTGGTAACTAGTGCAAAAATTAAATGAATATTGTTCTACATTGATTGATTAGATTCTGTTATAGCGACCCGCATTAAATGTTAAGAAAATCAACTGGTTGCAAACTCAATCAAAACCATAAAATTCCCCTTCGTCTGAATCGCTTGGAAAGGCAAACCCTATCTTGTCACTTTCATCGATGCTACAATATTCCTGTTTGCCAGAAGTCACGTCATGCTCTGAGTTGGGTCCACTTGACAATTCTGGAAGGACAATATCCTCCTCACTTTTATCGTCCCCTGAGCTGTCAATTTCTTCGCAATCGTCTTCCGTTCCACTTTCCTTTGCTTCCTTGTCAGTAGACTCATATCTTCCTGTTGACCATCCTCCCCACGGAGCACATGCAACGAGATTCACCTTATCTTTTCACCTTTGGTGCCGCTGCTTATGAGTTTGTAATGTTTAAGATATTTATTGAGCTCAGACACACGCAACTTTTTTAAATCTCCAGACCACACGAGATGGTGCCAGGCATATTCATCAAATGTTTTGGACATCACTTGAACTACTTGCAAAATAAGACATCACATCTTACCACCTTCAATGCACGTATAAGAAATGTAAAATGAAAAAATAAAAATGTTCTAGAAGTTTTAAAATATATTTCATTCTTTGAGCCTCGTCGGTCAGGCTGATGAGGCTCAAGGCTCGAAGAGCGAAATATATTTTAAAACTTGTAACTAGAACATTTTTATTTTTACATTTTACTTGCGTTGAATGTGGTAAAGACGTGATGTCTTACTTTGCAAGTGGTTCAAGTTACTCAAACACATTCCTAGTCTCTGCATTTACAATTTCTCAAAACACAGTCTTTTGTTCTGCACACGCCCTTGTTCTCCTACAAATGAAGCTTTGTTTTTTGAGACCTTCTAGATCAGCAATATATGTCTTGATCAAATGCGTCTCCACGGCAAAATTCCCTGAAAACTGTTGCATCTCTTTTTCTGTTGATAACATGCCTGCACTAAACATTTTCTTGCGATTACACGCGGTTGAAAATCATCTGGCACCTGAGGTTGCCCTTTTCTGTGGTAGTTGGTGTCTCATTGACTAATTTAAAATGGGTGGGATTTTCAGGATCTGGCACAGGCTGGGGAACATGTTTCATGGGCACAGGACTTGTCCATCCTTTGTTAGAACAAAACGAACAACGTTCAGTAATCGTGGTAAAGCAGTCACCCGCACAAGTACTCCATAAAGAGCACACCAATTTTGTAATGGGCATTGATAAATTGTAGATTTTAATAATGTTTGCATTTCCAGGAACACATGATTTCCTATGCTGAGTTGCAGATTGGTATTCCTTAAGCTTACTCTTTATCAGCTTCATTTTTTTTCAGCAGGGAGAGCAGTCATAAATCCCCTAACACCCGTGCATCATCTACTCTCTCCCTGTACCACAATTTATCGGGTGTATTTCAATACCAATACAGTTTCCATGTGTTGTCTCACCAAATGTCGAGTTTCTACCACAGTTTTAGCTTAAGTGGATATTTTTTTTAACGCCTGATCTCTTTGTTCAAGAAAAAACACAAAGCCCATCGCCATGGAAAGAAAAATCTTCAAGGCCCGTTTGCTTTTTTCCCGACCTGGTCATTCCCATAAATAATGAACTGTTCCTTAGATCTCACTGAGTTTTTAACTGGGACTCATGATTTTCAGCATGATGAGTTCCAGGACATACACTATACTCACTATTTGTAACAAAATCACTGCTGATCTGGTATAACTTATCCATGTGCTAGAAGTTGTGATTTGTTTTCCGTGACGTAAAACCTTTGTAGCCAATCACAGTTTAGCTCTTAAAACCAAAGAACTAACTCGCGAGACTTCTCGCAAGATCGTGCGCGGTGGATATGTTTACAAGTCAAAATAGAAAGGACGACGTAGCCCTTTATCCTCAGAACGACGCGTTTACGAAAGTTAATTTGATGTGAAGTACATGAAATAATTCATATTTGAACTGCGGTTGTAGATGAAAGTAAAGAATGATCATTGCAGTGAATTTTCCAATTTAAGCAATTGGAAAGAAGAAGCCTGAAAGAAATCAGGGCTTCGATGGGATTCGAACCCATGAACTCCGCGTTGCCGGTGCATTGCTCTACCAACTGAGCTATGAAGCCACACATTGGGAGCGAGGTCAATTTATTGAGTTCATGTCTCCCGTGAGGAGTGAAATGATGTGAAGTACATGAAATAATTCATATTTGAACTGCGGTTGTAGATGAAAGTAAAGAATGATCATCGCAGTGAATTTTCCAATTTAAGCAATTGGAAAGAAGAAGCCTGAAAGAAATCAGGGCTTTGATGGGATTCGAACCCATGACCTCCACGTATTTGCCAGGATTGTGGGACTGATTGATGAAATAAGCATCAAGAGGATTCTTATTGAAGAAAAGATCAGAGGACATTTGTATCTATTTGCCTACGGAGTCAATGATTTATCACACCTAGTTGTTTTCTACTCGAAACGATAAATGTCCTAATGACAGTAGACGTATCATGCCGTTTGTTGCTTCTGTCCCTATCTGGTTCTTCACAGGAAAGTATGCTGTGGAGAACTCTTCGATGGTTTGTCGTGTGCCGCCTTAGATATTTTTTATAGATATCCTTTATTTTTGATCATGAAAGCCCAAGGACGTGACTGGTAATTGATTTCCGATGCGTGGTTGCTTCTTGGATAAGACTGAACTTTGATCAGATTGGAAGCATGCATTTTATATTTGTTCTTACATTTCTTTAAATACATGTTCTTTTCAAGCTTTTAATTTCCATAGCTTTTTAGAAGATGAGTCGATCGTCGTAGCTGAAATGTCATCTTGACTATGATCAATTTACTGCTGTAACCATTTATTTCACGCTGGGTCTGGCTCAGGTTTATAATATTTCAGATCATTGATTTACTTACGAGCGATTGTCAGAGATTTCTGAATCAGTCAAGGATGTGTCTGTACAATTGATTCACCAGCTTTTGTCAGTGCTGCTTAAATTGAAACAGATAAGTCTGAGCATAATGTCGTTAAGCTATGTTACTTTCCCTGTAGCGATTATTTTGTCCAGGTTTTGTTTATGTCACGTACCACCGTATGTTATAAAGCGAAACCAAAGGCCCACATCAGATACAAAGCTTAAGAAGCGGTTGCTTCAAAAAGAAGTCAGCATTCAACGTCGCAGGAAACCTTGTTATGGTAGTGAAATTCACGTTCCAAAGCGTATTTGGTAACTCTCACCAAAATCCAAGACACTTCAGCACGCGACGTCGCGAGGATTCTCTCGAGCTGTATTGTATCCTTTGATCTGATTGGCCAACATCAAAACAAAAGGTTTTACGTCACGGAAATTGTTTTGCCGCTCGGGTTCGCAGACGCTATTTTTCGGAGGGAGAGAAGCGACGACCGGAAATGCGTCTGCTGTTCGCAGGCTAACTTGTCTTATACAGAATGGATATCATCTTCTGGCCACTGTTTGTTTGATGTTTGTTTGTTCCTGTTCCAGAACTGGAAGTAGGGAACCGTTACTTTAGTCTGCTTCTTCCTCTCCCTTTTCTTTGCTTTTGGTCATGCATTTCACTCAATTAAGTAACCTCCCTATCAAATAATCCTTCCTCTCTGTTAAACATCCTTAACAAAAGGCCGCCAGGGAGCTTTATGGAGGATTTGTGGTACATGTAATACAGGTTTCACCATATTGCCACATTTAAAGCTGCCTGATAAACCTTAATGACCAATATTGTAAATGTATGTTTTTGCCAACGAAGAACCCAAGCTAATAAGCGAAGTTGTCTCTGCTGCAGATTCATAATTCTGTGTAGCCCTCTATAATTTGAATTTTTGTCCATATTTGAATGTAGGTAAGACCCCATATTTGGTCTTTTATTTACAACTTCTGGGACGAGATTAAGTGATCCAGTGTAAAACTGATCATTATCTGTTCCTGAGGATCTAAGGTGTGAGAAAGCTTTAAAATACGATTTCTTGTTTGAAAGAGCTACATTGTTGTATTAGTGCTCAGTTTTGCTTTATAATTTATGGTTAAAGCAACAGCTGATCAAGGAATAGGATTTTAAGCTCAAATTTTTGTCAGAGCCAGCTTATTCCTTGCAGTTTGTTTTCAGTGTTCTCTTTGTCTTTGTAAATTGAATTTGAAGCAGTAGCTGTTCAATGAATAGGCTTATACTCTCAAAACTTTTATCAGAACCAGCGTATTTTTTGCAGTTCGATTTACATTTAGCGAGTCCTCACAGTCTCTCACCTTCCGTGAGGATTGCAACGCATTTGTGGACCTTTTGTTTTTCAGAATTTATTTGTCTTTCGAGGGATTTTGTCAACCATCATGCTCTTTTGCAGATTGATTTACATTGAGACAGGCCTAAACTAAAGTGAGGAATGCAACGAGTTTGTGGAAATTTTTGTTTTAAATACTATTGTTATGCCTTTAAAGAGTGACACTTGCTGAAGTTTTTATTTGATACCTCTGGAACATTCTGCCCCATTCTTAAACTTTTCACTCATTTTGCTTTACACCAATTTTTTTCATCATGTATATTACCATGCGAAATACTGTTTTCGTACCCCAGATGTTGCTGTTGATTGGCAAATGGCAACCATTTCTTTAGTCTGCTTCTTTCTGTTCTTTTTTTCTTTGCTTTTGGTAATGCATTTCACTAAATTAAATAACCCTCCCTCTCAAATAATCCTTACTCTCTGTTAAACATGCTTAAAAAGTAAGCCTCCAGGGAGCTTTATAGGGGATTTATCACAGTACAGATTCCACTATTTTCTGTAATAAAGCTGCATGATGAGCCTTAATTACCATTTATAAATGCGTGTTATTTTACAAACCACAGAAAATGCTCCGATCCAAATACAAAGTCAGCAAATCATTAAATTAACCCTGTTGATGGATTCTCCATGTTGAAGAGGTCATGTAAAGTTGTACATGTAGGTATGTAGTCAGTTTATGAAAGGTCTAGAACCACTTTTTCATAGGCAGGTATCTTTAAAGTTTTGTAATTTTCCACATCTCCCTAACAGCCTTCAGATCTCATGCCCCCCCCCCCCCCCCCCCCCTGGCTACAAAGTTGGGGCACCAAAACATAATATTATTTTGCATTTACGTGAGAATGTTTCTTTTTCCTCCCAAAGGGTACCCTAACTATAACACGTTACAAGAAGAACAAATTCAATGTCCTTTAAGTGCCTGCAGTGCAGCAAGTGCTTTAGTCAAGCAGGAAACCTAAGGATTCATGAAAGAGTTCACACTGGGGAAAAGCCTTTTGAATGTAAACAATGTGGCAAGTGTTTTAGCCGAGCAGGAGGCCTAAGGATTCATGTAAGAATTCACACTGGGGAGAAACCGTATGAATGTAAAGAGTGTGGCAAGTGTTTTAGCCAAGCAGGAAACCTAAGGAGTCATGAAAGAATTCACACTTGGGAGAAGCCTTATGAATGTAAACAGTGTGGAAAGTGGTTTAACCGACCAGTACACCTTAGGACTCATGAAAGAGTTCACAATGGGAAAAAGCCTTATGCATGTAAAGAGTGTGGCAAGTGTTTTAGCCAAGCAGGAAACCTAAGGAGACATAAAAGAGTTCACACTGGGGAAAAGCCTTACGAATGTAAACAGTGTGGAAAGTGTTTTAACCAAGCAATAATCCTAAGGAGACATAAAAGAGTTCACACTGGGGAAAAGCCTTATGAATGTAAACAGTGTGGCAAGTGTTTTAGTCTAGCAGGAAACCTAAGAAATCATGAAAGAGTTCACTCTAGGGAAAAGCCTTATGAATGTAAACAGTGTGGCAAGTGTTTTAGAGAAGCAGGAAACCTAAGGAGACATAAAAGAGTTCACACTGGGGAAAAGCCTTATGAGTGTAAACAGTGTGGCAAGTGTTTTAGTCTAGCAGGAAACCTAAGAAATCATGAAAGGGTTCACTCTTGCAAGCAGAGGAGAGTGAGAAGTAAAAACGTCAATATTAGGGCCATAGGTTTTACAAACAACGATCAAACACAGGAGACTGGAAACACTGATCTAGAAGATGCACAATTTGTCATCTTTGAGAATTACAGTTGCTGGATTTGTCAAGAGGAGATGCGTAGTGAGGCTCTTCTTCTTCAACATTATGAAAACCATATGACCTATGTTTGTGAAGATGACTCTTAAGTTAATCAAAGTAAAACCTCTGGGGAATTCTGTAGGCCCCAGGAGGAGAGGGTGCATCAAATCAACTTGCACCTCCCCACAGGCTCCTGGGGGGTTTTTGACCAATGATTTCAAACAAAGGGAATTAGTGATACTTTGCCTACAATGTAGATGTAATTGCAAAATCGTTCTGATTTTTTTGCGACGGTTGAGCGGTTGTTAACATAGTTCGCCATAAAATGGGCCGAAGTAAGCAAGAAGAGGGGCCACTGTAAGATTTTGTCAATCCTTGAATAACTCTGTTCTAAAAGTGCCTCAAAAAGACACTGAAAGTGCCAGAAGCTCTTGGAGGTTTCTGAAGTTTTCTGAAGCTTTGCATTTATATTCAAATCGAAACTTTTATGTATGCAATCACGTGTCGCAAAGGCGAAGGGCGTAATATCAAACTGAGATGCTATCGCGGATCGCGAAATAGCAAATCAGGTAGAAGCAATGTTTCCAGCGAAAACACACCCTGACTGTAGACACCGATAACCAGAAATGCAACTGCGATAATACAGCAAGAATTAAACACTGAGAAGATTTTATTATTTTATAGAGTAGAAAGTTTTTTGTGGCGTGAGAGAAGTTAGAAGATTACTGAAAAGTTAGTCTTCAAGTAATATTTTGTGTTCGTTCGTCTTTCGTTCTACTTCGTATTGTGAAATCAAGGAGTCGATTACTGTGTAACCTGAGATCAGGCGTTATTTTTTTTCTTTTTTTTTTTTGCTTCTTTGCTTCTTTGGCTCAAGAGGGAAAACATACATTTATTTAACAAGCCGTCAACCACCCCCTAATTTACATAATGTAACGTCTGCTTGACCTGTCATGTTATTAGCCAATAAGCGTTTACCATAAGGGAATCAAATTTTGACGCGAATAATGTTTTTTGACATCAATTTTAGGGAAAAGAAAATTTTTAAGTTTGTTCATGTTCAGATGGCGCTTCCTAAAAAAGAAATTTTAAATGTGTTGTTTTTGTGATGAAATACTGCTAGCTGGAGCTGCCACACCTTTATTAACAGCTACAAATAATAAAGAATTCACTGGTCAAAGCTCCTTGACTTCTTTCTGTACCGAAAGCAGTGAAAAAAAAAATTAGGCTGAAGCACCATATTTCACGAACTGAAAGGTGGTGTGAAAGCGAAGATCGCTCAGAATAATTCGCAGGTTTCTGAAGGAAGAATTACAGTCAAGCCAGGTCAAGATTCCGTTCATGAATTGATTATTTGAAAAGTGAACAACAAAGTGAACAATGTCGCCTCTGTAACTTGTGGCCGGTATCAAATTGCATTCAAATGATCGGTGAATTGTTAGTACACGATGAGATGGAAAATATTTCAATGAATGAAATTTCTATTTAGGTATTCTTCAAATTCAAAAAAACTGAGCCGGCAGAAATTTCATAACGAACTCGCGTGTGTATTCACTGCTGCATTACGCAAGCAAAAGTGTAGACTGAAATCAACAACAACTAACGGATGGCGGCATTTTGGCCAATCGGAACGGCGCAAATCATTCGTATTGTTTCCTGTCCAATCAGAAAAAAGTCCAGATTCTGGCTTTTTTACATGTGATCCGACAAACAAATGTATCATGCCCTCTTCCCGTGAGAGACATAAAGGGTTAATAGGGAGAGGGCATGATCTCAGGCTAGTTACTGAGTAGAATCGAAACCCTGTTTCAGTTTTCACCGAGTCTTGTAGTCGTTGTTAAGCCTTTTGTTGCGGCTGTTGCGAAAACAATAAACCAGGAACAATACGCTAGCTCGTACATACTAATCAGTTCTAATGCAGGCCCGTTTTGAAGCGCGAACTTCTCGCTTACTAGTTTGAAGTGCGTTAACGTTGACGCTTATCTCTGAGCTGTACTGTAAGTGAAGATTTTCGGGCTGCAGAATTATATAAGAACCGAGTTCTTTTCATTTAAAAATCTTGAATTTAAATTTACAAGTTAAAGATTACTGTTTATTGTGACACGGACGCCCTAGCGGGAGTGTCCCATCTTATCTCTTTGGTGTCATGTAACTAGAGAAATGTAACTCACATGTACTATCCCGCGGGGGCACTCCTCGGAATTGTTGGTGGGGGTGTGCCACCAAGTTGTCTAAATTCTGACCCTTTTTCAGACCAAAAATGTCATCTTTCCCGCCCGTTTTCAGACCAGACCTTTAAAATCCATACCCTTTTTCAGACCTGGCTCGAAAACCATACTCGACTCCAGAGAAAACTTTATACCCGTTTTCAGACCAAAAAGGTGCAAAAACCATAATCTTTGGGGCGGCACATACCTATATGGCTTATAGAAGGGGTTTTCCCTCCCCCCAAGGGGACTTTCTAACACACCTTTTTCTGCATCGTTCATCTGCTTGCTAAGAAGCCCCCAACTTAGAACACTACTGAAAGATCATTTTGATCATCAGCAAACTTTATGAATAATCAGATTTACAACATTCTTACTATTTTACTTTTTACATTGTGATGCTATTATCAAAATGCGTACATAAAGTAGTCTATTCGCCATATAATCAATTTTGAAGGTCCAAGATTTTGGCAATTGTCCTCGTTTCGATCTTTCTTAATCCTGAAGGCCCTCAAAAACGATCGCATTTACTCTCAGGAAACCTAAATCTCCCAACGCCCCCTACCTTCCAAGAAACAAGTGTAGCCGTTTTGGTCCGTCTTCTTGTCGGAACGCACTCTTACAGAAAAAAAACCTGGTTACCGGCCTGGCCGAGGACAAGAGAGAATTAGCTTTCTCTTTCGGAGGATAATTGTTTAGAATAATTTCCTGCCTCCTCCTACATCTCTGACCTCAGATCTTTCGCACTGACGTATCTCAACCAGGAACGAAAAACACCGAACAACTACCAGCTACGATGGAAATGGATGTTTTCTGTCTTTCAGTGCTCTGACTCAACAAATTCGCACAGTTGAAGGTGAGAGAAAGAATTCAGATTCGTTGTGTGAGACAGACACGTTCCATCAAGGGAGACATTGAACTTCCGGTTGCTATTCATAAAGCCCACGACGGTCAGCGTGTTTGTTGCTTAATTTCGCCTTTCTGTTTGACACGAAGACACAGTGTGTCACAGGGTAAAGATAAAGAAAGGTTAATTAAATTGACATTTCAAGGGTGTTTTCTTGGTTTGTTTTTTGTTATTTCTCTTGTTTTTTATTTAAATCACGATTATACGTTTTCCTTTCATATTCCGGTTCCTATTCCATTTTCCCCCTTATTCTTCGCATATAATCTGAATAGGAATTAAATTAAGGTAAATGATGTCTCTATTCCAGTTCCGCTTCCTGTTCCTGTTCCTATTCCTGCTCCTATTCCGGATTCCGGATTCCCACTTTTCCAGACGCCTCTTGCGATAGGGGTAATATCACGCAAGAAGTTTAGCTAAATAAAATGAAATAAAGTTAAAAACAATGATAGAAATAACAAAAGTCTCCTCCTTGAATCGATCTGCGGACGTAAACCAGCTCCTGATTCCAGGAGAAAAACCCAACCTCGTTCCCAGGGTTCTCTCCTACCCGCCATGGGAACGAGGTTGGGGAAAATCCACCAGCTTACACGGTTTGGTTTTTGTCACAAATCAAAATGGCCGCTTTCGTAACGTGATTTATGAATCCTTCAGTTCTTGGTTTTATCTTCCCTTGTGTGATTTGATCAAAGCGACAAGGTCCTGTTACTAAAGGTAAGAAAGTTTTCAAAACATTGTGGATATATTTAGTTGTTAAAGTCAAATAATAGCGGCTAGCTACTCGGATGAGAACACATACAAATGGTCAAGAGTCCGACTTCAACCCGATATCCTTTCGGGTTCGATTTGGGGCCATCAGGTCCTAATAACAATTCGGACCTGAACTTGGTTTCCCACTTACAAATATCTATCTGCTGTTTTTAAATTTTTTATGTTCCCAAAAATATTACTTTGCTTGGTATCTGAAGGCGGGTGTCTAGAACACAGACCTCGAAAACACAGACTTTGAAAACGCAGACCTCGAAAACGCAGACCTGGTATTCAGCTCATTTAGGATCTACATATTTGATGGCAACAGTTTAGGCGTAGCGCTTGGTTTCGGTATAGTTTTTGGTTAACTGACTTGCTGTTCCGACTGTTTTTCCTTTCGCTGGTTAACGTTTGATGTTTATCTACATTGGGCTCGGGCCGGGTTCGCCCACTTAGTTTTTAAAAGCTAAAACCATGTGTTTTCTTTTGTGTAGTGTTTGGTCATTTTTATTTTTGTTCACATTGAACCATCCGGCGTTTTACTACCGAGTTAAACTTTTATTCACTGACGCACTTAAGTATAATGGACAAAGCGTTCATTTAAAAGGACAGCACTAACAAACTGTAATTTCTTTGTTTTCATTGTTGTTGCTGTAAAGAGAAAAAAGCAAAGTCGGCAACCTAGTGGCCAAAAACTATGGGGGAAACAAGCGCCACGCTTAAACTGTTTTCATCAAATTTGAAGGTCTTATATATGACTCTTAATTTTGAGTTCTGCGGTCTGTGTTTTTGAAATCTGATTTTTCTAGACACCCATATGAAGTCTTCAAGAAAGTTTTAAGGTGGCTCCATCGTTAATACTGGAGCATTTAGCTGTGACAAATTTTTGATCATAACTTTTTTGTTTTTAACGCGATGGCTGCAAAACTTTGCAAAGAACAATAGAAGTCATTTGGTAATAATGTTAAATATTCCAATTTCATTGATGGTAAAATAATATTTCTTGAGAAATTAGCGCTTAAAAGGACCCTACTGTTCAAAGAAAATTAAGTCTAGTAAAAAAATTGCTGATATTTTTTACTGAAATTTCTGGAATCGGCTTTTATTGATATAATAAATACCGGTACACCAGAGGAATTTCAGAAAAATAGTTGGAGCAGATGTCTATATTAAACTAAAAGTTGCTCAAAATCCAGCTGTGAAATTGTTTTGAAATTTCAAAAATAAATTACTATCAGGTAGAAGGAGTCATCAGTTGGAATTTCCGGGACAAGTAAATTCAATGTTTGCTAATTCTTAAAACAAAAGCCGATTGCCTATTGTGCTATTCGTTGAAAGGTACTTTTTAGTTTTAAGAGCATTATAAATTGCTCCAAACCTTGCTCTGACATGGAATGACTTGTTCCTTGACGTTTTTAACATAATATCCCTTGGCAGTTTTAGTTCAAACTCGTGCTGTGATGTTTCAATAGCTTTTCCTACTGTATGTTGCTTCCAACTCAGGAAAAAGGTATTGAGATTGTAAGCTGCCTTGTATCGGGGCTCAGATAGAACTGTCCAACACCTGGATAGCACAATTTTTAGCACAAATTTTAAAGTTGCTGTAAATATTTGTATCTCTGCTTAAGTTTTAGTTTTATTAACGTAATTAACTGATTCTTATTTTTTTGATCATTTCTATACCACAATTATTTATTACCTTATTTGCACATACATATTTATTCATTTTTATCCTTGCACTTTGCACTGGAATTTGCTAGATGTCCTTATGGGATTTTGCAAATATATTAGATGTCACAAGTGTGAAAACGTTTCTCAACATCAATCGCACCTCTGTCTGAGGTAAAAGCTAAGTTCACCCTCTTTTGAGAGGGAGGAGGTACAGGAGGGTAAATCTCCCTCCCCCCTACTTTTTGGGGTTATTTCACCCTCCTCCCTAAACTTGGTTTAAAAACTGGTGGTGGGCAACACATGCACAACTCCTGCCCTTAATCCTAAAGGAAGTTCAAGTATAACCACACAAAGAAGGCCTAACCACTGAATGTATGCATACAAAGATTTTTATGAAGGGAAAGCCCATATACCTACCCCCAGGGGTTATAAGCCATGTAGGTATGTGTCACCCCAAAGGATCAGGTTTTTGCTCTGTTGCAGTCTGAAATTGGGTATAGGTTTTGCCCTGTTTGGTCTGGAATTGGGTATGGCTTTTTAGGAAAATACGGGAGTATGTGAATGTATTAATTTTGTTGTTTCAATTCCAAATTAAAAATGGGAAAAAAAGATTAATAAGTGAATTTGAAATGGATTTTAAGAAATCTTGTTTCAGCTCTAGTCTAAACTGTACCTATATCAGTCCTGAGAACAGGTATGGCAAATAACATTTTTCTTAGTCTGAAATCGGGTCAGGGTTTGGAGAACCAAAACCCTTGGAAAGGCAAATTTAATAACTTTCTCTCTACTATCAAATTCACGGCCGAGATGTTAGAAACAGAGATTGCTTTCTTGGACACAAAAGTGTACAAAAGGGTTATATCAAACAAGGAACCTATCTTTAGAAGGGCAGACCGATTATAAACCAACCAGGAGCCCTTGAGCCAACAGCAGCCTTTCACATACTCATGTCAACCACCAGGCGTGACGAAATGCTTCATTAAAGGAGAAGCACTCAGGGGTCTAAGGACTGATTCCTCTCAAACCATTTTTGAGGAAAATATCAAAAATTTGAAAACTTGCCTGATGGAAAGAGGCTACCCTGTCCCTTTTGTGAGTCAGAAAGTACCTCTCTTAGTTAAAATTTGCTGACTAGAAAACAGGCCTTCAGCAGAGCAACAAATCTGCATGTAAAAAACTACAACCTTTCACTGACCTTTTGTTACACAATACCACCCGGCTTTACTTGCACTGAAGAAAATACTATGGGAATATGGCACCTTATACAAAACCAACAACGACTGAGAGAAATCTGTAAGGAGCCTCCCCTCATATCATATTGTGAGGGAAAATCCCTTAAGGACCTGTTAGTAAGAGAGAAGTTATGAAGAATAGATAACTTCCTTTTCCATCTTCTGGCCGCTGTTTGTTTGGTGTTTGTTTGTTCCTGTTCCAGAACCGAAAGTAAGGAATCGTTACTTTAGTCTTGTTCTTCCTCTTCCTTTTCTTTGCTTTTGGTCATGCATTTCACTAAATTACTGGAAGTAACCTCCCTATTAAATAATCCTCCTTCTCTGTTAAACATGCTTAAAAATAAGCCCCCGTTGAGCTTTATGGAGGAGTTATGGTACATGTACTACAGGTTTCACTATATTGCCACATTTAAAGCTGCCTGATAAACCTTAATGACCAATATTGTAAAATGTATGTTATTGCCAACGAGGCAACCAAGCTAAGAAGCGAGGTTGCCTCTGCTGCAGATTCATGATTCTGTGTAGCCCTCTATAATTTGAATTTTTGTCCATGTTGGAATGTAGGTAAGACCCCATATTTGGTCTTTTATTTACAACTTCTGGTACGAGATTAAGTGATCCAGTGTAAAACTGATGATTTTCTGCTCCTGAGGATCTAAGGTGTGAGAAAGCTTTAATCCGATTTCTTGTATGAAAGAGCTACATTGTTGTAGTAGTGCTCAGTTTTGCTTTATAATATACGTTTAAAGCAACAGCTGATCAAGGAATAGGGTTGTAAGCTCAGATTTTGTCAGAGCCAGCTTATTCCTTGCAGCTTGTTTTCAGTGTTCTCCTTTCCTTTGTAAATTGAATTTGAAGTGGTAGCTGTTCAATGAATTCATTCATTCATTTTATTTTGCCTTTAACAAGAAATGCAACAACAGTATACACAAATACAATAAAGATATAAAGATAATATACAATATTCCAACTAAATTATTACAAGATCAAATGTGGTAAAGGCAAGGAAGCCTATATAGAAGCCGGGGGCTTATAAACTATAGGCTTCCTGGAACTATCGGGTAAACCATACAAGTTAAGGGTACTGAATGAAAATTTCGATTAATTAAAAAAAAACCACAAAGATTCAACACAGATTCAATTTAACTAAGAAAGAAGGAATTTTTTAAGTCTTTTGCCAAACAAACTGATACTTTCACTGTTTTGAATTTCACGACTTAGCGAGTTGAAAAACGTAGGCCTTTGAAACCGAATTGAGAGTTTTCAAAAATTAGTTCGACAATGAGGTATATAGAAAAGGCTGGAATTTCTTGTATTATAAGAATGTATCTGGCTTGCAAGAGTAAACATATCACGAAAATAATTTGGAAGCAAGTGTCTTTTAAAAAGATACATAAATTTACCTATTTGGTATAAATAGATGTCCGAGAATAGGCTTATACTCTCAAAAGTATTAGCCCATCTCAGAATTAGCGTGTTTTTTGTAGTTCGATTTAAATTGAGCTAGTTCTCACAGTCTCTCACCTTCCGTGAGAATTGAAACGCATTTGTGGACCTTTTGTTTTGTAGAATTTATTTTTGTCTTTCGAGGGATTTTGTCAACCATCATGTTCTTTTGCAGATCGATTTACATTGAGACAGGCCTAAACTAAAGTGTGGAATGGAACGAGTTTGCGGAAATGTTGTTTTAAAGACTATTATGATGCCTAGTTTCAAGAGTGACACTTAGTGAAGTTTTTATTTTATACCTCTGGAACATTCTGCCCCATTCTTAAACTTTTGACACATTTTTCTTTACACCAATTTTTTTCATCATGTATATTACCATGCGAAATACTGTTTTCGTACCCCAGATGTTGCTGTTGATTGGCAAAAGGCAACCATTTCTTTAGTCTGCTTCTTCCTGTTCTTTTTTTCTTTGCTTTTGGTAATGCATTTCACTAAATTAAATAACCATCCCTCTCAAATAATCCTTACTCTCTGCTAAACATGCTTAAAAAGTAAGCCTCCAGGGAGCTTTATAGGGGATTTATCACAGTACAGATTCCACTATTTTCTGTAATAAAGCTGTATAATGAGCCTTCATTACCATTTATAAATGCGTGTTATTTTACAAACCACAGAAAATGCTCCGATCCAAATACAAAGTCAGCAAATGATTAAATTAACCCTGTTGATGGATTGTCCATATGTTGAAGAGGTCATGTAAAGTTGTACATGTAGGTATGTAGTCAGTTTATGAAAGGTCTAGAACCACTTTTTCATAGGCTGGTATCTTTAAAATTTTCTGATATTCCACATCTCCCTAACAGCCTTCAGATCTCACACCCCCTGGCTACAAAGTATGTTGGGGCACCAAAACATAATATTATTGTGCATTTACCTGAGAATGTTTCTTTTTCCTCCCAAAGGGTACCCTAACTATAACACGTTACAAGAAGAACAAATTCAATGTCCTTTAAGTGCCTGCAGTGCAGCAAGTGCTTTAGTCGAGCAGGAAACCTAAGACAGCATGAAAGAGTTCACTCTGGGGAAAAGCCTTATGAATGTAAATGGTGTGGCAAATGTTTTAGTGTTGCGGGAAGGCTAAGAGAGCATGAAAGAGTTCACTCTGGGGTAAAGCCTTACAAATGTAAACAGTGTGGCAAGTGTTTTAGCCAAGCAGGAAACCTAAGGAGACATGAAAGAGTTCACACTGGGGAAAGACCTTATGAATGTAAACAGTGTGGCAAGTGTTTTAGTGAAGCAGGAACCCTAAGGAGACATGAAAGAGTTCACTCTGGGGAAAAGCTTCATGAATGTAAACAGTGTGGCAAGTGTTTTAGCGAATCAGGAACCCTAAGACAGCATGAAAGAGTTCACACTGGAGAAAAGCCTTATGAATGTAAATGGTGTGGCAAATGTTTTAGTGCAGCAGGAAGCCTAAGGAGACATGAAAGAGTTCACTCTGGGAAAAAGCTTCATGAATGTAAACAGTGTGGCAAGTGTTTTAGCGAATCAGGAACCCTAAGACAGCATGAAAGAGTTCACACTGGGGAAAAGCCTTATGAATGTAAATGGTGTGGCAAATGTTTTAGTGTTGCAGGAAACCTAAGAGAGCATGAAAGAGTTCACTCTGGGGAAAAGCCTTATGAATGTAAATGGTGTGGCAAATGTTTTAGTGTTGCAGGAATCCTCAGACAGCATGAAAGAGTTCACTCTGGGGAAAAGCCTTACGAATGTAAACAGTGTGGAAAGTGTTTTAGCCAAGCAGGAACCCTAAGGAGACATGAAAGAGTTCACACTGGGGAAAAACCTTACGAATGTAAACAGTGTAGCAGGCGTTTCAGTGAAGCACGAAGCCTGAGGATGCATGAGAGAATCCACACCCTGGTTGAGAGAAGGAGAGAGAGGAGAGGAGAGAGGAGAGGGAGAAGTAAAAACGTCAATGTTAGGGCCAAAGGTTTTACAAACAACGTTCAAACACAGAAGGAGACTGGAAACACTGATCTAGAAGATGCACAATTTGTCATCTTTGAGAATTACAGTTGCTGGATATGTCAAGAGGAGATGCGTAGTGAGGCTCTTCTTCTTCAACATTATGAAAACCATATGACCTATGTTTGTGAAGATGACTCTTAAGTCAATCAAAGTAAAACCCATAGGGAATTCTGTAGGCCCCAGGAGGAGGGGGTGCGTCAAATCAACTTGCACCTCCCCAGAGGCTCCGGGGGGGGGGGGGGGGGTTGTTGACCAATGATTTCAAACAAAGTGAATTAGTGATACTTTGCCTACAATGTAGATGTAATTGCAAAATCGTTCTGAAGTTTTTGCGACGGTTGAGCAGTTGTTAACATGGTTCGCCATAAAATG
Source organism: Porites divaricata (assembly GCA_038088405.1). Lineage (NCBI taxonomy): Eukaryota > Metazoa > Cnidaria > Anthozoa > Scleractinia > Poritidae > Porites > Porites divaricata. The sequence goes on from JBBMOI010000004.1 coordinate 30,908,819, forward strand.
GGTCGAAGTTAGCAAGAAGAGGGGCCACTGCCAGATTTTGTCAATCCATGAATAACTCTGTTCTAAAAGTGCCTAAAAAAGAAACTGAAAGTGCCAGAAGCTCTTGGAGGTTTCTGAAGTTTTCTGAAGCTTTACATTTATATTCAAATGGAAACTTTTATGTACGCAATCACGTGTCGCAAAAAGCGAAGGGCGAAATATCAAACTAAGATGCTATCGCGAGTCGCGAAATAGCAATTCAGGTACAAGCAATGTTTCCAGCGAAAACACACCCTGACTGTAGACACCGATAACCAGAAATGCAACTGCGATAATGCCGCAAGAATTAAACACTGAGAAGATTTTATTACTTTATAGAGTAGAAAGTTTTTTGTGGCGTGAGAGAAGTTAGAAGATTACTGAAAAATTAGTCTTCAAGTAAGATTTTGTGTTCAAGCAGTCGATTACTGTGTAGAATCGAAACCCTGTTTCAGTTTTCACCGAGTCTTATAGTCGTTGTTAAGCCTTTTGTTGCGGCTGTTACGAAAACAATAAACCAGGAACAATACGCTAGCTCATAGATACTAATCAGTTCTAATGCAGGCCCGTTTTGAAGCGCGTTAGGTAAATGGACTCGTGTTAACGAACTTCTCGCTAACTAGTTTGAAGCGCGTTAACGTGGATGCTTATCTCTGAGCTGTACTGTAAGTGAAGATTTTCGGGCTGCAAAATTATATAAGAACCGAGTTCTTTTCATTTAAAAATCTTGAATTTAAATTTACAAGTTAAAGATTACTGTTTATTCAGACATGGACGCCCTAGCGGGAGTGTCCCATCTTATCTGTTTGGTGTCATGTAACTAGAGAAATATAGCTTGCATGTACTATCCCGCGGGGGCACTCCTCGGAATTCTTGGTGGGGGTGTGCCACCAAGTTGTCTAAATTCTGACCCTATTTCAGACAGAAAATGTCATCTTTCCCGCCCGTTTTCAGACCAGACCTTTAAAATCCATACCCCTTTTCAGACCTGGCTCGAAAACCATACTCGACTGTAGAGAAAACTTTATACCCGTTTTCAGACCAAAAAGGTGCAAAAACCATAATCTTTGGGGCGGCACATACCTAGTGGTGTGTCTCCATCAGCGCTTGAATGGTTCAAAAGTTACCTAAAAGGAAGGTACCAGTATGTTCGTATTGGGGATGTGGTTTCGCAGTCTCTCCCAGTTGATTATGGAGTTCCACAGGGGTCCATTCTTGGCCCTGTTTTGTTTACTGTTTATATAAATGATTTATTAACTGTACCTAAACTTTGTCAAACTGCTTGTCACGTTGATGATTCTAAACTTTACCAGAAATTTAAAACTGATGAGGTATGTAACGCAGTCTCCGCAGTTAACTCTGATCTAAACGAAATCCGTAGGTGGTGCTGTCACAATTCACTGCTTATGAATCCAGATAAAACTAAACTTCTTGTCATAGGCGTGCGACAATTGCTACGACAGTTACCTGACTTTACAATAACGCTTTGCGGCAAACCAATATCACCGACACCTGTAGCAAAGGATCTTGGAGTGTTTTTAGATCAGTGCCTCTCCTACGATGAACATATACGTAAAACTGTCGCTAGTTGTATAAACAAACTGATCCAGATCAATAGAATTAAGCATTTACTTGATAAGGAAACACTTTTGTTAATCATTAATAGCTATGTTTTTAGCAGGCTGTTTTACTGCTCCTCAGTTTGGAGCAATACCTCGGCAACTAACATCCATAAGCTTCAGCTTGTTCAAAATTTTGCAGCCAGGATTATCTTGGGACTTCGCAAATATGACCATATCTCTGCAGGTCTAAGATCACTTCGATGGCTAAATGTCAAACAAAGACTTATGGTCAATGTTGCAGTTATGATGCATAAATGTCTCAAAGGTCTGTCACCTAGCTACTTGTCAGATAAATTTTCAACTTGAGCTATTGTCCATGATAGACAGACAAGATATAGAGATAGTCTCAATATTCCATCTTGTAGAATCAATGCTGGCCAACGTGCTTTTTGTTACCGTGGTGTGAAAATCTGGAATAATTTAAGTAAAGACTTAAGGGAAATTATAAATGTTAAAGGTTTTAAGAGACGTCTAATTAATCAACTGATTTGTAACATGAACTAGATTAGATGTTGAAATTTGTACAAAGTTACTATTTAGTTATTGTTGTACATAGTTTATTTAAGTTATTTAATTGAATGATTAATTTATTCATACATTTAATTAATTTAATTTAATTTTAGTATTGATGCTGAAAAGCCCTTTTTAGGGATGCTCAATAAAGTGTATGTATGTATGTATGTATATGGCTTATAGAAGGGGTTCCCCCCCCCCCAGGGGACTTTCTAACACCTTTTTCTTCATCGTTCATCTGTTTGCTAAGAAGCCCCCAACTTAGAACACTACTGAAAGATCATTTTGATCAGCAGCAAACTTTATGAATAATCAGATTTACAACTTTCTTACTATTTTACTTTTTTACATTGTGATGCTATTATCAAAATACGTACATAAAGTAGTCTATTTGCCATATAATCAATTTTTAATCTCCAAAGTTTTGGGAATTGTCCTCGTTTCGATCTTTCTTAATCCTTAAGGCCCTCAAAAACGCCCGCAATGTACTCTCAGAAAACCTAAATCTTCCAACGCCCCCTACCCTCCAGGAAACAAGTGCAGCCGTTTTGGTCCGTCTTCTCGTCGGAACGGACTCTTACAGAAAAAAACACCTGGTTACCGGCCTGGCCTAGGGCAAAAGAGAATGAGCTTTCTCTTGCGGAGGATAATTCTTCAGAATAATTTCCTGCCTCCTCCTACATCTCTGACCTCAGATCTTTCGCACCGCCGTATGTCAACCAGGAACGAAAAACACCGAAGAACTACCTGCTACGCTGGAAATGGATGTTTTCTGTCTTTCAATGCTCTCACTCAACAAATTCGCACAGTTCAAGGTGAGAGAAAGAATTCAGATTCGTTGTGTGAGACAGACACGTTCTATCAAAGGAGACATTGAACTTCCGGTTGCTATTCATGAAGCCCATGACGGTCAGCGAGTTTGTTGCTTAAGTTCGACTTTATGTTTGACACGAAAACACAGTGTGTTACAGGGTAAAGATAAAGAAAGGTTAATAAAATTGAAATTTCAAGGGTGTTTTCTTGGTTTTTTTTTTGTTATTTCTCTTGTTTTTTATTGAAATCGCGATTATATCGTTTTCCTTTCATATTTCTATACACTGTTTATATTCCTCTTCCTATTCCGGTTCCTATTCTATTTTTCCCCTTATTCTTCGTATATAATCTGAATAGGAATTAAATTAAGGTAAATGATGTCCCTATTTTTTATATAGGTTTCTGTTCCCGTTCCGGTTCCTATTCCAGTTTCGGTTCCTGTTCCTATTCCTGTTCCTATTCCGGATTCCGGTTTCCCGCTTTTCCAGACGCCCCTTCCGAAAGGGGTGATATCACGCAAGACATGTAGCTAAATAGAATGAAATAAAGTTAAAAACAATGATAGAAATAACAAAATCTCCTCCTTGAATCGATCTGCGGACGTAATGTTAACAATTTCGCTTGGTAACGCTTTCCAGCTCCTGATTCCACTCATGTGATCACTGAACAAACAAACAAAAAACTCGTTCCCAGGGTTCTCTCCTACCCGCCCTGGCAACGAGCTTACACAGGTTCGGGTTTTGTCACTCTGCCCAGGGTTCCTTTCACAATGTAAAAATCAAAATGGCCGCTTTCGGAACGTGATTTATGAATCCCTCAGTTCTTGGTTTTATCTTTCCTTGTGTGATTTGATCAAAGCGACAAGGTCTTGTTACTAAAGGTAAGAAAGTTTTCAAAACATTGTGGATATATTTAGTTGTTAAAGTCAAATAATAGCGGCTAGCTACTCGGATGAGAACACATTCAAATGGTCAAGAGTCCGACTTCAACCCGATATCCTTTCGGGTTCGATTTGGGGCCATCAGGTCCTAATAACAATTCGGACCTGAACTTGGTGTCCCACTTACAAATATCTATCTGCTATTTTTAAATCTTTTATGTTCCCAAGTATATTACTTTGCTTGGTATCTGAAAACACAGACCGCAGACTGCAGACCTCAGCAAAAACTCAGACCTCGAAATTACGAGTTTTATATAAGTCCTACACATTTGATGAAAACAGTTTACGCGTGGCGCTTGTTTTCCCTTTTCTGGGGTGTCTAGAAATCTAATAGAAAACAGACTTTGAAAACGCAGACCTCGAAAACGCAGAGCTGGTATTCAGCTCATTTAGGATCTACATATCTGACATATTTGATGGAAACAGTTTACGCGTAGCGCTTGGTTTCGCTATAGTTTTTGGCTAACTGGCGTGCTGTTCCGACTGTTTTTCCTTTCGCTGTTTAATGTTTGATGTTTATCTACATTGGGCTCGGGCCGGGTTCGCCCACTTAGTTTTTAAGAGTGACGGTCAGGAAATATCGACCAGCGAGTGATAAGAGTTGAAAAATCGATTTCCTTCATTTTTCGTCCATAAATAGCTTTTAGGTAGATAAGTAATCTGATGTAAGTTGTTCTCACAAAAAGCCTTTTATTTTCGAGAAAAAGTAAGAATATTAGTTTTCGTGATCGAAGTCTCAAAATGGCCGCATTTTCAACCCGAAATTTGCAAACATGAACTCTCCTCGCATTCGCAAATAAAGGCGCAAGGAGAAATTTGGACACTTTCCATCAATAGAACAACTCTTCTTCTTTCACTAGAAGATGCTTTCAAAGCAATATCAAGACTTGTTGAACTGACATAATTAAAAAACGAAGAACAGGTTTTTACGGTGACAAAAACTTTAGTTTAGTAGTTGTTTTCTGCAGCATTATTTTTCCTGTGGTATAGCTCCAAACTTTCCCAGTCCTCGTTTATTCACACATTTAGACATTCATCTAAAACATACCTGAGAATTGGCTTTGGTTCCTGAAGGCAGCCTCCAAATGAAAGCATGGAAGTCCAGTAAATATAGTGAAGTGTGACCAAAATAACTTATTTAACGGCACCAAGTTTCCTCGATCGTAAAGTAACGAGAAGAAATATCTTCCTGTTCCCTCATCCTTAGCGAGTTACCATTGTTAAAGTCCTTATTTTTCGATAAAAATTGAGTACCAGAAGACTAGCGCGTTTGATTTTTTCGTCTTCAAAACTGACTGTCGGCATTGAAAATGTTTCTCTTTCAAGAATTGCGTTGCGTTACTATCTTGATTCCGTGACTGTCGTTTTGACGACTCCGTCTCTTCAAATGTATGTTATGTCATGTGAAGTCACGGAACAGATTGTCATGCAGAGTCGCCGGCTGGTAGAGTTCAGTGTTTCATAGTGGCTAAAATTGACCCAGTTTCACCTTTTTATCCCACTCTTTGGTTGAAAAAAGCAACTTTGCAATGGGGAAACCCTCAAGAAGTACGAAAAACGAGCCTTTAGGCTGTAAATATCTACTTTTGGGCGTTTCGAAATTGGAAGTGTTTACACGAGTACCGCCTGCCTACAATGAAAATTCCTCAACTTCGATGGTGTCTTACAGAGATTTCCTTCAATAACCCAATCCAATTCCCAGTTATGTTTTAAATGAATGTTTAAATGTGCGATTTAAATAGCATGAAGAGAATTTGGAGTTATACCACATGTCAAATATATTGCTGTCGAAAATGAGTAACGAACTCTGTTTTTGTCATCCTGAAAACCTATCCCCCATTTTTTAATTATTTCAGTACGACGAGCTTTGCTATTGCTTTGAAAGTATCTTTTCATTGAAGAAGAAGAATTTTTCTGTTCATTGAAGGGGGGAGAAATTTCTCCATGCGGCTTCGTTTGCGAACACGAGGAAAGTTGATGTTAGTGAATTTCAGTTTAAAAATTAGGCCAATCTGAGACTCCGACATCGAAAAACGATCTTCTAAGTTTTCTCATAAATAAAAGGCTTTGGCGGAAACAATGTACATTAGGTTTCTTATTTACCTAACAGCTATCTATGAACAAAAAATGAAAGAAATTGATTTTTCGACTCTTGCCACGAAATTAAGATTTTGGTCGATTTTTCCTGACCGTCGCTCTTAAAAGCTAAAACCATGTGTTTTGTTTTGTGCAGTGTTTGGTCATTTTTATTTTTGTTCACATTGAACCACCTGGTGTTTTACTACCGAGTTATACTTTTATTCACTGACGCACTAAAGTATAATGGACAAAGCGTTCATTTAAAAGGACAGCGCTAACAAACTGTAATTCCTTTGTTTTCATTGTTGTTGCTGTAAAGAGAAAAAAGCAAAGTTGGCAACGTAGTGGCCAAAAAGTATGGGGGAAACATTTAAGAATTTGTTCATGCTTAGCGTGCGTATATCGAGTTATTGATGCACGTGGGAAGTTTGGAGAGCACGAAAGATGCGTAAGAGTTGCACAAGGCGATAGCCGAGTGCAACTCTAGCTTCTTGAGTGCTCTCCAAACTTCCCACGTGCATCAATAACTCGATATACACTCAGCTAAAAGCATGAGCAAATTCTTTTATAACATAGCTGACAAAAATGCTTGCTTTTTGATTAACTGCAAAATTCTCGTGACGCGCGCCACAGAAAAACAAACGCTTCTACTGGCTGGTTACAAACATGCCACAATCGCCTAGTTTGAAAGAAAATTCTTTCTGTAAAACTGAGAAAGAAAATTTGCTTATTTATTCATTAACGATCAATTGAAACTAAACAGAAACAAAGACGAAAGTGTCTTAAAGTCCACTTAAAGTTAAAAGACTCACATGGCGTAAGACGTCATGGAGTATGGTTTGGATCCGGCGCTGAGAAGATGTTTATGTTTCTCTCAGCGAAATCCAGAAATTAAACTTGTTTTTTAGCAAAGACGACTGTCATCCTACTTTACATTCATTTACGAACAATGGCTGGTCATTTCGGCTAATTGAGAAGACCTGGCAGCAGTTGTTTTTATGAGTAATAAATTTATGTCTTCTTGTGTAATTTGTCTTGTTATTGCAAGAGAAATTTTCCTGATTTAGTCGTATTGTTCGGCGATTACAAAAGTTCATAACAAATTTAAGAACAACAATAAAAACGGAAATTTTACCTTTAATTGTTGTTAATGACCAATTGGGGTCTTTTCTGCTCCCAGTGATTGTCTGTCGGCGAAAATTTGCTGCAGCTGGTCTTCAGTTCCGACAAATTTGCGAAACGTGCAACTTGCGAATTCAGCTTTATTCTTGCTGCTAGTTGGATCAGGACGTAAAAGGTCAATGCCGATTGAAAAATTAGGCAGTTCTTCGTTGGTTTCTTCCATATTTTAAAGAGAAGGAAAACTGCATATGCAGCTTAAAAGACGACAACTTTGCAGCCAGGTAAAAAAAATGCTTACGTCATCTTATTTACGCACGCGTGTGCGTAAATAAAGATTTTGTTCATAGCGGCTCAATAGAACTTATATAGGGCAAGCACGCGCTATGTTATAAAAACTGTTTTCATCAAATGTGAAGGTCTTATATATGACTCGACCATAATTTCGAGTTCTGCAGTCTGTGTTTTTGAGGTCTGATTTTTCTAGACAGACATATGAAGTCTTCAAGAAGCTTTTAAGGTGGCTCCGTCATTAATACTGGAGCATTTAGTTGTGACAAATTTTCCATCATAACTTTTTGTTTTTAACACGATGGCTGCAAAACTTTGCAAAGAACAATAGAAGTCATTTGGTAATAATGTTAAATATTCCAATTCCATTGATGGTAAAATAATATTTCTTGAGAAATTAGCGCTTAAAAGGACCCTACTGTTCAAAGAAAATTAAGTCTAGTAAAAAAATTGCTGATATTTTTTACTGAAATTTCTGGAATCGGCTTTTATTGATATAATAAATACACCAGAGGAATTTCAGAAAAATCGTTGGAGCAGATGTCTGTATTAAACTAAAAGTCGTTCAAAATGCAGCTGTGAAATTGTTTTGAAATTTCAAAAATAAATTACTATCAGGTAGAAGGAGCCATCAGTTGGAATTCTCGGGACAAGTAAATTCAGTGTTTGCTAATTCTGAAAACAAAAGCCGATTGCCTATTGTGCTATTCTTTGAAAGGTACTTTTTAGTTTTGAAAGCATTATAAATTGCTCCAAACCTTGCTCTGACGTAGAATGACTTGTTCCTTGACATTTTTAAAATATCCTTTGGCAGTGTTGGTTCAAACTCCTGCTACATAGATTTTGATGTACTGCAATGCATCGTCAATAGCTTTTCCTGCTGTATGTTGCTTTCAACTCAGGAAAAAGGTATTGAGATTGTAAGCTACCCTGTATCGGGGCTCAGATAGAACTGTCCAACACCTGGAAAGCACAATTTTTAGCACGAATTTTAAAGTTGCTGTAAATAATTATATCTCTGCTTAAGTTTTAGTTTTATCAACGTAATTATTAACTGATTGTTATTTTTTTTCATCGTTTCCATACCACAATTATTTATTACCTTATTTGCACATACATATTTATTCATTTTTATCCTTGCACTTTGCACTGGAATTTTCTAGATGTCCTTATGGGATTTTGCAAATAAATTATGTAGGTGTAGATGTCACAAGTATGAAAACATTTCTCAACACCAATCGAACCTCTGAGGTAAAAGCAAAGTTTACCCTCACTTGAGAGGGGGGAGGTACAGGAGGGTAAATCTCCCTCCTCCCTACTTTTTGGGGTTATTTCTCCCTCCTCCCTAAACTTGGTTTAAAAACTGGCGGTGGGCAACACATGCAGAACTCCTGCCCTTAGTCCTAAACACTTAGTCCTTAGTCCTCAACACCAATCGCACCTCTGAGGTAAAAGCAAAGTTCACCCTCACTTGAGAAGGGGGAGGTACAGGAGGGTGAATCTCCCTCCCCCCTCCTTTTTATTTTATTTCTCCCTCCTCCCTAACCTTGGTTTAAAAACTGGCAGTGGGCAACACATGCACAACTCCTGCCCTTAGTCCTAAAGGAAGTTCAAGTATAACCATACAAAGAAGGCCTACCCACTGAATGTATGCATACAAAGATTTTTATGAAGGGAAAGCCCTTATACCCACCCCCGGGGGTTATAAGCCATGTAGGTATGTGTCACCCCAAAGGATCAGGTTTTTGCTCTGTTGCGGTCTGAAATTGGGTATAGGTTTTGCCCCTTTTGCTCTGGAATTGGGTATGGTTTTTGAGGAAAGTACGGGAGTATGTGAATGTATTTGTTGTTTCAATTCCAAATTAAAAATGGGAAAAAAAGATTAATAAGTGAATTTGAAATGGATTTTAAGAAATCTTGTTTCAGCTCTAGTCTAAATTGTACCTATATCAGTTCTGAAAACAGGTATCCCAAATAACATTTCTTAGTCTAAAATTGGGTCAGGTTTTGGAGAACCAAAAACCTTGGAAAAGGCAAATAACTTTCTCTCTACTATCAAATTCATGGCTGAGATGTTAGAAAAAGAGATTGCTTTCTTGGACGCAAAAGTGTACAAAAGGGTTAGATCAAACAAGGAACCTATCTTAGAAGGGCAGACCGATTATAAACCAACCAGGAGCCCTTGAGCCAACAGCAGCCTTTCACATACTCGTGTCAACCACCAGGCATGAAGAAATGCTTCATTAAAGGAGAAGTACTCAGGGGTCTAAGGACTGATTCCTCTCAAACCATTTTTGAGGAAAATATCAAAAATTTCAAAACTTGCCTGATGGAAAGAGGCTACCCTGTCCCTTTTGTGAGAAAGTACCTCTCTGAGTTAAAATTTGCTGACTAGAAAACAGGTCTTCAGCAGAGCAACAAATCTGCATGTAAAAAACTACAACCTTTCACTGACCTTTTGTTACACAATACCACCTGGCTTTACTTGCACTGAAGAAAATACTATGGGAATATGGCACCTTATACAAAACCAACAATGACTGAGAGAAATCTGTAAGGAGCCTCCCCTCATATCATATCGTGAGGGAAAATCCCTTAAGGACCTGTTAGTAAGAGAGAAGTTATGAAGAATAGATAACTTCCTTTTTCATCTTCTAGCCGCTGTTTGTTTGGTGTTTGTTTGTTCCTGTTCCAGAACCGAATTAAAGTAAGGAACCGTTACTTTAGTCTTGTTCTTCCTCTTCCTTTTCTTTGCTCTTGGTAATGCATTTCACTAAATTACCGGAAGTAACCTCCCTATCAAATAATCCTCCTTCTCTGTTAAACATGCTTAAAAATAAGCCCCCAGGGAGGTTTATAGAGGAGTTATGGTACATGTACTACAGGTTTCACTATATTGCCACATTTAAAGCTGCCTGATAAACCTTAATGACCAATATTGTAAAATGTATGTTATTGCCAACGAGGCAACCAAGCTAAGGAGCGAGGTTGCCTCTGCTGCAGATTCATAATTCTGTGTAGCCCTCTATAATTTGAATTTTTGTCCATATTTGAATGTAGGTAAGACCCCATATTGGTCTTTTATTTACAACTTTTGGTACGAGATTAAGTGATCCAGTGTAAAACTGATCATTTTCTGCTCCTGAGGATCTAAGGTGTGAGAAAGCTTTAATACGATTTCTTGTTTGAAAGAGGTACATTGTTGTAGGAGTGCTCAGTTTTGCTTTATAATATACGTTTAAAGCAACAGCTGATCAAGGAATAGGGTTGTAAGCTCAGATGTTGTCAGAGCCAGGTTATTCCTTGCAGCTTGTTTTCAGTGTTCTCCTTTCCTTTGTAAATTGAGTTTGAAGCGGTAGCTGTTCAATGAATTCATTCATTCACTCATTTTATTTTGCCTTTAACAAGAAATGCAACAACAGTGTACACAAATACAATAAAGATATAAAGATAATATACAATATTCCAACTAAATTATTACAAGATCAAATGTGGTAAAGGCAAGGAAGCCTATATAGAAGCCGGGGGCTTATAAACATAGGCTTCCTGGAACTATCGGGTAAACCATACAAGTTAAGGGTATGAAATGAAAATTTCGATTAATTAAAAAAAGAGAAAAAAGAAAAAGAAAAGGTGTGTAGCTCAACAAAGATTCAATTTAACTAAGAAAGAAGGAATTTTTAAAGTCTTTTGCCAAACAAACTGATACTTTCACTGTTTTGAATTTCCCAACTTAGCGAGTTGAAAAACGTAGGACCTTGAAACCGAATTGAGAATTTTCGAAAATTAGTTCGACAATGAGGTATATAGAAAAGGCTGGAATTTCTTGTATTATAAGAATGTATCTGGCTTGAAAGAGTAAACATATCACGAAAATAATTTGGAAGTAAGCGTCTTTTAAAAGATACATAAACTTACCTATTTGGTATAAATAGATGTCTGAGAATAGGCTTATACTCTCAAACGTTTTATCAGAATCAGCGTGTTTTTTGCAGTTCGATTTACATTGAGCTAGTCCTCACAGTCTCTCACCTTCCGTGAGGATTGCAACGCATTTGTGGACCTTTTGTTTTTCAGAATTTATTTTTGTCTTTCGAGGGATTTTGTCAGCCATCATGTTCTTTTGCAGATTGATTTACCTTGAGACAGGCCTAAACTAAAGTGAAGGATGCAACGAGTTTGCGGAAATTTTTGTGTTAAATACTATTGTTATCCCTTTCAAGAGTGACACTTGCTGAACGTTCTGCCCCATTGTGACGCTTTTGACACATTTTGCTTTACACCAATTTTTTCATCGTGTATATTACCATGCGAAATACTGTTTTTGTACCCCAGATGATGCTGTTGATTGGCAAAAGGCAACCGTTTCTTTAGTCTGCTTCTTCCTGTTCTTTTTTTTCTTTGCTTTTGGTAATGCATTTCACTAAATGAAATAACCCTCCCTCTCAAATAATCCTTACTCTCTGTTAAACATGCTTAAAAAGTAAGCCTCCAGGGAGCTTCATAGGGGATTTATCATAGTACAGATTCCACTATTGTCTGTAATAAAGCTGCAGGATGACCATTAAGGTGGCTCAATACAGTTTTTCAGGGTCAATACCTCCCACGTTTGAGTGTAAACTACGTCGCCATAAACAAAGATTTGGAAAAATTAACACCACGGTTGTATTATTTAAAGATGAAAATTTGTTATGATCAGGGTTGCAATGACATCGAAGTTGTCATAGCAACAAAATGACGCCATTACCCATTTTGCTTGCAGCCTGATTTCTCGGCACTGGGAACTGTTCTTCCAAAATCGTTTAGTGGAGCTTTTTCCTACAATAACCACCTCGATGTTCGTGAAGTTTAAGCGAAATCTGTAAGAGTGTTATCGAGATATTTTGGGAAGACGTTTTTATGGTTAGAAATACAGTAAGGTAGTAAAATAAGGGCTACATTTCGCTAATATTTTGTCAGAAATTTTGTGTTTACAAGTGAGAGCCTCTTATTATTCAGGGTATTGTCTCAAAGTTTCATTTTCACATGAACAGCAGTAACTAACAATGCATTTGACATATGCAAAAATGTTAGCTATTTTTGTGGTAACAGCCGGTTTCGCTACTTGTCTAGTTCGCTACGTTCGAGTTTGCTACATGTTCGCTACTAACGTGCCGAGTTTGCTACTTACTTTATTCTTTCCTAATTCCACGATCTTGTAGAACAAACATCTTGTTTTAAATAAGTCTGCCTTGCTCAACTTGAAGTGGGCACCCTGTTTTAGCTGAGTTCGGTTCAATCATAGCCGTTGCGATCCAAGTCGTTTCGATCCAAACTAGAATCTGGCTTGATGTGAAAGCGTTGCCAATTAACAAATGCAGAGTCGTTTCGATCCATAAACAAACTGAACAAACTCGATTCGATCGTAACACAGTAAAAACTATGTGGCGCTGTTACGAAGTACATTTTTTCGCTTTATTTCCAAAAAGACCATCAGTAGTGTTATATTGAAAGATATTTATTACTTACAACTAAAAGGAAGTTTCACTTAATTATTATCCTTTTTACATGCGGGGACGTGTGGGTCGTCCGAATGACTCCCGCACCTAAACAACATAGTTATTTTATTACAGTATTACATTTTAAAATTACATAAAATAACTAAAAGAGCTCTTGTTAATTTCACAAAGTAAGTGCTCGATTCGAATAAAGCACTATCTAGTGGATAAGTATTGGAGAAACCAATTGCTTTATCCACAGGATAGCGAACATTATTAAACTATGGTGGCCCGTATAGGACATCAACAATATTTCTTTTTTCGATTGAAATTTTCATCTTAATGTTTGTCACAAAATATTAAGTAGCTTTCAAAATTTTATCTTTTTATGGCAACAGGGTTAATGCTGAATTTTGGAGTATAAATTAGAGATATTGCTTGTGGCTTATGGTTACAAGAGAATTTAAAACAGTGAATTAACAGAGGCAGCGAACTCGGCATGTTGGTAGCGAACATGTAGCGAACTGGAACATAGTGAAACCGGCGTAAACCATTTTCGTGCACGAAAATATGAAACTTGGAGACAATAACCCTGAATAATGAGAGCCTCTCACTTGTAAACACAAAAATTCTGACAAAATATTAGCGAATTCAAGCCCATAATTTACTGCCTTACATCATATCAATGAAACTAAGAAAAGGATAAAAGGAAAAGGATAAAAGGAAAGGATGGTTTATCTCAAGACTCTTAAATTTTCTTAAAAATTTATCTGGCGGTTTAAGAATTATTGGCTAATTTGTTAAGTAGACCGAAATGTTATATTACCGCTAACAAGAGCACCTTGATACATGCTAATCAAATCCTTCTTTCTAGCAATCCGCTGGAGGTATCTGCAGGATCTTTCACACATGTTTTTAAAAAGATTGAGACTACTATGAGGTGAAATTGCACTTCAAAAGCGCTTCATTTAGTACAGATAACAGTCGAGCATCAAGATTGTCCATTTTTTACCGTATTTCTAACCATAACAACTTCTTCCCAAAGTATCTCAATAACCCTCTCACAGATTTCGCGTAAACTTCACGAACATCGAGGCGGCTATTGTAGGAAAAAGCTCCACTAAACGGTTTTGGAAGAACAGTTCCCAGTGCCGAGAAATCATGCTGCAAGTAAGTAGGTAATGGCATCATTTTGTTGCTATGACAACTCCGATGTCATTGCATCCCTGATCATAACAAATTTTCATCTTTATCTAATTGTGATGTCAATTTTTCCAGATCTTTGTTTATGGCGACGTAGTTTACACTCAAACATGGGAGGTATTGACCTTGAAAAACTATATCGAGCCACCTTAATTACCATTTATAAATGTGTGTTATTTTACAAACCACAGAAAATGCTCCGATCCAAATTCAAATTCAGCAAATGATTAAATTAACCCTGTTGATGGATTCTCCATGTTGAAGGGGTCATGTAAAGTTGTACATGTAGGTGTGTAGTCAGTTTATGAAAGGTCTACAACCACTTTTTCATAGGCAGGTATTTTTTAAAATTTTCTAATTTTCCACATCTCCCTAACAGCCTTCAGATCTCACGCCCCCCTGGCTACAAAGTTGGGGCACCAAAACATATTATTTTGCATTTACCTGAGAATGTTTCTTTTTCCTCCCAAAGGGTACCCTAACTATAACGTTACAAGAAGAACAAATTCAATGTCCTTTAAGTGCCTGCAGTGCAGCAAGTGCTTTAGTCTAGCAGGAAACCTAAGGATTCATGAAAGAGTTCACACTGGGGAAAAGCCTTATGAATGTAAACAGTGTGGAAAGTGTTTTGACCGACCAGGACACCTTAGGACTCATGAAAGAGTTCACAGTGGGAAAAAGCCTTGCGAATGTAAAGAGTGTGGCAAGTGTTTTAGCCAAGCAGGAAGCCTAAGGACTCATGAAAGAGTTCACACTGGGGAAAAGTCCTATGAGTGTAAACAATGTGGCAAGTGTTTTAGCCAAGCAGGACACCTAAGGAGACATGAAAGAAATCACACTGGGGAAAAGCCTTACGAATGTAAACAGTGTGGGAAGTATTTTAACAGAGCAGGAGACCTAAGAAAGCATGAAAGAGTTCACAAGGGGGAAAAGCCTTACGAATGTAAACAGTGTGGCAAGTGTTTTAGTCTAGCAGGAAACCTAAGACAGCATGAAAGAGTTCACTCTGGGGAAAAGCCTTACGAATGTAAACAGTGCAGCAAGTGCTTTAGTCTAGCAGGAAACCTAAGGATTCATGAAAGAGTTCACACTGGGGAAAAGCCTTATGAATGTAAACAATGTGGCAAGTGTTTTAGCCAAGCAGGAAGCCTAAGGACTCATGAAAGAATTCACACTGGGGAGAAGCGTTATGAATGTAAACGGTGTGGAAAGTGTTTTGACCGACCAGGACACCTTAGGACTCGTGAAAGAGTTCACAATGGGAAAAAGTCCTATGAGTGTAAACAATGTGGCAAGTGTTTTAGCCGAGCAGGACACCTAAGGAGACATGAAAGAGTTCACACTGGGGAAAAGCCTTACAAATGTAAACAGTGTGGAAAGTGTTTTAGTGTTGCAGGAAACCTAAGACGGCATGAAAGAGTTCACTCTGGGGAAAAGCCTTACAAATATAAACAGTGTAGCAAGTGTTTTAGTCAAGCAGGAACCCTAAGGATGCATGAGAGAATCCACACCCTGGTTGAGCCATGTAAATGTTCCCGGAAAAACAAAAGTCTACCTAAACGTTTGGAATCTTGCAAGCAGAGGAGAGCGAGAAGTAAAAACGTTAATGTTAGGGCCATAGGTTTTACAAACAACGTTCAAACACAGAAGGAGACTGGAAACACTGATCTAGAAGATGCACAATTTGTCATCTTTGAGAATTACAGTTGCTGGATATGTCAAGAGGAGATGCGTAGTGAGGCTCTTCTTCTTCAACATTATGAAAACCATATGACCTATGTTTGTGAAGATGACTCTTAAGTTAATCAAAGTAAAACCTATGGGGAATTCTGTAGGCCCCAGGAGGAGGGGGTGCATCAAATCAACTTGCACCTCCCCACAGGCTCCTGGTGGGGGGGGGGGGGTTGTTGACCAATGATTTCAAACAAAGTGAATTAGTGATACTTTGCCTACAATGTACATGTAATCAACGGTTGAGCAGTTGTTAACATGGTTCGCCATAAAATGGGCCGAAGTAAGCAAGAAGAGGGGCCACTGCCAGATTTTGTCAATCCATGAATAACTCTCTTCTAAAAGTGCCTCAAAAAGAAACTGAAAGTGCCAGAAGCTCTTGGAGGTTACTGAAGTTTTCTGAAGCTTTACATTAATATTCAAATCAAAACTTTTATGTATGCAATCATGTGTCACAAAAAGCAAAGGGCAAAATATCAAACTAAGATGCTATCGCGAGTCGCGAAATAGCAATTCAGGTAGAAGCAATGTTTCCAGCGAAAACAGACCCTGACTGTAGAAACCAATAACCAGAAATGCAACTGCAATAATGCCGCAAGAATTAAACACTGAGGAGATTTTATTATTTTATAGAGTAGAAAGTTTTTTGTGGCGTGAGAGAAGTTAGAAGATTACTGAAAAGTTATTCTTCAAGTAATGTTTTGTGTTTGTTCGTCTTTCATTCTACTTCGTATTGTGAACTCAAGCAGTCAATTACTGTGTAGAATCGAAACCCTGTTTCAGTTGTTTTTGTATAAAAAACAACAACAACGAAAAAAACAAAAAAACAACAAAAAAAACAAAAAACAGTAGTTCCTCTAGCAACCAATGTGGCCATTTCAGGTGTGGTATGGAATCCCTAATGAAAGGGTTCCCAAGTCTCCACTAAAATAGTGGGTAAGGTGAGGAGGGAGCATGTGTGTATACAAGGGTGTTGTGTGTATAAAAACAGAACAAAGAAGTTAGATGTTAAGTTTAGCACTGATAATGGGGGACGGGCAAACTGCAGAGCAGCTATGTCTACCTCAAAGAAGTGTAAAAGTTTATTTAGCGGAATGTAGTAATTACTAAAATTGTAATAAGGATAAGATGAAATAAAAAATATATTAAGTTGAAAAATAAAAAGAATAAGTATTGAGGGACTGGCAAACTGTCAATCAGCTATGTCAATCTCAAAATAGAGTTAGGTATAAGAGGATGAGGGGTTAGAAGGTAAAAAATAAAAAGAAGGATGATAGGAAGATGAAAGGGGAAAAGAGGGACCGGCAAACTGCAAAGCAGTCATGTCAACCTCTTGGAAAGTTAAAAATAAGGAAGGGAGAGGAGGAAAAAAAAGGGGGGGTTTAAAATTTATAATAATAAGATGAAATAAAATAAATGATAGAATGAATGAATAATAAGTAAGGATTCCGGGGTAAACAAAGGGAAAAAACAATCAAAGGAATTACTTCAATAACTTTAATTTGCAATTTCTCTTCAAAAATAATGATAAGTATAAAAACATGTAAGTGAAAAAATGAAAACCTAAAGTTTCTTCGTCAGTGAAAATAGATTATAATAAGTCAGATGTCTTGTTAGCTGATACAGTAAAAATATTATGTGAGCTTCACATAATAATTATTATTGATGTATAGTCGTTCTTGAAAACTTAATGAATCACTGACATGGTAAAAATGAGATTGAAATATATTCGTTCATAAAAAAATTAAGGAATTATTGACTCTGAAAATTTTTCTCTTTACAATAAAAGTAGTAAATGACCCAGTATGTTTTTTAGTAACTATAACGACATCTGCAGAGTTGCAAAAAATTGTGAAATAAATTTAAGATATTGGATAAAATCCAAGATTAGAATTAAGTAAAGGAAAATGTCACATGTAAGCTCCTATAAAAAAAAAAATGGGGGAGGGGGAAGGGGTGTGAAAGAAATGTACAGGATAAGAACTTTCATAATGAAATTATTATAAGTAGTATAAGTTTTCTTGAAATATTACAAAAAATGTAAGACGTAAGAGAATTTAAATGGTTAGTTGTTAGTCGATCTCTTTTGTCCATTAAGGTAAAGCCATTCTTCGTTGTGTACATCAAAGTAAAACCAGATATGTGACTTGTTGTCCATGTTGTTGAGAAGAAAATCTAGCTGGCGAGCACGCTTTTCAGCCTTTTTGTCTGTAGTCTAGTATTGTGAGGATCCAATGTGAAGTTATGTGGAGTGAACAGCCATTGCCAATTAAAAATAAAAAGTTTGAATGTGTCCTTGTCGCTGATTGGTTTTTTCCAGAAAATGAACTTAAACTCTTGAGGCCAAACAGAAAGTGGATAAAAATTAAGCGTCGCCGTTGAGTGAATTAAAAAGTTGAAGTCGTTGCTGGATAATTGATGCACGGGAGAGGTTGCGGAGAGTTAAGCAGTCTGTTAAGATAGCAATAGATGATGGGGAGAAGTAGAGGGTGGGGATAAGAGCATTAGGATGGTAATTCGTAATTCGTAATTATTAACTATTAATTAGTGTTAGAAGTTTGACATAAATTGTCTTTTTGCTATTAGAGGAAAAATGAAGCAGAAGAAGAATATATAGAGTGTGAAGGAGAATGGGAATACCCGGGTATGGCAAGAAAAAGGATGCTTCGACACCAAGGCTCCTGTAATGTTGTGAATCGTCAGGGGCAAAGCACAACTGAGCGAGGATGTTTCTAGCCCGGCGCCGAGCCTTTGCCCGACATCCTCTGTGTCGAGTCCTGGAGAAGAAAAAAAAGGAAGAGAGGAGAGAAATGGCCGGGAGGGAGTCAAGAAGAGAGAGAGAGAGAAATGAAGAAGAAGAAGAAAAACAAAACAAACAAACAACAAACAAACCCACAAACAAACTTTGAGCAGAACAATATATATATTTTCTTTGTATGTACATAGAGATTGAATACGATAAAATAAAAAGAAATGAATTAGAACGGTAAAGCGGAAAGCGTCAGTTGAGTAGTTTAAAGTAACAAATTAATTAAGCTAATGCGGCAATATCTTACCACGAAAACAAAGGGGTTTCCTCAAAAATGCAGGTTGTACAAAAAGGTCAGTCCTGGAAAGGGATGAGGAGAATTTCCGAAGAGAAATACTTACGTCTGGAAAGAAATGGCTCCTCTAGGGTAAACGCAAGAAAAGAGTGAAAAATACGGAACAAAAATCTGTCGTAACAAAAATTTTTTTTTTTTTTTTTTTTGGTCAAAACAAATTAAAATTGACGCCAGAATGACGCGAGTTAATGACGTACGAGAAAGGTGTCGCAATGATTGATGGGATAGCAGTCAACCTTTCGAGGGATATGAGCGGCCATGAGGGTCGAATTTGTGTCTAAAAGCGTAGGAATTTGTCTTCTCAAGACTAGGTGTTGAAGCATTCATGGAGTGGCAGTTATCGCAGTGCGCTGAGATGGATTTGTAGTAAGCAGGCCCTATCCGGGGTTATACATCGAAATAACAATTTCAGTATGATTGATCGTTCTTCGCGTTCAGAAAACTGGAGTTGAGCTCAGGAGCTGAGTGCTAACAACCCGGTCGTGGAAGGTAAGGATTCGAAGTTAAGTGTTTATGATGTGATATATCGTTTTTAGTGATGACGGTGAGTTTAGTCTGAAAGAGTTGTCTGTGCGTGAGCCGTGTTTTAAAAGGATAAAGATGGTAAAATTCCGCTAGACTGCATGTAAGGAGAGGAGTTTCAAAACAAGGCAGTGTAAAAAGGAGGAGATGCGATGCGATGCCGTAGTGAAATTACCCTGCTAGCAGAGGCTTTTCCCTTGTGTTTCTCAGCGTTGTACTGCCATTCTCTTCGCAGTTTTGGCTGCTCGCGTTTTGTTTTGGTTGTTTCTGTGCCGAGGAAAAGACCTCTGCAGACAGCCGTTTGGGATTCCTGATGAGCATGCGTATTAGATACCTCCAAGATCTAGGAGGTAATCACATGACTAAACCAGTTGTTGAACCGGTTTTATCGACTCGCGCATCTTTTTTGTACTAGTTTGCTGTGCAAAAGTGAGCCCGCTATATCAACATGGCGAGTGCAAGTCTTTCCCGTGAAAGTTTCAACGACGCTGTTGAAAAGGCTTTAGAAGCCCTTAAAGATAGTTCAATCGAGTCTTCGACTAAATATCAATCCAAAGTTTTGTTTCATGTTTTGAATGGCGAAGATACATTCGTCAGTTTACCAACGGGTCGTGGAAAATCGTTGATATATCAACTAGCTCCATCGGTCTCCAAGCATCTTAGCCTCCTCAGTGAAGTGCCGATTGTACTAGTTATTTCCCCGCTGAACGCTCTGATAGATGATCAGATAGCCTCAGTTACCAAGCTAGGAATTACAGCCTCTAAGCTCGTTGCCTCATCTCTTGACGATACTGTCAGTTTGGCTGGTCATGAAATCCTCTTCTTTTGAGAAAGTGAAACTGACGGGCAAACTCCGGCGGCGGCATCGTATTACCGACACGTGACCCAGAAATTCCATGGTAACCGCATTTTCATCTAGCGCATGCTCAACAGGAATCCCAAATGGCTGTCTGCAGAGGTCTTTTCCTCGGCACAGAAACAACCAAAACAAAATGCGAGCAGCCAAAACCGCGAAGAGAATAGCAGTACAACGCTGAGAAACACAAGGGAAAAGCCTCTGCTAGCAGGGTATAGTGAAATAGGCAGTAACTGCTTTTAAGATTAACCCAGCTAACCTATATGGATAAATTTATTGATAAAGTCCTAGTATATGAATGAAAATCATAATGCTTAAAGGATTTGTGGTAGGGAATAGTGAAAATCGATTAGGGTATTTAGTACATAAAAATGGTCGTGTAACTTTTTGGTGAAAGTAAAATATCTAGTTGAATGAATTAAAATTTGATTATATACAAGTTTCAAGTAGAATGAATTAAAACTTGATTATACACAAGTGTCAAATTTAAAAATTTATTAAGGCTTTAAACTAGCATAATTCTATAATTTTAAGTAGTGCGAAAGTGTTCTTATGTCCATTGATGTTGCATGCTGTCTAGGGTATGACAAGTTAGATTTGTAGTGCTGAAACTATACTCGGATTAGAAATGGTGAAACTATGTACCTGGTGGTAGATGAAGGACCCATTGAAATGATATAAATAACCAGTAAATATTTGGCAAAAGGAAAATTGGCTACTGGTAGATATATATTTTGGTTGTAATTGTATAGATATAATATATGCAGTATCTGTTAAGTGGTAGAATTATTAAATAGAATTAATTTATGGTGTCACATTTTATTAGTAAGAAGGAGTGTGTGGAGTTTAGTGGAGTTACGGTATGCTTTTGAGAGTTTCGGTATGCGTGGGTTGTGGTATTTGAGTAGAATGCTATTGACCAGTTTGTCTGTTCGCTTGTCTTTGTTGTATAGAGTCTTATAGTAAACTGTGGGTCTGGTAACGTTTTTAGTCTGTTTGTTTTTGAGGTGTTGTTGGTGAGCAGTGCGTGTGATCCATGGAAATGAATGTCCAGTGATCAGTTGCAAAGGATAGTCTAAGGCAGTAAGTCTAAGTGTGAAAAGGTGGTGAATGAAGTTGTAGTCGTCTATTGTGGCTAAAAGTCTACTGTATCGTATAGTTTCAGTTTTAATGATACCAGCAAAAATGTGATGGGGATGGTTAGATGAAAAATGAGGGTACATGTATTTATGGTGTGGTTTCCGGTAGATCTGGTGATGCACTCTGTGGGACTTGATGGTGAAGTGGTTGAGTGACAAAGTGAGATCTAGGTAATGAGTGGTATGGTGATTTGATGAGAATGTGAGAGGCATTTGTGGCAGGTAAGAACTGCAAAGGTTAGAGATGATATTAGGTACTTTAGCTTTGCTGGTTAGCATAAATCCATCATCTATATAATGGCAGAAAATAAAAATGCTATTAGTAGGGCAGTTAGCATTGTTAAAAAATGAAAATTCGCTTAGTAGGAGCAAGAGGTCCGCAATTTGCCGGCTATGGTAGCTGCCCATAGCAACCCCTTTAATTTGTTGGTAGGTGGTATTACCAGCCCTAAAAAAGTTACGCTGGTTAATAAAATTATTGAGGTTAAGCAAATAATCCCTATAAAAATTAGGCAAATTAAGTAGTTTACAGCTCTTAATGATGGCTTGAGTGGTGTCATGGTATGAAATGTTTGTGTAGAGTGATGTGAAGTCAAAAGTTGTGATACATAAGTCGTACATGTTGGTAATATGTAGTTTGTCTAATAAAAGCAGTAAGTCATATGAGTTGTAAATCAAAGGGTATGGTATGTTGCATTCTTTAAAAAGGTTTTTCAGTAGTAAAATAATATTGTCTAGTTCAGTTCCCAGTAGAGGTGAGGGGTTGGATGTTATCCAACTGTGCACAGTGATAATAGGTCTTCCAGTTAGTTTGTTCAGGTTGTCGCTTGATGCAGGTTTGTCGAGTTTATGTACTTTAGGTAGTAGTTTCATGTGGGGTAGAACTTTGTAGTTTGTCTTGTGGGGTGGGATCCAACAGTTGCGAGTTGTCATGGTTGATGATAACAGTTGAGAATCGTTTTTTGAGTTGGCCAAGTAGTGTGTGGGAGTTAGTGTTGGTTTGTTTACAGTTAAAGTTGTCGATACGTCGGTAGGTAGAAAGGTCAGAGAGGTGCCATTTGTATTCAGTGGAGAACCATGAGGTAGGCACAAAAGCTAAACCCATGTTTTTGTCAGAAACTGTAAGTATTATGTCATTGTCGTTCTGTACGTTTGTAATGTAAGATGTGGTGTGTGGGATGGTGTTACACAATTAAGGGTAAATAATAGATTGCAAATTAGCAGGTTGCAAAAATTCTTTAGTAAAAGAAACAGTATTGTGAACATAGTCGATGAGGTGAAGAATGAAGTGAGGCCGTGATTGTTCTTGTTACTAAAGTTAAAAAAGTTTTCAAAACATTGTGGATATATTTAGTTGTTAAAGTCAAATGATAGCGCCCAGCTACTCGGATGAGAACACATAAAAATGGTCAAGAGTCCAACTTCAACCCGATATCCTTTCGAGGTCGATTTGGGGCCATCAGGTCCTAATAACAATTCGGACCTGAACTTGGTTTCCCACTTACAAATATCTATCTGCTGTTTTTAAATCTTTTATGTTCCCAAAAATATTACTTTGCTTGGTATCTGAAGGCGGGTGTCTAGAACACAGACCTCGAAAACACAGACCGCAGACTGCAGACCCTTGAAATTACGAGTCTTATTTAAGTCCTACACATTTGATGAAAACAGTTTACGCGTGGCACTTGTTTTCTCTTTTCAGGGGTGTCTAGAAATCTATAGTAGTGGGGCGAATATGTGCAGATTTGGGGCCGGATTGTTCACTTTTTGTTAAAAGCACCAAATTTTCAGGAATGACAGAACTAATTGCATCGCAAATTTTACCTGTTAAACTGGTTTGTGGACTCAGTGATAATTAAACTGGCTGCCATTTTGACTGGAAGTAAATATCATCTAACCAAAAGTGCACAAAATTAAGCATTTTTTAATCCAAAATGAGGATGAAATTGTTTATTATTTAAACTAATCGTGGCTATTAATATGTGATATGGTACCATCACAAATTTTTCCTGTTAAACTGGTTTTTGGCGTTATTACTAAATTGGCCGCCATTTTGACCGGAAGTAAATATCACCTAACCGAAAGTACACAAAATTTAGCATGTTAAGGTCAAAATGACTATGAAATTGTTTGTTCTATGTTTTTCCGGATATTTATGTTGTGTAAAAGAGTCAACTGCGATACAAATTAGCGGTTTAAATTAGAAAACCGCAAGTAAAAGTGTTATAGAATGGATAAATTATGCAACTCATTCAAAGCAATTCATTTCAGTAGTAAATTTACAAAAAAATGTGAAACAATGATTCGCATTATTAATCGTAGGAAAGGCCAAACATACGAACAAATTAAACTAGCAAAAAACAGATTATCTATTTTTACTTCTTTTAATCCTGTGTATGACATTTGCAGACTGCAGACTGCAGACTGCTGACTGTAAATTGTTTCACTTAATTCTAATTTGACTCAGCCTCCTCGAGGCAAAATTATATGATTTTTATAGGGATTTTATCATGACATCGATATAACATCAAAACTTGCTAAAATGACTTTTTTTTACATCTCTCTCTTGGGTATGTACATTTTAAAATGGCAGTTTGTGTATTTTTATTTTTATTTTATTTTGTATTTATTTTATTTGCCACATAATAATTACAAAAAATATTTGAAAAGAGGAAGAAAAAAAAAAAAAAAAAGAAGTGGCGAGGAGACCTAACAGAAACTATAGGAGCTTATGAGAGGTTAGGCCTCCTCGGACTATGAGCTAGAGCTGTTTCACATCAATAGAAGAAAGGAAGGCGAAAAGTCGAAGATGGAAAGATTTATAAACTGTTTTCATACTTACTCAATAATTTTCAACGTTTTATCGATCTTACGATACATTCCGACAGAAATCCTTATTTCGAGGAGGCTTTTGTGAGTGTGGGCTCCCTGTGAATAGACTGACACTGAACTTTCTTTGCTGAACAATTACTTAGACAAGTATTAGGGGGTGTTTACATGACACCGGGGTGACTTTCGCCCCGGAGCGAGTTCACTCCGGTTCCCTCTCATGGCTCTATATTTCTTTACATGATACCACCACAA
This sequence comes from Porites divaricata, assembly GCA_038088405.1. Lineage (NCBI taxonomy): Eukaryota > Metazoa > Cnidaria > Anthozoa > Scleractinia > Poritidae > Porites > Porites divaricata. The sequence goes on from JBBMOI010000004.1 coordinate 30,933,330, forward strand.
ATTTCATGCTGCCGCGAGTCACCCCGGGGCGAGAATTTCACTCCAGTATGAAATCTCACAACGGTATCATGTAAACACGAAGCGACTACCCGTTTCGGTGTGAAATCGGTCTACCGGTAGACTGGAATGGGTAGCGCATGCGTAATGTTCGCGATTTTGAATCATACGTGCATTTTATCAACATGAAGTGTACTTTCAAAGAACGAGATGTGAAATAACCCAGTCATCATGTAAATGCGATACGAAATCAAAAAGTCATGTCGGTATAGAACTCGCTCTGGTGCAAGTTTTCTCATGTAAACATCCCCTTAGTCGGCTACTTGTTATTATAATAATACAACGATAACCTATTAAGAAGAAAAAGAAAGAATCGTACCTGGAATCCGTGGAAGCCATTGTTCTGTTCAGGGCCCCTCTGGTTCTGTTCTTCTCAAAACAACTTGGGAACGAGGCTGTTGTAACCTCGTACCCAGGCCCCCAGGCCCAGGATACTATTTTTTCCGTTGCTTTATTGATGATGACGTCACCTTCATTCATATGTTTTCAATGTGTATTATTTTACGATTAGTGTCACGCAAATAACAGTCTGCAGTCTGCGGTCTGCAGTCTGCAAATGTCATACACCGTTTTCGGAACGTGATTTATGAATCCTTCAGTTCTTGGTTTTATCTTCCCTTGTGTGATCTTCCCTTGATCAAAGTGACAAGGTCTTGTTACTAAAGGTAAGAAAGTTTTCAAAACATTATGGGTATATTTAGTTGTTAAGGTGGCTCGACTGGATTTTTTAGGGGGGATACCTCCCAAGTTTGAGCAATAATAATGTCGCCATGAGTAAAGATATGGAAAAAAGATTACCACAACTGTATTATATAAAGATGAAAAATTCTTATGATCTGTGTTTTATTGCAATCGGAGTCGCCATGGCAACATAACGACGTCATTATGTCATTTATTTATCTTTGTGTTTCTCTGTACCAGGAGGTTTTTTAGAAAATCGCTTAAGGGAGCTTGTACCTGCCATAATTGCCTCAATTATGGCAAAGCTTGAACAAATTCTATGAGAGCGTTTTCGAAATATTTTGAAACAAAGTTTTAAGCATCATAAAAACAGTGAAATAGCATGCTATCCACACAATTAGCTAATTTTGAGAAAATGATAAGCTTTTGAAACGCGGCTTCATTTCATAGTAGTTTGATTCCATTGAAAACCTCCTACAAAAAATGAGGGGAATTGCTCTAGGCAATCGTGAGTAAGAAGAGTTTTATTAACTTGCATTCAGCTGCTTTTTTTACAGTTTTTGCACGTAATTTGGTTCATACCTACAAATTTTGCATTTTTCAAAAAACTGCTTGATAAATTTTTTTATAAATTTGAAAATCCCCAGATCAATTGTCAGTAAATATACCCTGCAAGTTTCAACAACATTGGAAACTGGGAAGGCTTTTAAATAGGGGCTCAAATATAACCAATTTTTCCCCCAGATTTTGTGTTTACAAGTGAGCGTCCACATTATTCACTGGCATTGTTTTCAAGTTTCATATGCATGTGCAAATTTAGCAAAAAGATAGAATTTGCATCAAAAAGGACCCTCGGTTAAATCTCCGGAATATGCTAATAACCAGGTAAAGAAATTAGTGATATATTATAACATCACAGCAACTCTTTGTAAGAGTTTCTGTGATGTTATAGCCCGAGTAAGATAAGTAAGTGTTGCATCCTACAAGATGAGCCGTGATGTTCACCGTCTCAGCCCTCACTGTTATCTGTGTCACAAGCCAATTATTAGCATATTCGGGATATCTCTTCCGAAAGTAATCGAGAGTTCTTTTTTATGCAAATTTACTACTTTTTGCTAAATGTGCACGAGTATATGAAACTTGAAAACAATGCCAGTGAATAATGAGAACGCTCGCTTGTAAACACAAAATCTGGAGGAAAAATTGGTCATCTTTGAGGTCCTATTTGAAAGCCTTCCCTGTTTTCAATGTTCTTGAAACTTGCAGGGTATATTTATTGACAATTGATCTTGGGATTATCAAATTTATAAAAAGATTTTTATCGAGCAGTTTTTTGAAAAATGCGAAATTTGTAGGCGTGGACCAAATTACGTGCAAAAGCTGTAACAAAAGCAGCTGAATGTAAGTTAATAAAATTCTTCTTACTCGCGATCGCCCAGAGCAATTCCCCTCTTTTTTTGTAGGAGGATTTCAATGGAATCAAACTACTATGAGATGAAGCCGCTTTTCCAAAGCTTATCATTTTCTCAAAAAGTTAGCTAATTGTGTGGATAGCATGCTATTTCGTTGTTTTTATGATGCTTAAAACTTCTTTTCAAAATATTTCAAAAACGCTCTCATAGAATTTGTTCAAACTTTGCAATTATTGAGGCAATTATGGCAGGTACATACTCCCTTAAGCGATTTATCAAAAAAACTCCTGGTACAGAGAAACACAAAGATAAATAAAAAACATAATGGCGTCGTTACGTTGCCATGGCGACTCAGATTGCGATAAAACCCAGATCATAAGAAATTTTCATCTTTATATAATACAGTTGTGGTAATCTTTTTTCCCTATCTTTACTCATGGCGACGTAGTCAATGCTCAAACTTGGGAGGTATCCCCCCAAAAAAATTCAGTCGAGCCACCTTAAAGTCAAATGATAGCAGCTAGAACACATACAAATGGTCAAGAGTCCAACTTCAACCCGATATCCTTTCGAGGTCAATTTTGGGCCATCAGGTCCTACTTACAAATATCTATCTGCTGTTTTTAAATCTTTTATGTTCCCAAAAATATTACTTTGCTTGGTATCTGAAGGCGGGTGTCTAGAACACAGACCTCGAAAACACAGACCGCAGACTGCAGACCTCAAAAACTCAGACCTCGAAATTATGAGTCTTTCAAAGTCCTACACATTTGATGAAAACAGTTTATGCATGGCGCTTGTTTTCCCTTTTCGGGGGTGTCTAGAAATCTATAGAAAACACAGACCTTGAAAACGCAGACCTCGTATTCAGCTCATTTAAGATCTACAGTTTACACGTAGTGCCTGTTTTCCCTATAGTTTTTGGCTAACTGGCGTGCTGTGCCGACTGTTTTTCTTTTCGCTATTTGATGTTGAACTATATTGGGCTCGTGCCGGGTTCGCCCACTTAGTTTTTAAAAGCTAAAACCATGTGTTTTTTGTGTAGTGTTTGAAGAAAAGTCGGCAACCTAGTGGGCAAAAACTGTGGGGCAAACAAGCACCGCGCTTAAACTGTTTTCATCAAATGTGTAGGTCTTATATATGACTCATAATTTCGAGGTCTGCGGTCTGTGTTTTTCAGGTCTGATTTTGCTAGACACCCATATGAAGTCTTCAAGAAGGTTTTAAGGTGGCTCCGTCATTAATACTGGAGGATTTAGCTGTGACAAATTTTCCATCATAACTTTTTTGTTTTTAACGCGATGGCTGCAAAACTTTGCAAAGAACAATAGAAGTCATTCGGTAATAATGTTAAATATTCCAATTTCATTGATGGTAAATATTTCTTTAGAAATTAGCGCTTAAAAGGACCCTACTGTTCAAAGAAATTAAGTCTAGTAAAAAATTTGCTGATATTTTTTACTGAAATTTCTGGAATCGGCTTTTATTGATATAATAAATACACCAGAGAAATTTCAGAAAAATCGTTGGAGCAGATGTCTGTATTAAACTAAAAGTCGCTCAATTTGCATCTGTGAAATTGTTTTGAAATTTCAAAAATAAATTACTATCAGGTAGAAGGAGTCATCAGTTGGAATTTCCGGGACAGGTAAATTCAATGTTTGCTAATTCTGAAAACAAAAGCCGATTGCCTATTGTGCTATTCGTTGAAAGGTACTTTTTAGTTTTAAGAGCATTATAAATTGCTCCAAACCTTGCTCTGACATGGAATGACTTGTTCCTTGACATTTTTAACATCATATCCCTTGGCAGTTTTAGTTCAAACTCCTGCTGTGATGTTTCAATAGCTTTTCCTACTGTATGTTGCTTCCAACTCAGGAAAAAGGCATTGAGATTGTAAGCTACCTTGTATCGGGGCTCAGATAGAACTGTCCAACACCTGGATAGCACAATTTTTAGCACGAATTTTAAAGTTGCTGTAAATAATTGTATCTCTGCTTAAGTTTTAGTTTTATCAACGTAATTAACTGATTCTTATTTTTTTGATCATTTCTATACCACAATTATTTATTACCTTATTTGCACATATTTATTCATTTTTATCCTTGCACTTTGCACTGGAATTTGCTAGATGTCCTTATGGGATTTTGCAAATATATTAGATGTCACAAGTGTGAAAACGTTTCTCAACATCAATCGCACCTCTGAGGTAAAAGCAAAGTTCACCCTCACTTGAGAGGGGGGAGGTACAGGCGGGTAAATCTCCCTCCTCCTTACTTTTTGGGGTTATTTCTTTCTCCTCCCTAAACTTGGTTTAAAAACTGGTGGTGGGCAACACATGCACAACTCCTGCCCTTAGTCCTAAAGGAAGTTCAAGTATAACCATACAAAGAAGGCCTACCCACTGAATGTATGCATACAAAGATTTTTATGAAGGGAAAGCCCATATACCTACCCCGAGGGGTTATAAGCCATGTAGGTATGTGTCACCCCAAAGGATCAGGTTTTTGCTCGGTTGCGGTCTGAAATTGGGAATAGGTTTGCCCCTTTTGGTCTGGAATTGGGTATGGTTTTTTAGGAAAATACGGGAGTATGTGAATGTATTTGTTGTTTCAATTCCAAATTAAAAATGGGAAAAAAAGATTACCGGTAATAAGTGAATTTGAAATGGATTTTAAGAAATCTTGTTTCAGCTCTAGTCTAAATTGTACCTATATCAGTCCTGAGAACAGGTATGGCAAATAACATTTTTCTTAGTCTGAAGTCGGGTCAGGGTTTGGAGAACCAAAAGCCTCGGTAAGGCAAATTTAATAACTTTCTCTCTACTATCAAATTCACAGCCGAGATGTTAGAAACAGAGATTGCTTTTTTGGACACAAAAGTGTACAAAAGGGTTATATCAAACAAGGAACCTATCTTAGAAGGGCAGACTGATTGTAAGCTAACCAGGAGCCCTTGAGCCAACAGCAGCCTTTCACATACTCGTGTCAACCACCAGGCGTGAAGAAATGCTTCATTAAAGGAGAAGCACTCAGGGGTCTAAGGACTGATTCCTCTCAAACCATTTTTTAGGAAAATATCAAGAATTTGAAAACTTGCCTGATGGAAAGAGGCTACCCTGTCCCTTTTGTGAGTCAGAAAGTACCTCTCTGAGTTAAAATTTGCTGACTAGAAAACAGGCCTTCAGCAGAGCAACAAATCTGCATGTAAAAAAACTACAATCTTTCACTGACCTTTTGTTACACAATACCACCCGGCTTTACTTGCACTGAAGAAAATACTATGGGAATATGGCACCTTATACAAAACCAACAACGTGTGAGAGAAATCTGTAAGGAGCCTCCCCTCATGTCATATCGTGAGGGAAAATCCCTTAAGGACCTGTTAGTAAGAGAGAAGTTATGAAGAATAGATAACTTCCTTTTTCATCTTCTAGCCACTGTTTGTTTGGTGTTTGTTTGTTCCTGTTCCAGAACCGAAAGTAAGGAACCGTTACTTTAGTCTTTTTCTTCCTCTTCCTTTTCTTTGCTTTTGGTAATGCATTTCACTAAATTACCAGAAGTAACCTCCCTATTAAATAATCCTCCTTCTCTGTTAAACATGCTTAAAAATAAGCCCCCAGTGAGCTTTATGGAGGAGTTATGGTACGTGTACTACAGGTTTCACTATATTACCACATTTAAAGCTGCCTGATAAACCTTAATGACCAATATTGTAAAATGTATGTTATTGCCAACGAGGCAACCAAGCTAAGAAGCGAGGTTGCCTCTGCTGCAGATTCATAATTCTGTGTAGCCCTCTATAATTTGAATTTTTGTCCATATTTGAATGTAGGTAAGACCCCATATTTGGTCTTTTATTTACAACTTCTGGTACGAGATTAAGTGATCCAGTGTAAAACTGATGATTTTCTGCTCCTGAGGATCTAAGGTGTGAGAAAGCTTTAATACGATTCCTTGTTTGAAAGAGGTACATTGTTGTAGTAGTGCTCAGTTTTGCGTTATAATATACGTTTAAAGCAACAGCTGATCAAGGAATAGGGTTGTAAGCTCAGATTTTGTCAGAGCCAGGTTATTCCTTGCAGCTTGTTTACAGTGTTCTCCTTTCCTTTGTAAATTGAATTTGAAGCGGTAGCTGTTCAATGAATTCATTCATTCATTTTATTTTGCCTTTAACAAGAAATGCAACAACAGTATACACAAATACAATAAAGATATAAAGATGATATACAATATTCCAACTAAATTATTACAAGATCAAATGTGGTAAAGGCAAGGAAGCCTATATAGAAGCCGGGGGCTTATAAACTATAGGCTTCCTGGAGCTATCGGGTAAACCATACAAGTTAAGGGTACTGAATGAAAATTTCGATTAATTAAAAAAAAAAAAAATGAAGAGAAAAAAGAAAAAGAAAAGGTGTGTAGCTCAACAAAGATTCAATTTAACTAAGAAAGGAGGAATTTTTTAAGTCTTTTGCCAAACAAACTGTTCTCGACTTAGTGAGTTGAAAAACGTAGGACCTTGAAACCGAATTGAGAATTTTCGAAAATTAGTTCGACAATGAGGTATATAGAAAAGGCTGGAATTTCTTGTATGGTAAGAATGTATCTGGCTTGCAAGAGTAAACATATCACGAAAATAATGTGGAAGTAAGCATCTTTTAAAAAGATACATGAATTTACCTATTTGGTATAAATAGATGTCCGAGAATAGGCTTATACTCTCAAAAGTTTTATCAGAATCCACGTGTTTTTTGCAGTTCGATTTACATTGAGCTAGTTCTCACAGTCTCTCACCTTCCGTGAGAATTGCAACGCATTTGTGGACCTTTTGTTTTTTAGAATTTATTTTTGTCTTTCGAGGGATTTTTTCAACCGTCATGTTCTTTTGCAGGTTGATTTACATTGAGACAGGCCTAAACTAAAGTGTGGAATGGAACGAGTTTGCGGAAATTTTGTTTTAAAGACTATTATTATGCCTAGTTTCAAGAGTGACACTTGCTGAAGTTTTTATTTTTATACCTCTGGAACATTCTGCCCCATCCTTACACTTTTCACACATTTTGCTTTACACCATTTTTTTTCATCATGTGTATTACCATGCGAAATACTGTTTTCTTACCCCAGATAATGCTGTTGATTGGCAAAAGGCAACCGTTTCTTTAGTCTGCTTCTTCCTGTTCTCTTTTTTTCTTTGCTTTTGGTAATGCATTTCACTAAATTAAATAACCCTCCCTCTCAAATAATCCATACTCTCTGTTAAACATGCTTAAAAAGTTAGCCTCCAGGGAGCTTTATAGGGTATTTATCACAGTACAGATTCCACTATTTTCTGTATTAAAGCTGCATGATGAGCCTTAATTACCATTTATAAATGCGTGTTAGTTTACAAACCACAGAAAATGCTCCGATCCAAATACAAAGTCAGAAAATGATTCAATTAACCCTGTTGATGGATTCTTCATGTTGAAGAGGTCATGTAAAGTTGTACATATAGGTATGTAGTCAGTTTATGAAAGGTCTAGAACCACTTTTTCATAGGCAGGTATCTTTAAAATTTTCTAATATTCCACATCTCCCTAACAGCCTTCAGATCTCACACCCCCTGGCTACAAAGTTGGGACACCAAAACATAATATTATTGTGCATTTACCTGAGAATGTTTCTTTTTCCTCCCAAAGGGTACCCTAACTATAACACGTTACAAGAAGAACAAATTCAATGTCCTTTAATTGCCTGCAGTGCAGCAAGTGCTTTAGTCGAGCAGGAAACCTAAGGACTCATGAAATAGTTCACACTGGGGAAAAGCCTCATGAATGTGAAGAGTGTGGCAAGTGGTTTAGCCGAGCGGGAACCCTAAGGAGACATAAAAGAGTTCACACTGGGGAAAAACCTTATGAATGTAAACAGTGTGGCAAGTGTTTTAGTGAAGCAGGAAACCTAAGGAGACATGAAAGAGTTCACACTGGGGAAAGACCTTTTGAATGTAAATGGTGTGGCAAATGTTTTAGTGAAGCAGGAACCCTAAGGAGTCATGAAAGAGTTCACACTGGGGAAAGACCTTATGAATGTAAACAGTGTGGCAAGTATTTTAGGGGAAGAGGACAGTTAAGAAGGCATGAAAGAGTTCACTCTGGGGAAAAGCCTTATGAATGTAAACGGTGTGGCAAATGTTTTAGGGCTGCAGGAAACCTAAGAGAGCATGAAAGAGTTCACTCTGGGGAAAAGCCTTACGAATGTAAACAGTGTGGAAAGTGTTTTAGCCAAACAGGACACCTAAGGAGACATGAAAGAGTTCACACTGGGGAAAAACCTTACGAATGTAAACAGTGTGGCAAGTATTTTAGCGGAACAGGAGAGTTAAGAAGGCATGAAAGAGTTCACACTGGGGAAAAACCTTACGAATGTAAACAGTGTAGCAGGCGTTTCAGTGAAGCACGAAGCCTGAGGATGCATCAGAGAATCCACACCCTGGTTGAGAGAAGGAGAGAGAGGAGAGGAGAGAGGAGAGCGAGAAGTAAAAACGTTAATGTTAGGGCCAAAGGTTTTACAAACAACGTTCAAACACAGAAGGAGACTGGAAACGCTGATCTAGAAGATGCACAATTTGTCATCTTTGAGAATTACAGTTGCTGGATTTGTCAAGAGGAGATGCGTAGTGAGGCTCTTCTTCTTCAACATTATGAAAACCATATGACCTATGTTTGTGAAGATGACTCTTAAGTTAATCAAAGTAAAACCTCTGGGGAATTCTGTAGGCCCCAGGAGGAGGGGGTGCGTCAAATCAACTTGCACCTCCCCACAGGCTCCGGGGGGGTTGTTGACCAATGATTTCAAACAAAGTGAATTAGTGATACTTTGCCTACAATGTACATGTAATTGCAAAATCGTTCTGAAGTTTTTGCGACGGTTGAGCAGTTGTTAACATGGTTCGCCATAAAATGGGCCGAAGTAAGTAAGAAGAGGGGCCACTGCCAGATTTTGTCAATCCATGAATAACTCTGTTCTAAAAGTGCCTAAAAAAGAAACTGAAAGTGCCAGAAGCTCTGGGAGGTTTCTGAACTTTTCTGAAGCTTTACATTTATACTCAAATCGAAACTTTTGTGTACGCAATCACGTGTCGCAAAAAGCGAAGGGCGAAATATCAAACTGAGATGCTATCGCGAATGGAGAAATAGCAATTCAGGTACAAGCAATGTTTCCAGTGAAAACACCCCCTGACTGTAGACACCGATAACCAGAAATGCAACTGCGATAATGCCGCAAGAATTAAACACTGAGAAGATTTTATTACTTTATAGAGTAGAAAGTTTTTTGTGGCGTGAGAGAAAGTAGTTATAAGAGGATGCTTTACCATTCAAAAAAACACCCGATTAATTTCTGTCATTTCCTGATTAACTCTGTCATGAAACCACTTAGTACAAAAATGACAGAAATTAATCAGGGTTTTTTTCCAAATTTTGAAAAATTTCTAACTCAAAAAAATTAAAAACCCTGATTAATTTTGGAAATTGTGGAAAAGACAGAAATTAATAGCTCGCCCTACGGGCTCGCGGAAATGACAGAAATAAATCGGGTGTTTTTTTGAATGGTAAATCATCCTCTTATAACTACTCTATATAGAGTAGTTTGATTTTAATATTACACCAGTGTTCTGGGTAATTGATGAAAATGACGGGAAATTAGTAGTCAATTCATCTTGTTATAAATGTTTGGGTGGGTGGGGTGGGATCGGGTATAGTGTTTTGAAAGTTTGCAAATGTTAATCGATTTTAGTTATATAATCATAAGTATCTTCATTAATGCGATAATCAAGTTTTTTTATCATATCTATTTGTTTTTGGAATTGTTTTTTAAAATATTCTTCTTCTTCATAATTATCATCCATGTATATAAATGGATATTTTCTATCCAAGTAAAAATAATAATCATCTGATTGCTCCATTAATTTTTTAAAAAGTTTATCATTATTATAAACATCTGGGTCCATCATTGAAACTTGAAGATATATATTTTTTTGTTTTTTGATAAAATCTCTTTTTTTCTTTTCCTTTTTTGATAGAAGTTTTTTTCCAGTATCATATTCATTTAGATTAATCTTTTTTACTTTATTAAATAGAAGAGTTTTTTTATCATAGTGATTGTTAAAAAGTAACTTATATTTAATTCTATTATCTTTGTTTTTGCTTAATTTTTTACTAGAATAAATATAATTTTTAATATTTAAACTAAAATTTTTATCTTTAATCTCAAATACATATAAATTATTATCAGGAAAAACCTGATATTTGCGTTCAAAAGCAATTCCATATCTATTATAGCCATCCAGCATTTTGAAGTAAAAATCATTGATGTCTTCATTAACCCATCTGCTGTATTCGGGAGGGTTTTTGTTAAGATGAAATAAAAGAATTTTATAAGGATGATTCAGAAATATTTCTTTTGTTAGTTTTGGATCAAATGGTTCGATTTCCATCCCTGGTTTAACAAGGAATTTATCAAATTCAGGGCCACTAGTGATCATTTATAAAGGGATTATATTATTTTATGACGTCAATGCATTCCAGAGTTCCCTAACAATTTCGAGAGCTGAAGGTAAACACGAAATCTATTTTCAGTTTTGCTGGTTGTTAGGGAACTCTGGAATGCAATCTATTGTTCTCCACGTGAACAGTTATTGTAAGTATATTAGTGATCATGTGAAACCAAACGTGTAGTTATTTATAGTATTTTTGATGAGATAAGAATGAATGATTAATTGGGGGATTTCCCTACAAAAATAATCTAAACAAATACTAAAATGGAATATCAAAGTCCTGAGGACAAAGATTTTATAGTTGATGATGGCTATAAACATGATGAAGATCCTGATTATGTTCCTGAGAAAGAGGAATCATCCGATGGTGATAAATATGTTGTGAAAGGAAAGGATTTTGAAAAACTAAACAAAAAGGCTAAAAAACTCGGCGCCGAATCTCTTGATTATTCAAAGCGGAAGAATAATAAATACATAGTCAAGCTTCCAAGTGGAAAGAATTCACATTTTGGTTCGTCTCAATATCCAGACTTTTTAATACACAAAGATAACGAGTGAAAAGAAAAATATCTTTCTCGGGCAAAGAAGATAAGAAATAAGAAAGGCGAGTTGACTTATGAAAATCCCGAATCGGCTAATTTTTGGAGTGTTAATCTGCTTTGGTCGGGAAAATAGAATATTTGAGTCAGAAAAATAAAATTGAATTTAAGCTTAAAGGTTTCAAAATAATAAAAATGGGTTTCAAGAAAACATTACCAGGTGATATAACTCCATATAAAGTTGGAGGGCTTATATTTCCAAGTAAATATCGTTATGAAGATTTGAAAGGAATAGATAGTGTTGATATTATTCTTTCAGATTTAGGTAATGATGAAGAAGATTTACAAAAATTTTTTAATAAAATTATACCGATTGAAGTTATTGAAACATATCCTGAAGCAAGAGAAGAGATGGATGGATTGTTTTTAAATATAACACGATTTCTATGTTATGAATTTTATGGAACTAGTAATTTTTTAAAAAAGAGATATAAATTTGCTGATATGTTTTTTTCAAAATTTAATTATAGAGAGGAGTAGATTCTTGTTTTATATCTATTACTGATATAAAACTTTTGTGAATCAGAAAAAATAAAATTGAAAATTAAAGAAATAAATAATTATAAATAAAGATGGCAAATGATCTCAGTAACCTTTCTATTGCTGAATTAAAAAAGATAAAAAAAGATAATAAACAAAAACTCCAGGAGGAGTATAAACAGAAGTTGATTAATGATATAAAAAAAATACAAGAATTAAGAGAAAAAATTAAACCCAAACCCAAATCCAAACCCAAATCCAAACCCAAACCTAAACCCAAACTCAAATCCAAATCCAAATCCAAACCCAAACCCAAAACATTTGAAGAATATTTTCAGGAGTGTATCAAAAATAAAACCATTCCTGATGATACGCCATCTTATCTGCGTAAAGCACTTGAGAGAGCTCTCAGGGAAAGAGATCAAGGAATAGAAAAAGAGAAATCATCTCTGGAAGAATTTGCAAATAAATACATAGTAAAGGGACAAAATGATGTTACACCATTCGAGTTTTTCAAATCCAAATCCACTTATTTAAAAGAATTTCTCAGAAATCATCGAAATATTAAAGTTAGATTTGTTTTAGTTTGCCTGATGGAACAAATGGTAAAAACAAATGATAGGGGGGCAAAACTGTCTTTTCAGGATAAAGCATATTTTCATTCTGATACTTATATTAATTTCGAATCAACTGATGTAAAAAAAATATACTCTGAAGTTATTAGAACCATCATTGAGAAAATTTCCATCTATCAACAGAATGGAAGTGGGTGGTATTTTAAAGAAGTAGTTCATCTTGAGATTCACACTGTAGATTTTAAACCAATGAGGGGTTCATCTTATATTCAACTTCCAGATTGGATAATGCGAAAGAAAGCTATAGTAAACATTCGAAATAAAGATGATAAATGCTTTTTGTGGTGTGTACTGAGATACCTTTATCCAAGAGACAAAAATGATTTCCGATTAACAGATTTGAAGCAATATGAAAATAGCTTGAATACAAAAGGAATAAAATTTCCAGTCAGAGTAAAAGACATTTCAAAATTCGAAAAAAACAATCCAAAACTACCAGGAATAAATGTGTTTTCAATCAATGAGAATAACAAGTTTTACCCACTCCGAATGGCACAGAGAAATCCTCAAGAAACAATAGATTTATTTTTGTATGAGGAAGATGGAAAATATCATTATTCACTTATAAAAAGTTTTTCAAGATTATTCCGATCTCAAATAACATCGAGAACAAATGGAAAAATTTTTATTTGCAAGAGGTGTTTTTCTCATTTCTCGAAAGAGGAATTATTTCAAAAACATATTGAATATTGCTCAACTAATGAATCAGTTGCTGTGAAAATGCCAACTCGAAACTCAAAATTAGGTTTTAATAATTACAATAAACAGCTTCCATTACCTTTTGTAGTTTATGCTGATTTTGAATGTTTTACTAAACCGATGAATACTTGTAGCCCCAATCCAGAGGATTCATATAACTACAATTACCAGAAACATGAACCATCAGGATTTTGCTTATACATCAAAGGAATAGTTCCAAACTTCTTTAAGCCTTTCATTTATACAAAAAAGAAAGATACTGATAACATTGCTGAAATATTTGTTTCAAGACTTGCATTCATAACTAAAGCTATATATAATGATTTTTATCGACGTCCAAAACCTCTAAGATTAACAAAAGAAGAACAAGCATCCTTCACCAAAGCCGAGACTTGCCATATTTGCAACAAAGAATTAAAAGATGACAGGGTTCGAGACCATTGTCATTTCACTGGTCAATATCGTGGAGCTGCTCATAACAGTTGTAATCTTCAGTGTAGAAAACCATTGATACTCCCAGTAGTGTTTCATAATCTTCAAGGCTATGATGCGCATTTGTTTATAAAACAACTTTCTGGTATCCAAGGTGAGTTAAACTGTATTCCAGCAACTGAGGAAAAGTATATCTCATTTTCCAAAAAGATAAAAGTTGATGAATACAGATCCAAGCGAACTGGAGAGATGGTTTCTTTGAATTTTGAAATAAGATTTATTGATTCATTCAAGTTTCTCCAAACCAGTCTTGCTAATCTTGTTGGAAATTTGCAACCAGACGATTTTCATAATACAAAAGTAATATTCAAAGACAATGTTGAACTCCTTACTCGAAAGTGTGTTTATCCTTATGATTATGTTTCCTCAATAGAAAAATTGTCTGAAACAGAACTTCCACCCAAGGATCAATTTTATTCAAAACTGAATGATGAAGATATAAAAGATGAAGATTACAAACATGCAAACAATGTTTGGAATACATTTAAATGCCAGACAATCAAAGATTATCACGATCTTTATCTTAAGTCTGATGTATTGCTTCTGGCAGATGTATTTGAAAACTTCAGGAAAACCTGCCTGAAACATTACAAATTGGACCCAGCTCATTATTATACATCTCCTGGTCTGGCTTGGGATGCTTGTCTCAAGGAAACAGGCCAAGAACTTGAATTGCTGCATGATTATGACATGTTGATGATGTTTGAGAAAGGAATAAGAGGTGGAATAACTCATATATCAAAGAGATATTCAGAAGCTAATAACAAATACATGAAAGATTACAATCCTGAACAACCTTCAAAATTCATTCAATATCTTGATGCTAATAATCTTTATGGATGGGCAATGTCACAATCACTTCCCACTCATGGGTTCAAGTGGATGAAAAACCTGACAAAAGAAAGAGTAATGGATATTCTTGAGAAAGCAAATGATAGTATGATAAACCCAATCAAAAGGAAAGGTTACATATTTGAAGTAGATTTGGAATATCCAAAAGAATTGTGGAAATCACATGATGATTATCCTCTTGCTCCAGAGAAGTTGAGAGTAGGAGGTGTGGAAAAACTTATCAGTCATTTCAGGCCACATAAAAACTATGTAATACACTATCGGAACCTGAGACAATGTCTTGAGATGGGATTGAGGATAACTGCTGTTCACCGAGGGATATCTTTTGAACAGAGACCATGGATGGAACCATACATCAGAAAAAATACTGAACTCCGAAAAACAGCAGCCAACAGTTTTGAAAAAGACTTTTTCAAACTGATGAATAATTCTGTGTTTGGAAAGACTATTGAAAACATCCGGAAAAGACAGAATATAATTCTTGTTGATAATCGTGAAAAAGCAGCCAAATTATCATGTCAACCAAACTTTAATAGAGTAACAATATTCGATAGAAATTTGGTTGCTATTCATATGAAGAAAACTGAGGTGTATTTTAACAAACCAGTGTATGTTGGTCAAGCAATACTGGATTTGTCAAAAACACTGATGTTTAATTTTCATTATAATTATATCCAAAAGAAATACTCATATAAACGAGCCAAGTTGTTATTCACTGATACTGATTCTTTGATGTACGAGATCCAAACAGATGACTTTTACGCAGATATATCAGAAGATATCAGGTCCAAGTTTGATACATCAGATTACCCACCAGATCACAAATCTGGAATACTCACAGGAGTTAATAAAAAAGTGATTGGAATGTTCAAGGATGAAGTAGCTGGTCGCCAGATTACTCATTTTGTTGGTCTTCGCCCTAAATTATACAGTTTCAAAGTTGAAGATTTAAATACTACTAAAAAATGTAAAGGAGTAAAGAAGAATGTAGTGAAAAAGGGAATAGATTTCCAGGATTATGTTGACTGTTTGTTTTCAGGTGAAAAACAAATGAGATCGATGAAAATTATAAAAAGCAAAAATCATGAATTATATTCGAAGCAAGTAAACAAGATAGCTTTGAGTAGCGAAGATGATAAGCGCATATTGGTAAAGGATAAAGTGAATACAAAAGCAATTAGATAATTAAATCTTAAATAATAAATGCCATACACAGAGGAAGAAATAAAAAAATATATGAATATTCTTCGTAATTACACAAAATCTCCAGAAAATGAAACCAGCCAAAAAACAAGGTGTTGGAATTGTTGTAAAACTGATTTTGACCTGGTTTCAGGATTCAAAATGTGTGAGAATTGCGGATCACAAAATGAATATGTTTTAGGCTACTTTGATAAAAAGGACCAAGAAAGACTTTATTTCAGAAAGAAGAGTATTTATCAGAGAAAGTATCATTATGAAAAAAGGGTTAATCAAGTTTCAAAGAGACTGAAACTTACTGAAGATGAAAAGTATAATTTGTATTCAGAATTGATGGCAATAGATGACAGCGTCATGGAAATATTAAACAAACAATTTTGTAGAAAGAGAATGATAAGTATTTTTTATCTTATGAAAAAAATACTGGAAAAAATGGGGAAAGAGAAGTACAAATTAATTTATCTGAATATTGGAGATAAAACTTTGGCAAATTATGAAAAGTGGTGGAATAGTTATAAATCAATCAGTGACTCCTCTGTGAAAACACCAGTAAATAATTCCAGTTAGATAACCAAGTACTTCAAATTCTTTAAAAGGTGAGTTGATAGTATAGACACATCCTCGACCAATGCGGTATTTTTTCCAAAATTTTCGAAAGGCAAGACTAAATATAAGATGATTGGCTATTATTGATGAGTTTGACCTGCAATTATGTTTCGAGTCTGATAGTCTATAAATAATTTGGTTTAAGTCTAGTTTTTGTGTGAAATACTTTATATATAAATATTGGTAAACAAGACAAGCTTTGATAAAGTTATCGTGGTAAAACTGCGTTTTATATGAAGGAAAGTAAAAATTCACATATGCTACAATTGAGTCTATCATTTCTATCTTAAGAGTAGATAGAAATGCGGCGTAGCCAAGGGAGGGGGTAAAATAATTAATTATATTTTTTATTATATTTTTTAGAAAATCTCTCTGCAAGAGGAGCGTGATCAATTATCATCTCATCTATTAATTTAATTTGATCAATAAAATCTTGTTTGTTAAATTCATCACCTCTAAGAGCTGATCGCAATTCAACCAATACTTTCTCATATGTTGTAAATGCAAATTGTGTCATTTCTATCTTTTTCTTATAATTCTTCATTTTTGTAACAGAACTCACAATCACTCCAGCTCCATTTATAATTCCCAAGATCAGTGGATTAAGTGTTATTCCTCCAGCAATAGTTCCTACCACGACAAGACCTACTCCAGTCATAGAGAGTGTTTCATCAAGAATTTTGTATCTTTTGAAAGATTTCCTGAAACACCAATGTTTCTTGTGATAATGTTTATAGAAATCTTTGAGAGTTGTGACATCTGATTCTGACAGAGATTTATCAATATGATTAAATTCAAACACATCCTTCATTTATTATTTAGATATATAATGCGACGTAAACAAGGGAGGGGGAACCGTAGGTTCCCCTATGATACATAACTACCATTTAACTTTTCTTGAATCATCACCTTTTTAAATTGTTCAGAGTCAAAGTCATAAAAATTTTTAGAAAACATAATTTTATTTAAAACTCCATCGTCAGATGTAAACATAAATTTTTCATTATTTGTATTATTAGCAGTATTTAGCGTTAATGTTGAGCTTAAGTTACTTAAATTAACTTTTGTAACAATTGTTTTACCACTCTGCGTTAACCATAAAACAATTTTTTTTCCAATAAGATTTCTTGGTATAGATAAAAAATCTCTTTGATTATTGACAATTAAAGTTAAGTAGCCAGTAGCTTTAGTATAGGTTAAACTTAATAAAGTTTGGCCACTTTGTTTATCTGTTTTAACTAAAGCAAAATCTCTATTATCCCAATAATAAAAAACCATACACAAAGTAAATTTACTTAAATTACCAGATGGATTAAAATTAATATCATATTTATTAATATTTAATCCATCTTTCTTGATAGCATTAATGTCTACTCCAGAAAAGGAGATATTTGGGAGAACAGAATTTATAACAATACCAGATGATTTACTTTTTAATCTATAAATATTTGCATCAGAAAAATCATAAAATTCTTCAAAATATTGCCTCGGAACATGGTTTTTTGTAAAAGGAAATAAATCTTTTACCATTCCAACTGTTGCAGCATTGGAATCATTGCTTTTGTCGAGAGCAATGTTAGTTATTTTTTTATTATTTGCATTAATATCAACATTGTACTTTACTTCTGTTGGTTTGATATCAAATGCTGTATGATAGTCATAAACTTTATCTGGGTCGATATTACTAACTCTGCTCATGATCCCATAAGCAATCATGAACACTCCAGAAAACTGAAGTGGATACACATTCAGATCATTTCCATTATTTGGAATACTTACCAAAATGTGAAGAAAGAATTTACTGCCAGTTGTCAATTTCTTGAAATTAATTATGACTCTATGGTAATACATATATTGTGTTTGGTCTTTTGAATCGATGAAACTATGTTGAAGTTTTCTTACACTAACATTTCCAAGCTGCAATCCTTGTGATGAGGTGTTGTCAACACTTATCTGGGCTTTATGCCATAGTTGATAATCAGTATTAAGTATTTCAAGACAAAGAGTATAGTCAGCTCCTCCAGTTAATCTGAAGAAATTAAGTCCCATCTTATACTTATAACCACCTTGAAAATTCTTAAGTATAGCCGTATAAAGAACTTTATGATTGTAGTCGTGAAAGTTTCCTTTTTTTGTTGATAAGTTAGCTATCTTTTTTGGAATAAAACTAGTTCTATTATCTATTTCATCTGTCCATTGATTTGTACTTGACATCAAAAAAGCAAACTTATCTTTGTAATGACTAGGTTGAACTTGAGTTTGGTGAAGTTGGCTATCAACATACTTTTTGGTGACGGCATCACTATCTGAAGCGGGATCTTCAAGATTAATTATTTTATTTCCACCAATATCGAGATCTGAAGTCATTGAGTTACTTCCATCTTTTTTGAGGAAAGAACTTAAATCTTGGTTAGATATGCTATCATCCACATACTTTTTGGTTGAAGCATCTGAGTTGTTTGTTGGTGTAATAAGGTTAATTATTTTCTTATTGTTCATGTTCAAATTATTTGTCATTGAATTTGATCCATCAACTTTGAGATAAGCAAGATCAGAATAAGCCAATGGTGTTGGTTGGTTATTTCCATTTGGAGCTGGAATATTAAGTATTCTTTTGTTATTCATATCCAAATTTCGAGTCATTGATCTTGTTCCATCCAATTTTAAAAAGACACTGCCATCAACTTTGGAATCGTCCACATATTTCTTTGTGGCAGCATCATCATTGTCTGATGGTGTTTTGAGTTTTGTAATTGAATATTGACTTTTCATATCAATATTTGAATCTACTGTTATTAATGATGTTTTTCCACCACCAGAATGGGTATCAACATATTTCTTGGTTGCTGAATCAGTGTCTGATGTTGGTGCTCCAATATTTGTTAACCTTTTACCAACCATATCATAATTTCCATCTGCAGTGAGATTAAAACCTACACCTGGAGCTCCTTGAATTCCTTTGGCAAATTGATAATGATTAGAAGAATGTTCATTAAATATTCCCATCTTAATTATTGATTATATAATCAGTAAAGTTTTTTGAAAAGGTTTTCTTTGGTTTATTGATATAAAGAAATGAGAATGGTTTTTTGTTGCCGTTTTATACACATCTTTATCAACCCCTAATTCAGATGATATTCTGTTAGCTTCCCTAGATGAAGGAAATTCATATAAACATTAATGAGAACAATTAAGTCGAATATCTTTGGGAGTTTTGTAAAATGATTGGCTCAGATAAATCACTGAGCAATTCTTATGTCGACCTTGAATAAAATAATCTATGATTTGTCTCTGGTTATTATTACAGACATAATCATCAAATATCACAAGTTTTTGATTGTCTTCATAACCCATTTCTGTTACTGGAATTATTTCATCATTACTCACATTAAGTATTTCATAGCCGAGTTTATGAGACAACTCCATCATTTTTTGGATTAATCTCTTGTACTTATCCTGCTCCAAATTACGAGCGTAAAGATAAATCTCATCATAATAGAGTAATGGTTTCATTAACATATGATAAAGCAAATTAGTTTTACCACTTCCACTATTTCCACAAATTAACATTCGAAATGTATCTGATGGCATAAAATGATACAACTGTTTGAATTTTTTATCGCTGTTATCATTGCTATCATAATTTGGTATCTCCATTTTATATATTAAATATACTAATGCGGCGTAGCCAAGGGAGGGGTAAAAGGGGAACCGTAGGTTCCCCCATTATATAATTATTATATAAATGGATATTGAAGAAATAAAAAAATATGCTAAAAATAAGATTGAAGGTGGTGAACTTACTAAACAGGTGAGACAACGAATAAAAGAAACTACTTGGGATAAACAAAATCTGAGAGAAGGATTTAGTGAGACGTTTAAACCTCTGATTTCTCAGTTTGAAGAACCTGAGGATCCAAAAAGGAAAAATATTTTTACTCAAAACCAGGAAATGTTGCAAAATCAATTAGCTCTTACAGAAGACATTAAAACCAATCAAAAAGCTATTACTGATGGATTTAGACTGTTTGAAAAATTAGCTAATATGGAACAACAAAAATTAGAAAAAGGAAAAGACGAAGAAGAAGATGAAGAAAAAGATGAAGATGAAGAAGCTCAAGCTCCAATAGAGCAAAAAGAGGATAAAACTCAAATAACAATAACTAAAGATTATTTTGATAGATTTTTACTTAATAAAAAATCACAAGATATACTAATAGAAAATGATTTCAATATTCTCCCTTCTTATTATTTTGATAAAAATACAGATATTAAAGAACTTGATAAATTAATCGGTACTGTTAAATCAGATTTAGAAGGTCTTCATGATCAACTTAAAAACATAGCAAATTTTCCAACAAATAAAAAAGGGTATTTAATAGCTGTATCTACAGCAACAAAAAAAGGCCCTACTGTAAAAACACAAGAAAAAATAGAAACTTTCAATGTATTAAGCATATATTTAAAAAATTTAATTGATCTTTTGGAATTTAGAAACCAAACTGGTTCTGGAATGTTTTACAGCAACCCACAAGAACTATTAAATAGATTTGAATTACTCAATGGATCACTTGCCGCAGGAAACAATGGTGTATTACCTGAATTCATTCAAATAGCTCATCGACTAAGAGATCTTGGGATTATTACTAATAAACAACTTAGCACACTTTTAAAAAAAGTTATCTAATGGGGGAACCTGCGGTTCCCCCAAAACCCCCTCCCTTGGCTTCGCCACATTAGTATAATTATAAGATAAATGAATGAAAGCGCTATTCATATTTCCTCTGTTAAAAGAGAAAAAATAGGAGTAAACAAACCCCATGATTTCTTTGTTAAATTTAATCCTCCTTTGAAACTTGACCCACAATTCAAGCATTTTCTCGCCTTGGATAGGTTGTCTATGACTTATTCTTGGTACAACATCAGAAGTAATTATGGAAACAATAAAATCAAATACACCCATGATGGAACAACATGGCAAACTATTACCTTTTCAGATGGAATGTATTCTTACTCTGATTTGAATGATTACATTCATCAATACATGGATCAAAAATCTCATCACACAACAGACTCTAAAGGTGTAAAGAATTACTCAATAAATCTGTCTTTTATTCTCTCTACCTATCGAGTACTGGCAACACTTGAGGGTAATTATCAACTTGATTTGAGAGGAACAGATTTTGGAGACCTCATCGGATTTGAAAAGAAACTGGTGACTAAAACTGAGTATGGAACACGACTCCCAAATATTACAAAATCGATTGACTCCCTTAACATAAACACAACTGCTATAAAAGACTCTGTTGTAAATGGTGTAAATACAAACACAATTGCTGTTATTCCAACTGACAATCTTACAAGGTCATATCCTTTTACTTTCGAACCAAGGAGGACACTGTACTGCCCTGTAAGTTCTAATACTATTTCTGAAATGCACATAACAGTAAATGATTCACTCGGTCAACCTATTGACTTGAACGGTATTGATTGGTTTATGACATTGCTACTTCGTTATACTGATCCCATTGATAATATAAATATATAAATAAAAATGATGCGACAATCAGAGTTTAAAAAAAAATATGATCCTGATACAGGAAAGTTTTCAAGAAAACATATATATGGAGAAGGAATAATGGATTCAGTAAAATCTTTTTTAGGTAAAAAACCAACTAGAAAAAAGGTAACATTTGCTCCACCACCCAAACCAACCCCTTCCAGTTCAAATAAAAAGGCTGGTGAAAAAATAATAAAAATGCTTTCTGGTAAAAATCCTCCATCTCGTAAAATGACTCAGCAAGAAATCAATAATAAAGTGTTACAAATTATGACTGGAGCTGGAAAAAAATAATATAATCTAATACTAAATAAAATGAAGTCTTTTAGAAACCCAAAATATCTTGAAAGATATGAAGATGTTGTTTTTTACCTTGAAAATAATATTGAAATTGCCCCAGAAAACAACACCAGTCAAGTTAGAAATAATCTTAAATTCATTGCTGACAATACAGGTGAAGTCACTCCATTTGATTGGTATAATGCTAGAATAGCACTTGATTTTAAAGTTCAGCAATATGATGGAACTGATTTTGTTATTGGTGCTAATGTAAATGATAATAGTCTTACTGCTAATAGATTAGCTCAAATTACTGCATATGAAGCTGACCAAATGGGAATAGTAAATGGCGCTAATTCTTTTATTTCAAGGTTATCTGTGTTGGCAAATGGTAAAGAACTTTATCAGTGTAATTACGCCAATCATAGTGTAAATATAAAAAATTTGCTTGAGTATAACAAATCATATGCTGATAGTGTGGCAACAAATGAATTTTATTTTCTTGATACATCTACAAGTGCTAATAAAAATAGATTTACTAGACGAAATGTTACTCATCGACAAGATGGAGCTAACCCTGGTGCAGATCAAGCAGGCCTTATGTTAGATAACACTACTGCAACATATAATGAAGGATTTGCAAAACGAAAATCTATGCTTGGAACTTCAAGAACGGTACATTGTGAAATTCCTCTAAATAGATATTCTTTCTTTGAGGCACTTGAAGATAAACTACTTCCAAACACTAAAATCGAAATAAGCTTTGAGATTGAAAAAGATGATAATCTTATATGGAGGAGTGGAGGAAATCGTTGCCGAGTAGTCATATCACGTCTTCAACTGTTTGTGCCTAGATTAATATTCAATTCAGAAGGAAGTAAGATTTATATGAGTGAGTATCTCAGACCATACAAATGGACTTATCTCAATGAAGTTGTTCAACCTAACCTCGCTAACAACCAAAGAGTTGGTAATTTTAAAATTACAAACGGAATTTCAAAACCAAGACATGTATTTGTTTTCTTTATCAATACTCCAAATATTGAATCACAGACAGCAAATCCATTTTTATACAATACTTTCAGTGTTTCCACAGATCCGCGAACTCTCGATAGATGCTATCTTGAAGTTGGAAATGGAAATGAATACCCTGATATTCATTACAAACCTTCAGAAGATCCTTCAAGAGTTTTTAGAGATGTGATGTCTTATGTATATGCCAACAATGATTTTCAAGGTGGAACACTTCTTAATAGACAAAATTTTGAGAATATTTTCCCGTTTGTGTATTTTGATTTGACTAAACAGAAATTAGACATAAAAGATGGAGTTACAAAACTATCTTTTCATTATGAATTGTCAGGTGCTACTGCTGCAAATTATAATATTTACGCTCTTGTACTGCATGAGAGAGAAGCAGAAATAGAACAGCAAAGTGGAAAACTACTTCTTAGAGCATAGGGGAACCTACGGTTCCCCCTATGACCCCCTCCCTTGGCTACGCCGCATTAGTTACCTTTAGAAATAATTTAATATAACATAATATATAAAATGACAACTTATATTGAATATGGCGTAACGCTTACAGATGGTCAAAAATCAAAACTGTTAAACGCAATTAAAAAAAAATCAGCAATATCACTTCGATTAAAACATTCTCATCTTCAAGGACCTGATGAGTTAATGTTAACCCAAAGACAGTTAGCGAAGATAAAAAAATCATTGGCAAATGGGACAGGAACAGTTATAAAAATAAGTGAAACACAGATTAGAAGTTTAGTAAAACATGGTGGAAACTTATTTACTAGTTTAATAAGACTTGGTTCAAAACTTCTTCCTTATGCAATAAAGGGAGTTTCAAAAGTTGCTCTTGAAATTGCTAAAGGAGCTGCAACTGCACTTGGAGAGCTTGGATTAAAAAAACTGTTTGGAAAAGGTATTTCAATTCCAAAAAGGTTTTTCCCATTTTTACCTCCTATTGCTAATGAGTTTACCAAAGCACAAATAGATCAGATTAACAAAGTTTTTAAAACAGGGGGTCGATTGGTTATTAAACCAACTAAAACCCAAATAGAAGGAGGATTCCTGGGAACACTTGCATCAATCGGAATTCCAATGGCACTTAGTCTTCTTCCAAAGTTGTTTGGATCTGGTTTACAGGTTGATAGTGGATCGTCTAGTAACACAAGAGGTGTTTATGTTCCACCCTCACATGGAGAAGGTTATTACCCACCTCCCTTTAATGGTACTTGGGAAAATACAATAGGAATGGGGGCAAAAAAAAATTCCAAAGGCAAGGGAAAAAAAAAGTCCAAAGGCAAGGGTTTGCTACTGGGAAAAAACAGCCCATTCAACTCAATTCCCATAATAGGCTCCATTTTGTAATTAAACCCCTTTCAAACTTTGACCTTATGGAATGGGTGAAAAAACTTGGTATTAAACATCTCAGAGGAATTTACAGTCGAGACCGTTTGCCAAATAAGATAAAAAAAGAATGTGGAATAATCAATCTTGATGATATTCAAGGACCTGGCACACACTGGGTTTGTTATAGAAACTTGGATTCAGTAGTTGAGTATTTTGATCCATTTGGCCTGATAATGCCAAGTCTGGCTTTGAAGTATTTTAATACTTCTGGAAAACATATTTTTTATTCGATAGATGAAATACAAAATCGCAACACTGTTCTCTGCGGTTATTGGTGTCTTTACTATTTGTTGGAAAGACAAAATGGAAAAAATATTCTTGATGTAATACATAATCCTCATTTTGATAATGACAATAGCGATTTTATAAAAGCTTTCTTTGGTGGGTGAACTTGGTTCCCCCCTCCCTTGGCTACGCCGCATAACTTAAGATTAAATATAACATTTTATATTTAATCTTTATCCACTGGTGAATCCTTTAGCTTTTTAATCTTCTCAACTTTTTCTTTTAAAACTTGAACATTATCAACTATGCCATCAAATTTTAAGTAAATATCAATAAGTCTAAAAAGTTTCTTCTTTTTATCAGACTTTATTTTCAACCAAGAATAATCTCCTCTTTTTATTTTTTCCCACATCTCACATTCACCAGCCATTAAAACTCGTGAAAGATCTGCATTTTTATTTCTAAGAGTCTCAAACTCATCATTTATTTTTGTCCTTACTTCTTTCTCAAAATCTTTGAGAGTTTTAACATCCATATTTTTTTCTATCTCAGAAAAGAATTTAGCTTCCATTTATCTTTAGTTTATATTAATACGTTAACTAAAAATAAAATTCTTTCTTCAATTTTATCTAACTTTTCATTCATGTTTTTTTCAATTTTATCTAACTTTTCAACTATTTTTTCTTCAATTTTATCTAACTTTTCATCTATGTTTTCTTCACAACTACCTAAATCCTTATTAATTGAATCTAACATTTCTTCAATTATATGCAACCTGCCTTCTTTTAAATTAGGCAAAGGCACTGGCATATTCATAGGCATTGGCCTATTTTTATTCAATCTTAGATCTTTGACCATTTTATTATAGGATTATATTAAATTAAATAATTTCCCTTTATCATCCTGCATAGTAAACCAGTCTCTTCTTTTATTTCCATAAGGACCTCAAATATTTTCTTGAATCGCCCGTCATTCTTTAATCTTGCAATATTAACATATTCAAAACTCTCATTTAACAAGTTATATATCTCGTTAAGCTCACTTTTTACAAAATCAACCCTTGTTGACATTTTTATCTAAACATTATACTAAATGAAAGAATCATATTGTATTAAAGATAAAAGGGTAACTCCTTGCACTGAGCCAAGTGGTTACCAAACTGATAAAAGAGGAAGAACTCAATTCTTTTGTACATGTGTGGTTTGTGGAATTAAAAAAGTAAGATATGTAAAGTCAAAAAACTAGTTAGCCCGTCTGAGAAGGCGGGCAAGCAAACTGGAGGAGATGTTTTTGACACTGTTGTTGGAACAGCTGCAGAAGCATTTACTGAACATGCTCTTCCTTGGATGGGTCGAAAAGCAGTTGAAATGGGTCGGTATGGAGCTAGTGAAGCAATGAGGAATAAAAAACTACAGAAGAAAGCTGTAAATTATGGGATCAATAAATTGACTCCTTTTATTCAGGATAGTGTTGGATCAGCAATGGATCAACTTTCTACCAAAATTAGACCAAAGAAAAGATATAAAACTAATAGACCCGATTTGGATGGATCAGGAATTGATTCAATGACTGTTGTAAAAAAAGCACCAGATATAGCAATGTCAACTACTCAAGAATTGATTCCATCGTTGAAACCAGTTTATGATCGATATAAATCTGGTGATATCATGAAATCAGCTTTTGGATCGGATCATGGAATTACTTCTGGTAAATTCTGGAGAAGACCAACAGCAGCTGAAGAAGCCAAGATGGGAATAATAAAAAAAGGTTCTAATCCTAAATTATTTTTTAAATTTGAAAAACCTTCAAGAAGAATGAAAAAGTCAAGATTTTTTGAAAATAATCCAGAAGCTCTGACAGATATGAATAACATTATTTCATCTAATCCTGATACATGGCCACAAATATTAAGAACCAAATATCAGATTATTGTTGATGAACACTTCTAGGAAAATAATCCTCTGACAAGTTTTGGAAGTGGAGTTGATATTCATAAAGCCATTTTAAAAGTCGCTCCACGTAAAGGATTTACACTTCCTGGTCATAAGTATACTGGCCCCGGTAATCCACTGGAATCTCAATTAAAATATGATCCTCAAACTGGTGAGATATTGGAAATTTTTGAACAACCAACTGGAAGAACAGATGCTGTAAGTATGCAACACGATGTTGATTACTCTGTATGTGGTAATAAACCAAAAAACGAACAAGTTAAATGTAAAAATGAAGCTGATAGGAAAATGGTAAAATCATTAGATTCTATTCCTTGGAAACAGAGACAATGGGGCCATTCTTTGGCTAGAACAATGATTAACACAAAACAAAAACTTGGACTTGGTCTTCAAAAAAACGCGCGTCGGCGTTGAGTAGTGATTGGTCTCAACAATTGGCCGATGAACTTCACAAACCAATCACAAGAAACTTTTCAAAAAGACCAGTAATCTCAAACGGGATTGATGAAATCTGGGCTGCTGATTTGGTTGAAATGCAAAAGTTTAGTAAATGGAACAGGGGGATTAAATATTTGCTGATGGTTATTGATGTGTTTAGCAAGTATGGTCAGATAAGGGGATTAAAAGACAAAAAAACTGAAACTGTTAGTAAAGCATTTGATGATATTTTTGAAAGTGGTCGTAAACCAAAGATGTTGTGGACTGATAAAGGTTCTGAGTTTATCAGCAAACATTTCAAAGATTTTCTGAAGAAAAAAGGTATTAAACTTTATCACACTGAAAATGAAGAAAAATCTAGTGTTGTTGAGAGATGGAATAAAACAATGAAAAACAGAATGTGGAAAATGTTTACTGTGAATAACAACACTGTTTACGCGGATAAGATAGATAAACTAGTTAATGATTACAATAATACGAGACATTCTAGTATTAAAATGGCTCCTGTTGAAGCGAGTAAAAAGAAGAATGAGAAAAAAGTTTGGAATTATTTGTATGGTGATTCTATTTACTTGAAACCGGGTAAACCAAAGTTTAAGATTGGTGAGCATGTTAGAATTTCAAAGTATAAGAGAAAGGTATTTGATAAAGGTTACACACCAAACTGGACTGAGGAGATATTTGTGATTAAACAGATTATTCCAACAAAACCTGTTACGTATTCAATTGTTGATCTGATGTCGGAATCAATAAAAGGATCTTTTTACGAACAAGAATTACAGAAAGCAAAACAGCAGACTTTTAGAATAGAAAAAATTATCAGACGAGATAACAAGAAAAAAATGGCATTAGTAAAATGGAGTGGATACCCTGATAAATTTAACTCATGGGTGAGTTTTAAGGAGTTGGTTAATTTTTAATACAAAATTTGTATTAAAAATCTTAATCAGTTTCTTCCTCCTTATCAGAAATAACTAAATCTGAGATATTACCATTCTCAACAGTCTCATCATCACTTTCACTATCACCTTCTTCCTCAGTTATTGTTAATAAAGATTCCCGGGGTTTCAATGGTTTAACATAACACTCATGAACTTTTATTTGTAAAGATGTTACAGTCTTACTTATGAATATTCCTTCAACTATCAATGCCATTTTGACATTGCAGTACTGATCGACATATTTTAAAGGATTCAAAGCTTTTTTCTCCTTGGTATTGAATAGAGAAAGTATTTTCTTTGACTTCTCAGAGTAAATAAGTTTTGCATATAGAACTGGAGCAGCTGACTCATCTTTTCGTGTTTTCTTTTTCCCTTTTTTATCAGTATATTCAACCTGTTTGTAATAAAAAGGTGAAGACAGGGTTGATGCCATCTCAGGGCCATATTCACTTTCAAGATGATGGCAACATAATTCCCTGAGATTATTTAGGGTATCAAAAAATGCTTTTTCCTTTTCGTTTGGTTCACTATCTTTACTCCAGAGACAAACTGGAATACTATAACCAACTAACTTTCCTGTTTCTTGGTTTTTCTTTTCACTTACTCCAAAAGAGAAAAGAAGAGGAGTTTCAATTACTAGCGATCCTTTCTTTCCATTTGGGTATTTCACTTCAATTGGGATTCGTTTGTATTTTATTTTGCTATCCTTTACTTTGAATTCTTTGGATTCATTAAAAATAATATTTTCTGGTGTGAGACGATCATAACTTGACAACTGCATTTTTATATAATGGAAGTGATTTCTTTAATTCATTTTAAAGTTTATATTCTTTTTTCCCACTTAAATAATAATCTTTAACAATCCCATTTATTAATTTATCTAAAGGATTTTTTATATTATTAACATAAGTTTTATATAAAGACATACACTCTATATCATCACTATCATCGGGAAAGTATTTTCTTAGCAAATCATCTTCGTAATTAATAATATAAAAATCATCATGAGTGCCAGCAGGTGATCTCAATGGAAAAATAAAGGTTCTTTCTTTATGTATTTCATTTTTATCAAATTCACAAAACTCATTCTTCAATTTTTTTATGAAAGGCGCCATTTCTTTCTTTATCTTATCAAATTTTTTACCTTTTGTTTTATTCAAGCCATTTACCAAGATGCAATATAAAATTAAATCCACCTCCATTTCAGCATATTTACTTACTTTGTTTTTATATTTTAAATCTAATAATTTTTCCATTATATGAGGAAACTTAAATGTCAAACTAACAAAAAAATCAAGATTTGATAATTTTATTTTCCTTTTCTCCTCATCTTTTTCTTCTAATATTTTTTCTACTCTTTCTTTTATATTTATCTTTGTATAACCCATTTCTGTATCTCCACCCATTATTAAACTTTTAATATTCCTAAACAAATCAGCTAAAATCATATTTCTTTCTTCCTTAATTTCACTATTGTATCTATCAAAGTAGTTAAAATAAATACAAAACAAAAAATTATCCACATTTTGCATAAAAGCAAAATTAGGATCAATTAAATCATCTTTAATAAAATAAAAATGATGATCATAACCCATTTTTTTTATTATAGGATTATATAATCCCTTTATAAATGATCACTAGTGGCCCTGAATTTAATAAATTCCTTGTTGAACCAGGGATGGAAATCGAACCATTTGATCCAAAACTAACAAAAGAAATATTTCTGAATCATCCTTATAAAATTCTTATAAATGAACTCAACAAAGATCCCCCAAACTACAGCAGATGGGGCCATACAAACATCATTGATTTTTACTTCAAAATGCTGGATGATATGGTAAAAAAACTTGTTTATCGCATTAATGAAGGAAATGATGATTATTTAGGTATTATAAGAGATTAAAACTTGCAGAACTTTCAAAACACTATACCCGATCCCACCCCACCCACCCAAACATTTATAACAAGATGAATTGACTACCAATTTCCCGTCATTTTCATCAATTACCCAGAACACTGGTGTAATATTAAAATCAAACTACTCTATATAGAGTAGTGAAAAGAGGATGATTTACCATTCAAAAAAACACCCGATTAATTTCTGTCATTTCCGCGAGCCCGTAGGGCGAGCTATTAATTTCTGTCTTTTCCACAATTTCCAAAATTAATCAGGGTTTTTAATTTTTTTGAGTTAGAAATTTTTCAAAATTTGGAAAAAAACCCTGATTAATTTCTGTCATTTTTGTACTAAGTGGTTTCATGACAGAGTTAATCAGGAAATGACAGAAATTAATCGGGTGTTTTTTTGAATGGTAAAGCATCCTCTTATAACTACTAGAGAAGTTAGAAGATTACTGAAAAATTAGTCTTCAAGTAAGATTTTGTGTTCAAGCAGTGGATTACTGTGTAGAATCGAAACCCTGTTTCAGTTTTCACCGAGTCTTGTTGTCGTTGTTAAGCCTTTTGTTGCGGCTGTTACGAAAACAATAAACCAGGAACAATACGCTAGCTCATAGATACTAATCAGTTCTAATGCAGGCCCGTTTTGAAGCGCGTTAGGTAAACGGACTCTTGTTAACGAACTTCTCACTAACTAGTTTGAAGCGCGTTAACGTGGATGCTTATCCCTGAGCTGTACTGTAAGTGAAGATTTTCGGGCTGCAGAATTATATAAGAACCGAGTTCTTTTCATTTATAAATCTTGAATTTAAATTTACAAGTTAAAGATTACTGTTTATTGTGACACGGACGCCCTAGTGGGAGTGTCCCATCTTATCTGTTTGGTGTCATGTAACTAGAGAAATATAACTTACATGTACTATCCCGCGGGGTACTCCTCGGAATTCTTGGTGGGGGTGTGCCATCAAGTTGTCTAAATTCTGACCCTATTTCAGACAAAAAATGTCATCTTTCCCGCCCGTTTTCAGACCAGACCTTTAAAATCCATACCCCTTTTCAGACCTGGCTCGAAAACCATACTCGACTCTAGAGAAAACTTTTTACCCGTTTTCAGACCAAAAAGGTGCAAAAATCATAATCTTTGGGGTGGCACATACCTATATGGCTTATAGAAGGGGTTTTCCCACCCCCCCTCCCCCCCAGGGGACTTTCTAACACCTTTTTCTGCATCGTTGTTCATCTGTTTGCTAAGAAGCCCCCAACTTAGAACACTACTGAAAGATCATTTTGATCATCAGCAAACTTTATGAATAATCAGATTTACAACCTTCTTACTATTTTACTTTTTATTTTGTGATGCTATTATCAAAATACATAAATAAAGTAGTCTATTTGCCATATAATCAATTTTTAATCTCCAAGGTTTTGGGAATTGTCCTCGTTTCGATCTTTCTTAATCCTGAAGGCCCTCAAAAACGCCCGCAATGTACCCTCAGAAAACCTAAATCTTCCAACGCCCCCTACCCTCCAAGAAACAAGTGCAGCCGTTTTGGTTCGTCTTCTCGTCGGAACGCACTCTTACAGAAAAAAAAAACCCTGGTTACCGGCCTGGCCGAGGGCAAGAGAGAATGAGCTTTCTCTTTCGGAGGATAATTCTTTAGATTAATTTCCTGCCTCCTCCTACATCTCTGACCTCAGATCTTTCGCACCGCCGTATCTCAACCAGGAACGAAAAACACTGAACAACTACCTGCTACTCTGGAAATTGATGTTTTCTGTCTTTCAGTGCTTTGACTCAACAAATTCGCACAGTGGAAGGTGGGAGGAAGAATTTAGATTCGTTGTGTGAGACAGACACGTTCCATCAAGCGAGACATTGAACTTCCGGTTGCTATTCATGAAGCCCACGACAGTCAGCCTGTTTGTTGCTTAAGTTCGCCTTTATGTTTGACATGAGAACACAATGTGTCACAGGCTAAAGATAAAGAATGGTTAATTAAATTAACATTTCAAGGGTGGTTTCTTGTTTTTTTTTTTTATTATTTCTCTTTTTTTTTTTTATTGAAATCACGATTATATCGTTTTCCTTTCATATTTCTATACACTGTTTATATTCCCCTTCCTATTCCGGTTCCTATTTCATTTTTCCCCTTATTCTTCCTATATAATCTGAATGGGAACTAAATTATAGTAAATGATGTCCCTGTTTTTTATATAAGTTTTTGTTCCCGTTCCGGTTCCTATTCCAGGCTTTTCCAGACGCCTCGTGCGATAGGGGTGCCATCACGCAAGACGTCTAGCTAAATAAAATGAAATAAAGTTAAAATGAATAATAGAAATAACAAAAGTCTCCTTCTTGAATCGATCTGCGGACGTAATGTTAACAATTTCGCTTGGTAACGCATTCCAGCTCCTGATTCCAGTCTCTGAAGAAACAAACAAAAAACCTTAAAATAAAGGGAAAACCCAACCTCGTTCCCAGGGTTCTCTCCTACCCGCCCTGGGAACGAGGTTGGGAAAATTAAAGCCTAAACGGGTTTTGTCACTCTGCAGAAAGTAAACGGGTCAAAAATAGGGTAAGTTCCCATGGTGAGTTTTGACTATAGGGTGTCACAAATGCGTACAATATAACCATGTCAAGATTCCCATATTTCTTTACACTATAGACAGTCTTGAAAATACTTAAATGTTTTAATCGTTTATCGCCGACGTTTGAACGCAATTGTGCATTTAAGCGAAGCTTGAAAATAATGTTTTAAGCAAATGGTTATTTTTAGCGTAAAATCGATTTACTTTCACCATGGAATTGTTCAAGGCTATTTGCTTACTTCACCATAAATAAAGAAATGAAAGGAGATGTACAATATTGTTACTTTTTTGCCGAAGTTTTTCTTCAACATCCTGTATCTAAAGCACGTAGTAAATAATTATGTTATAAGCAAACAATTCAGTTCAGGATTAAAAACCCGGTGATTTGCAGAAAATTAAACTAGGACACCGATTAACATGGTCATCAGACACTTTTTGTGAGCTGGGTGATACGCTTTCAAAGTTAACCTAACGCGCTTTTCAGGTTCTTTTCTTATGCCACTTAACATTGTATTAGTGATGGCCTAACCGAAAAGGACAATAAACTCTGATAGGCGTTGCGCAGCAAAGCGAAAATGAGTAGACGGTGGTTTTCTGTTTCCGTCTGTCATTAGAAACGTAAACTTTGCGGGCCGCTATTCTGTTGCTTGTACTTGAGAGATATACCCATTAGTTCACGATTTATTCCACGGTTTTTTTTTTAACAATAAATAGTTGTAGAGGTTGATGACGAAGTTAGCCGCTTACAGGGTAAGACTCCTTAGTGTAAACAGTGTAAACCTGTATCATGGAAACCAAGAAACTTATATGTGGACAATGTCACTGGCAACTGGACAGTTTTCTACCGACACATTTCACCACACACATTCGAATGGTCATAGCCACGGCCCTTTATTGGTGAATTCCCTTAGCCTATTAAAATGGTTGCTCAGTTCAGTAGGCGGTAACCATGAGTTGGCCAGTGGCCCCGAATAAGAACCTCTTCCTGCGATGATGTCATTGTTGTAAGCCACCATTCCTTAAAAGGTTTTAAGTTCCATTTTGTGCACATGAAAGTTGTGGGTTACTGTTTAATTCCTTAATTGCTGATGCTGCTTAATGGGAACTAAACAAACTTGGTTTTGGGAAGCCAAGTCCCAGCGAGATCTCTTGAATTATTCAAAAGGTCTTAGACACCTTATAGCGGACAATTTTCAAGTTTACGCCTCTGCCCAAAGTGCTCTGCTGCCAATGAACAACAGTGATCTTTTTTATTACGTATTTCACCACAACAAGCATTCTTTAGAATTACTCCTCTAGGTTTCATTGATTACTTGGTTCTACTGTTTACTTGAAATACTTTTCCATGTTGAACTGTCTTTGTACCTTTTTCCGTCCACGCCAGCTGGCAATAAGTCTTTGGTAAACCGTTTCTCGGCTTTTCATTACTAACACGAACATGCAATGATTGCTTAACCAAAACTTTTTCCGAGTTACCCGTGAAAGTGTGCAATTTCTTATGGTAAGTAAGTTAAAAGGAGCATAAGCCTTTGTGACTCTACATAAAGACTGGACTTCAAGGTAACTGATGAGTTCATTGCAGTAGCAGTATAGGGCACAAATGTAATGATAAGACAAGTTTAGTTTAGTTTAGTCCGTAAATGCAATAATGTCCCCAGTGTAATGGTCACAATAATATCACAAGGGTGCCTAGGGTAAATTTTCAATTCAAACAATTATCTTAAAACATTTGTTAAAAGGGCCGAAAAAATGAACAGGTACATGTAAAATATGCCCAGTGGTGAACAATGGACGCTTTCGAGACATATTTCACCATACATGCTTTTAATGCGATCTTTTGACTCCATTAGGAAACTTACTTGTCAGCGGCTAAGAAGTTCATAGCTGTTCTTAATTCATTAGAGTTAGTTTTCGATCATTCTAGATGGTAGCTCATTTCAGTAAGGCGAGGTCCTACAGTGCCCTGTAGGGAACACCACGAGTTCAAGAATTATAAGGTAATTAATAATTCTTGAACTCGTGGTGTTCCCTACAAGGCACTGTTAAAGGTTTTCGCCATGCCGTGGACATGTTGTGTAAATCTTTGATTGCTGATGTTATCTACAAGAGGTTTAAGTATCAAATAAGGCGAATACGACATTAAATAAGACACAAAAACTTAGTCTGAGACAAACGTCTTTAATTCCACGTTATAAAAAGAAGGGTGTTGTCTTCACTGACTTAATAACTCGAGATTACTTTAATAAGATCCTTTTTCCACCATGTTGGACAGGGGGTGATGGAGGAAGAATTTCACCTCTGTCGGAGGTGGTTAAGAGAGTAAATAAAGAAAGTCAGGAATACTCGGCATAAAAACGTATCTAAGGATGTCGGGCTTCAAACTAGGACAACGCAGGGATGTTCTAGTAGAACGTGAAAAACTGTTTCCTCAGCTGTATTAACAAAGGGGAAATTTTTCAGTTAACTACATCATTACTTTACGTTATTTTTTCTTTATGCCACAGGTGGGCTGTAAATACTGAATAACAAGATGTTTGTGCGAGGAAATTGAAAATGGTAAAAAATGATCCTTTTTGAAGATATCTCACCACCCGTGTTCTAGTCTCTAATACCTGTAAATTCTCAAGTCAATACCTATATTTTTTATTTATTTATTTATTTATTTATAGTAGTTTACTTAGTTTCTATTAAGATGTTAGTTCTGGTAAGGCAAATTAATATTTTGCTGCAGTTCTGATAAATTAATAATAAGTTACTAATAGCTGTGTAAATAAAATAGATCCAAACATAGCGTCAGTTGTGTGTAGGTTCACTGCTCTGCCAGAAAAATTTCAAGATATTTCCACGGCTTCATTGCCAAAGTGTTCTTTTGCCTCAAGTCATTTCCTGCCTCTTAACTTAACGTAACTTTTATGAATTTTGAACAATAAGCATTTTTTATATTAAGCGAATGCCTCATTAACTAAAACTCCGTGCTAATGATAATCAATTTTTAATATAATCTCATCAGCAAATGCACCTCTCAGTTTCTTCAAAACGACCGAAACCGTCTTATTCCATGCCCCTTAACTCTGAAACTAATTTAAGTAGGAAGGCCCTCGACTGTATTTTGCTCACGTAATCGACGCCTCACCAAACGAGATAAAAAAGTAACAAAGTAGTTAGAGGTGTAGTCAGTCAATGTTTGAATTTAACGCTTTCAAAGAACTACAGTGAAAGAGATACCTTTACCTGTCCATACTACGAGATGAATCCTTCCGCAATAAAACCTTCCCCATTAAATTTTTAACCTTTTTATCGCCGGGTGGAGTGTTTCAAATAATAAATAACAAGTGATATGTACATGAAGGTTAATGCTGATAAGACACATTTACATGATCAAAATATTGCACCGCATACATTCATTACAGCAAATCACTTCAATCTCACCGCCCACTGAAATCTTGGTTGTTAAATTTCTTGTCATTGATTCTCAAGCAGCCTGCATAGTTACACACCACCGGTCTTGTTGTTCATTCCCGCCTCCTGTAAACCCTTAATGTCCAGATCGTGGTTCCGTAAGCGGTAACCATGCGTTAGAGTTCCCGGCCTACTAATTTCCTGCAATATTCAGTGCTTTTCAAAGCTATCAGGCATCCTTTCCTTAAAGGTTCGTTTTATATTGTAGACATGAAAGTTGTTTGCTAAGTAAAACCATTGTTTGTTGATGCTACCCCATGAAAACAATGCAGATTGGGATGAGAGAACTGCGCATAGAGGGAAGCCTATGCTTTGCCAGTTTGGCAATAACTTATGATCTATTGAATCATCTCATGGGTTGCAAAAAACTTCCATTGCCACGAGAGAATATTCTTGTTACGCTTTTGTCCTATGTCATTTGATGGTAGTGCCCTGCGTGGGCAATAAAAATATTTAACAACAAGTTATTTTGAAAACGGAACTGACGGTGGTCAAAAATGATCATTTTGAATGGATAATTCACCATGACTAGAATCAGTTCCTTTTCTGAGTTTGTTTTTACCCTCTAGCTCTTACGTATACTGACCTTGAACACATTTTTCTCTCAATTAACGCAACAAAAAGTCGACTGACATGGTGAAGTCGCATTGTTTGTGCCCTGAGCTGTCTTTTCCGTATTTTAGTCTATACGACTGCTTTTTAACTGAGTAGTAACCCTTTTTTTTTTTCGTTTGATTCCCAGTGACAAGCACGTATTTAGCATGGGACAGGTATTTTAACGAAAAGCCCATTGCAGAAGGTTTTCGCCGCAATATTGTGACTTAAGCACTATGTGCATACGAGAAAAAAACTTCCGGCTCATTTTTTACTCTACAGTACATGGGTTCGACCTTAGCTACATACGTAGTGTATAGGAAGTTTATCGTCCGACAACGAATGATTTGCAAAGCTGAGCACTGTTACCAGAATAAGTTTCCTAATCACAGATCATTACTTTAAGAGATTTGTCTAAAGCTTCGGTAGAAATAAATAGATGACAGGAGGTCTGTGGAACAGACACTTGACGGTGGTGAGGAAAGGACACTTTTAAAACATATCTCACCATGCTTGCTCTTTTCTGCCATTCTGTCGCTTTAAGGTCTTTAGGCGTACACTTAGGAGTTTGGCTTGTAAGCGGCTGTCATGGACATTTAGTTGTAAATGGTTCATTTATTACCTTCTCTTCGTGGAGTCTACGTTCAAATTCGTAAGCTCTTGGCATTCCCTATGAGGCTATGATTTCTGAAACTTTTCGACATACTACCAGATGAATTCCTTAATATCAGCTTCATTTTATTTTTTCATTTTACTTTTTCTTCTAACTTTCTTGAATTCACGTAATGGCATTGTTCATTTTTTCCTGATTAAAAAATCAATAACAAATGATATGTACATGAAGGCTAATGTTGATGGAACACTTTTACTTGATCAATGTATTGCATCGGACGCATTCATTACTTGTTGACAAACAAAAACTCTTGGCTGTCTAATTTTTTAATTGATTCTCAAGCAACCTGCATACTGACACATCGGTCCTTTTGTTCATTCCCGCCTGCTGTAAACTCTTAATGTTCAGATCGTGGTTCCGTAAGCATGCGTTAGCGTTCCCCACTTATTTATCTTCCGCAATATTGACTGTGTTTCTAAGCCATCCGGCATTCTTTATTTTAAGGTTCGATTTATTTTGTTGACATGAAAGTTGTTGATTGCTACGTAAAACCCATGATTGTTGATGCTACTCCCAAAAAACATTACCTATTAGGATTCAAGAGAACTGCAAATATAGGGGAAAGCCTAATGCATCTGAAGCACTATGTGGATACAAGAACATCACTTAGCCCATAGTTTACTCTACACGGGTAGTGTATAGGGAATTCATCATCAGACATCACACGAGATTTTGATAGCCACTGTTACCAGAATAAATTTCCAAATCACAGATCATTACCTTAAGAGATTTATCGAAAGCCCCGATAGGGATGAAAGGATAACAAGAGGTCTGTAGGCCAGAAACTCGACGGTGGTGAGGGAATGAGGCTTTTAAGACACATCTCACCATGCTTGCTCTTTTCTGCGATTCTGTTACTCTCAAGGTGTGTAAGTGTACACTTAGGAGTCTTGATTTGAAGCGTCTGTTATGGAAATGTAATTGTTAATGGGTCATTCATTAGCTCGTCTTTGTGTGGAATGTACATCCAAAATTGTGAGCTCTTGGCATTCCCTATCACGTTATGTTTTCTGAAACGTGTCCACATACTACCAGAGGTATCTTTAATAAAAACTTCATTGTTTTTAAATTTTTTGTTAAAACGGAGGGTGTTTCAATGTTGTCAAATTCACGCAATGGCATTGTTCGTTTATTCCTGTCTGATTACATAATGAATAACAAGTGATATTTACATGGAGACTAATCCTGATGTGATACTTTTACATGATCAAAGTTTGCACGCATGCATTATTACAAAAAACTCGGAAAATCAATCCCGCTTCGCTAAAATCTTGGCTGTCTAATTTCTTATCATTGATTCTCAAGCAGCCTGCATAGTGACACACAGGTCGTATTGTTCATTCCCGCCTACTTTAAACTCTCAATGTTCAGATCGTGGTTCCGTTAGCGTTCTCGCCCAATTAATTTCCTGCAATACTGAGTGTTTTTCTTAGCCATTCGGTATACTTGAATTTAACGTTCGATTTACTTTGTTGACATGAAAGTTCATTGTTGTTAGCTACGACAAACCATTGTTTGTTGATGCTACCCCATGAAAATAATGCAGATTGGGATGAGAGAACTGCGCATAGAGGGAAGCCTATGCTTTGCCAGTTTGGCGATAACTTATGATCTATTGAATCATCTCATGGGTCGCAAACAACTTCCATTGCCACGAGAGAATATCCATGTTACGCTTTTGCCTTATGTCATTTGATGGTAATGCCCTTCGTGGCTAAAAAAAGTAAACAACAGGTTATTCTGCAAACGGAACTGGCGGTGGTCAAGAATGATTATTTTTAATGCACACTTCACCATGGCTAGAATCCGTTTTTTTTTTCTGAGTTTTATTGACTCTCTCACCCTTATGTTTTGTGACCTTGAAGACATTTTTCTCTCAATTAACGCAACAGAAAGTCGACTTTTTGCGCTCAGAGCTGTCTCTTCGTATTTTAGTCTATACGACTGCTTTTTAACTGAAAAGTAACCTCTTTTGGGTCGTTTGATTACTAGTGACAGGCACATTTTTAGCATGGGATAGTTAGTTTAACGAAAAGTCTATTGTAGATGGTTTTCACCTCAATAATGTGACTTAAGCACTATGTGCATATGAGAAAATAAACTTTCGGCTTTTTTTTTACTCTACACGGGTTCCAGTTTAGCTACATACTTAGTGTATTGGGACTTCCGGCATCGCCATAAAACACAAGAGATTTGGATAGTTGAACTCTGTTAACAGAATAAATTTTCAAATCAAAGATCATTCCCTTAAGAGATTTATCGAAAGCCCCGATAGGGATGAAAGGATAACAAGAGGTCTGTGGGCCAGAAACTCGACGGTGGTGAGAGAAAGACGCTTTTAAGACACATCTCACCATGCTTGCTCTTTTCTGGGATTCTGTTACTCTCAAGGTGTGTAAGCGGCCGTTATGGATATTTGGTTGTTAATGGTTCATTCATTACTTCGTGTTTGTGGAATCTACGCTCAAATTCGTGAGGTCTTGGCATTCCCTATGAGGCTATGATTTCTGAAACGTGTCGACATATACAGTACCAGATGAATTCCTTAATATAAGCTTTATTTCATTTTTCCATTTTTTAACACGGGTAGAGTGTTTCAAATCTGTTCAGGCTTTTTGCAATTTGTTCCTGATTACAAAATGAATAACTAGTGATATGTACCGTGAAGAAGACTTATAATGATGAAACACTTTTACATGATCAACGTATTGCATTGCATGCATTCATTACGTGACAAGGCACTTTCATCCATCTTCACTACAATCATTGGCTGTCTAATTTGTTGTTATTGATTCTCAAGCACACTGCATACTGACACATCGGTCCTTTTGTTCATTCCCACCTGCTGTAAACTCTTAATGTTTAGATCGTGGTTCCATAAGCATCTGTTAGCGTTCCGACTTATTAATTTCCTGCAATACTGAGTGTTTCCCTAAGGCATCCGGCATCCTTTAATTTACTGCGTATATAGGGGAAAGCCTATGCTTTGCCATTTCGGCGATTCCTTATGATATCTTGAATCATCTCACGGGTCGCAAACAACTTTCATTGCCACGAGAGAATATCCATGTTACCCTTTTGCCTTATGTCATTTGATGGTAATGCCCTGCGTGGCTAAAAAGAATAAACAACAGGTTATTTGCAAACGGAGCTGACGGTGGTCAAGAATGATCATTTTTAATGCACACTTTACCATGACTAGAATCCGTTTTTTTTCTGAGTTTTATAGACTCTCTCGCCCTTACGTTTTGTGACCTTGAAGACATTTTTCTCTCAATTAACGCAACAGAAAGTCGACTGACATGGTAAAGTCGGCTTTTTGCGCTCAGAGCTGTCTCTTCGTATTTTAGTCTATACGACTGCTTTTTAACTGAGTAGTAACCTTTTTTTGTCGTTTGATTACTAGTGACAAGCACGTTTTTAGAATGGGATAGTTAGTTTAACGAAAAGTCTATTGTAGAAGGTTTTCACCGCAATAATGTGACGTAAGGTGGCTCGACTGGATTTTTTGGGGGTTATATCTCCAAGTTTAAGCATTAACTACGTCGCCATGAGTAAAGATATGGAAAAAAGATTACCACAACTGTATTATATAAAGATGAAAATTTCTTATGATTTGGGTTTTATCGCAATCGGAGTCGCCATGGCAACGTAACGACGCCATTAAGTTTTTCATTTATTTTTGTGTTTCTCTGTACCAGGAGGCTTTTTGAGAAATCGCTTAACGGAGTATGTAACTGCCATAATTGCCTCAATTATGGCAAAGTTTGAACAAATTCTATGAGCGCGTTTTCGAAATATTTTGAAACGAAGTTTTAAGCATCATAAAAACAGCGAAATAGCATGCTATCCAAACAATTAGCTAATTTTTTAAGAAAATGATAAGCTTTGGAAACGCGGCTTCATCTCATAGTAGTTTGATTCCATTGAAAACCTCCTACAAAAAAAGAGGGGAATTGCTCTGGGCGATCGTGAGTAAGAAGAATTTTATTAACTTGCATTCAGCTGCTTTTGTTACAGTTTCTGCACGTAATTTGGTCCCCGCCTACAAATTTCGCATTTTTCAAAAAACCGCTCGATAAATTTTTTCATAAATTGGATAATCTTGAGATTAGTTGTCAATAAATATACCCTGCAAGTTTCAAGAACATTGAAAACAGGAAAGGCTTTCAAATAGTACCTCCAATATGACCAATTTTTCCCCCAGATTTTGTGTTTACAAGCTAGCGCCCGCATTATTCACAAGCATTGTTTCGAGTTTCATATGCACGTGCACATTTAGCAAAAAGCAGTAAATTTGCATCAAAAAGAACTCTCGATTACTTTCGGAAGAAATATCCGGAATATGCTAATAATTGGCTTCTGTCACAGATAGAAGTGAGGGCCGAAACGGTGAACGCCACGGCTCGTCATGTAGGATGCAACACTTAATTATCTTACTCGGGTTATTACATCACAGAAACTCTTACAAAGAGATGCTGTGATGTTATAATACATCACTAATTTCTTTACCCGGTTATTAGCATATTCCGGAGATTTAACCGAGGGTCCTTTTTGATGCAAATTCTATCTTTTTGCTAAATTTGCACGTGCATATGAAACTTGAAAACAACGCCAGTGAATAATGTGGACGCTCACTTGTAAACACAAAATCTGGGGGAAAAATTGGTCATATTTGAGGTCCTATTTGAAAGCCTTTCCTGTTTTCAATGTTCTTGAAACTTGCAGGGTATATTTATTGACAGTTGATCTCGGGATTATCAAATTTATAAAAACATTTATCGAGCGGTTTTTTGAAAAATGCGAAATTTGTAGGCGTGGACCAAATTACGTGCAAAAACTGTAACAAAAGCAGCTGAATGCAAGTTAATAAAATTCTTCTTACTCACAATCGCCCAGAGCAATTCCCCTCTTTTTTTGTAGGAGGTTTTCCATGGAATCAAACTAATATATAGATTTAGCCAGGGCTAAAAGCGAAGCTCCTGTTAACTCGAATTTATGATTTAAAATCAAACAATAAACTTGTATTCCACAATTCAGTTAACTTTAGAGCACATTCATGTGACTTTTGAGGGAAAGGTTACGTGATTTTAGAGAACGGTAATTTGCAAACAGTCCAAGCTAAGAGTGAATTTAACCTTACATCGAGTTGATAGCCTTATATCTACACCCAAAAAATAGCAATCATCTTCGATCACATTTAAGAGCGCGGGCTCTTGATCACAGTAGATTAGACCTGGAAAACAAATCAGGCGGAATTTTTTGTGTTCGACAAGTTTACTTTACAAAATCTTGCCAACAAGTTTGGGAACGTGTAAACCAACCTTTTACACTTTTTTATACATCACGTCTGAGGTGAAACAGTACCATGACGCGCTGTTTTTATCATACAGACCTCGGACAGAATGCAGTATTTCACAATTTTGCAATACAAATTGCACTCATTCATGATCATTCAGTATTCAGGACGTGTGAGCTTTTAGCGAAACCGTTAAAAAAATTTCCAAAATCACCTATACGGCTAGCCGGTTCTCACTTTTGACAAGCACCAAAGTCGACTGTTTAAATTATGATGAATAAAGTTATACGCTTCAACATAATAAAGAATTTATTCTGTTTATTTTTTCTTTAACGGTTTTATAACGATGTGTACAGTATGTGGTCCTTGGTCCGCGTGTAAAAGTCATTAACTTGAATATCTTATCCGAATCTTCACGCAACGAGCTGAAATACTCCCTGAAGATAGCTTTTACGTTCCTGTCGATAATCCTGAAGTTTCAAGTTCCAGACATGAATATTTTGCTTGGAATTCGCAAAAAGGCGATCGTTTTCGATCAGGGCGGATAAAGGTTGGGCGGTGAAACGAGCGCGTCCGAGCAAAAAGGTGTGATGCAGTAGACTGGGGCTCTGCTTACAAATATCACTTGTTTTCGCTTGTTGGCGACTTCGGTCAGGGCTTGCAATGTGGTTTGTCCATTAGACACTGCCGCTTTCACTGAATTATGGCGGCTTGATTTGTTTTCTTGCACTTCTTCCTCGTTCCTTTGTGCTGGTACGCTGTCTCCAAGAGGCAAATGTTGCTACTTTTTGCGGGAGGTTAAGTCAGGAGTAGACAAACATCTCTTTCAAACGGTTTCTCTTATTACTTCTATCACTCTTCCACTGAATAATATTTTCGTTCTACTACTCGCCAATGTCCGTGTTATTCCAAAACAAAAACAACTAAGTACTGTCGAAAACACGAAGGAAAATCTCATCCATGGCAAAACTAAAAGACAACAGATTGTGTTTCAGATGACGTGTATTTCATAAATGCGTGCAGCTCGTGCAAGGTGAAATTATGCAAATTTCAATCACTACCATCCTTCTTTTTAATTTTGAAAAAAACATCTCATACGTCTTTCTGTTTCTTCGAAACTTCAAAATTAGTTTCCCCTCAGTTTTTACTGTTTACCTTGTTTTGTTTTAGAGAGACAAACGGAGAAAAAACCTTAAAAGTAACCTCAATTTCGTTTGCATGCGGTTGCCGAATTTGCGACGCATTGCGCGAATCGCCATGGCGCTTTGCACCCGAGAAGCAAAGTTTGAAGCAGCACAACGCCACTATATCAAAATATATCAATCTAATTTTTTTGTTATGTTATACAAAATGTATCCCCCTTTAACATATGTAAAAATTGAGGCTAAGAAGTGATAAGCTTTTCCAAACGAAACGGCGAAAGACGATTAGGTGATATTTAGTGGAAGGAGGAGGTATTCAACACTTTCAAATTAAACTCAAATTTTGGCATTATACGACCAACAAGTTTGACTTCTAGGCATACAGACACAAACATATGGAACTGTTTATTGATATTGTTACGAAACGAATTTATCTATTTAACATTGTAGCCCTGTTTTCGATGGTCCTTGGTAAGCAGCACGATAAAAACGTAAAAAATGTTATAGTTTCCACACGAAAACGTGATTTTCACAGTATTTCTTGTTTTTTTCTTTTCTTGATGCTATTAAGCAAAAGTTTTTTTTCGGAAGATGTTGTGAGCGTAAAATAATCTGCTTTTCTTTCAAAGACTTCAGACAACAG
The DNA here is from genome assembly GCA_038088405.1 of Porites divaricata. Lineage (NCBI taxonomy): Eukaryota > Metazoa > Cnidaria > Anthozoa > Scleractinia > Poritidae > Porites > Porites divaricata. Next base: position 30,977,698 of record JBBMOI010000004.1, read on the forward strand.
TTTCCTCGAGTCTCCCACACGAGCGTCGACAAGCGGTTTTTAGCGCGGTCGAAAATAATTACCAAACACTTTGTATGTACTCGAGGTATTGAAAAGGAGAACTTGTAGACATGTATAGGGGCGACTTTCAAAACATTCTTCGAGAACAAAGGCCGTCGCTTTTTACTTTGGAAAGTATTATTCAACCAAGGTCATAGGACGAGGACCAAGGACCGCTAAGCGAAATTTGGTGATATTTTTTCAAGAGTCGCTAAAACAAAAAAATTAGCGTCTACAGCAATATGCTTCCAACAGCAGAAATAAGTTGCTCTGAAAACCTGTTCTGCAAAAAGACAAGTCTTCCCGTTGCGTTTTAGTTATTCGCAGGCTAAGTAAACATGACCACGTAATTTACGGTGCCGCAAAAATCCAAACTTCAAGAAAGACAAATTAACCTACCTGTCAACAAACTTTAATTTCGCGTCTTCGCCCGCAGCAAGAAGGCTGAAACGTCGTCATATGAAAGAATGCTAATCAGTAAATCACGATATCTTTCATAATTCAACGTATTTTTTTTCTTGACGAAATATTTTATCATTTTCGGAAAAGACGCGGACCAAGGACCGTAATCTTCAAAAGCGTTTACAAATGTAATACGCGCGGCATTTTAATTTGACTACTCCTGCCTGCAAGCGATGTTCATGAGCGACTGAAAACAAACGGCACAGCGATAAAAATTGCAAGAGACTACCAACAATCAATAAAAGGACAATAATTTGGTGAAACATATACAGAGACAACAATTTTCATTCATGAAGACAAGTATTAATTAAAGTGTCTCTGAAAATTCTTGTTTATGTTTTTTATTTTGTAAGCCGACTTCCCGTGTTTGCTTTTTCAAAGATGAACTCGACGCAAGAAAATGCCTCAAAGCTTTCTTTTACAGCCAGAATTATAGCGAAATATTTTTTGGAACGTTTTCTTTTCTTTCGCGATAAGAAAATGACTTAAGGCTTTTTACAGTTTTATAAGCTTATAATCAAACCTGATACTCGGTCAGATCATTGTCTTCTTACAATTTAAAACGTGCATCAACTAATTAAATAGCCGCATAAACTACGCTCGACTTCATTAAATTAGATATAAAAAACAAAAAAAAAAAATACAATAATTACTCAGACTTACCATTCGAGATGGACTGAAAACTATCAAGTAAGGCCAGAATCGCTTCAGACTTTTCAACCCTCTCACGCATCAAGCAAGGTGAAAAACGAAAACGATGCCATCTAAAATCGGCTTTCCAGCTTTAACAAGCGATGTATTTCTCAACCAAAAACCCAATAAACAAACTAGCCATGAATAACAGAAGACTCTTGAAAGCAGCTGAATTCCATTTTGTACATTCAGTGGACAAAGACAGAAACATTACAAGTCGACACAAAACACTGTCAGCTTCAACGGTCAAAGTAAACAGGGTTCAAGATCCTGCATAAATGTTTCGCATGAACTCACCTGTCAAATTTTGACCAATCAGAGCATAAAAATAAAATGTAGAGCGTGACCAACGCGTGACCTTGGTGAGAAAAGTCAAAAGCAACTGGCATGTCTTCACTGCCTGTAAAAACTTGCTGAATTTTAGCTTCCGAGGTCAGTTTGAAATCAAAATTTTAATTTGCGGCACATAAAAAGCACAACATATTTTATATGGATTAAAAAAATGAACTTGAGCCTGCGATCATTTGAAAACTAGCAACTTGTCAGCGGATAACTTTAAAAAGATACTCGACCTCGATGGGTCGACACTTGAGCCCGCGATACGGTCAGGTGATACTGGTCAGCGGATACCCTGTTATGGCAGCTGTCAATTGATCACAACATTGATGTGCAATATATGTGTCCAATATCAGTCTTTCTGTGCTCCCAAACTAGGTAGTGTGAGGATTTAACACTGGTTGCCCTGTGGTGCGGACGGACGGACGGGCGGGCGGGCGGTGTACGGTCACGTGATTACCAAATTTTCTGGGATGGGTAGTTTCTCTTAGCGATGGGGCTCCGCTACTATGAGATGAAGCCGCGTTTCCAAAGCTTATCATTTTCTTAAAAAATTAGCTAATTGTTTGGATAGCATGTTATTTCACTGTTTTTATGATGCACAAAACTTTGTTTCAAAATATTTCCAAAACGCTCTTATAGAATTTATTCAAACTTTGCCATAATTCAAGCAATTATGGCAGTTACATACTCCCTTAAGCGATTTCTCAAAAAACCTCCCGGTACAGAGAAACACAAAGATAAATAAAAAACGTAATGGCGTCGTTACGTTGCCATGGCGACTCCGATTGCAATAAAACCCAGATCATAAGAAATTTTCATCTTTATATAATACAGTTGTGGTAATCTTTTTTCCATATCTTTACTCATGTGGACGTAATTAATGCTCAAACTTGGGAGGTATCCCCCCTAAAAAATCCAGTCGAGCCACCTTAATTAATAAGCACTATGTGCATGCAAGGAAAAAACTTCCCGGGCTCATTTTTAACTCTACATGGGTTCGACCTTACCTAGCCTGAAATTCATCCGATTGCTTCGAGTCGTTTTCTCATGCAGTTGATAGTTAGAACGTTAAACATGAATTACGATCGAAAAAAAAAAAAGGCAATTCTGTATCATGTAGACTAGCTGATATAAAGAAACTTACCATGCATTGCGGAACTTGAAATAAGGTAACATCCCACTAGCTGAGTTACCACCATCAAGTTGCCGTTGTTGCCAACAACGGTAAAAGGTACGCATAGGCATTCTGAGGGTGATAAATAATAATCAAATCACGAATGGAACACATTATTGCATGTGTGAAAACTTTGTATACGAATAATTATAACGTCAACATTATTTTTTGCATAATTGTTACATTCCAACTCAAAAATAAATGTAAAAAAATTAAGGTAACATAGAAGTGTACATGTGCTGAGTATGAAGTTAATGTTCTATCAGGAGCTGAGTAGAAGAGCATGTGGATAGAATACCGTGGAACTTTAATTATGATGTATTTTTTGGAGGGCTGGAAATATGTTTGAAACTTAGGTATTAACTACTCTGACTTTTCTTACTTATCTTGTAATCTACTGTGCAGTGAAATAATTATCTCTTCAGAATATTTTTTTCAACAAGAAGTACAAGTCAATTCCGTAAAATAGTATTGGCTTTATAATTATTAATTAACCATTTTGACTATTGTCATTATTACTATCATGAATATTATTACATTCAAGTATCATCATTGTCATGTTATATACTTTTCGTTATCACCATAGTTGCTGCAAGTGAAAGGTGCATTATCTTGTTGAAAGCATGATTGTCCTGCACTCGTGTGAGAAATTAAAACAAACTACTGGTGAATGATTATATAACAAGGACAGCAGTCTTTTTTATATCCCGGAAGGGGCGTAGCCAGGATTATTTCAGAGGTTAACGCACAATTCTCCAAATAGCTTTGCTCCTAAAAAAACAAAATTCCTTGATGAAAGATTTTTTTTTCTGCATAGGAAATGAATACTTCTAGTGTCGCATGTTTGGATCCATCATACAATAAGGCTACACAATTTTCGAAAGGATTCAAAAGGAATTCGGATAATTTTGTTAGTGCGTTTGTTTTGTCGTTTTTAAGCAGATATGCAGCACATGAATTCGATTATGGGTCAAGTCTCTATAGATTTTGAATCTGAAATCTAAAGTGATCACCCCATGCAATGTTTTGTAGTGTAAACAATTTTGTCCAACAAATTCCGATACTTTTCTGTATTTGAGCATAAGAGCTTGCAGTAAAATCAAAATGGAACTGTCACTTTCAAGAATATAGGGTGCCTTAGCAAAGACAACGGCGAGGGCAACGAAAACGTCTCCTAAGCTATCAAATTGAATGCTCGTTTTCTGTTTTAACTTTTTCGCTTTTATTTCAACCCTCTTAAAGTGGCAAATATAGGTGAACTTCCTTACCAAGTCTTGGGGACCGCCCCCAAGTTCGGACTCAGAGAAGAAATTGTAAAGAAAATCGCGCTACACGTGGAAAATTTGTCATTGTTTATTTACTTATTGGGCTCGGTTCCTTTGACTTACTCGCTGCCGTTGCTCTCATTGCTCCCAGGATTTAACGATGTGCATAAACGGTTAGGAATCTGACCACGTAGGCAGAGAGAAAAAAAGGTCCTTTGTTTAAGAAAGAATATATATTTCAAAGACACAAGCAGAGTTGAATGAATTGAGGATTTTTGCTTCCTTGTGAGAATTAACTTTTTATTTTTTATTATTTATTTATTTTATATCTTTTTTGTTCATGACTTTTTCAGCTAAGCACTTGCGTACTGTGCATACAGGTAGCTATACACTCCTGCCTGGGTTAACAAATTTTTTTTAAGAGGGGCAGAATTATATTTTCCATCAAAATAGTGACAAAACAGAAAACTCCAAGTCCATGGTTAATCTCAAGGTAAGTGGAAAGATTTGAAAACATCAAGTAACAGAAATACCTTTGACGACTCTTCTTTCATATTGGGTATAGAGGGTGACATCTTTCCATGTTGGAGAATTGACCAGAGGAAAAGCCACTTCTACACAAAGAGGGCAGACATCATTTTCACCTGCTGCAGAGACAGTGTCCTGACCATGGAGCAACCCTTTAACTGCACCTGGTTTGTTGAAGGGGATTTTTTGGTATGACAGACAATGGGGGGCCGAGCGTGTGACAGAATTTTGATTACTAGCACAAGCTGTACAGTCTTCATAAAAATCACCCACAAAATCTGGACATGTCACATTTTCAACAGAGTTAAGGACATGCTTGACATGAATACAGTTATGCGAAGTGTATTTACATGTCAAGCACTTCATCCCTTGGGCACTGTCTGATAAAATACCCCATTCATTTGAGGGGGGTTTCACTGCAATTGTTTCTCTTTGAATCAAGACAAATTCTACATTTTCTTCTTCATTATGATCTTCTGGATCTGCATTTTCCCAAACTGAAAGACATGAAATCCAATATGAAAAGAGTCTTAGCTAAAATTAATTTAGGAAAGTACATGTATCTTTATCCACCTAGAGAAGACATCAGAAAATATCACAAGATGAAGGTAAACTTGCACTAAGGAGTGGGTTGAGAGGATAAAACTCCAATGAGGGGCCTATCATATTATAGGACAACAACAACAACAATCACATTGCATGAACATCTAGCAGAACTTCAGATAATTAGTCAATAGACATATGCAAACCTTGGTCTTCTGTTTCCAGAACAGGTACAATAGAGTACATCACATCAAAATGAGGCATTTGCAGCCTCAAAACCTGACCATAAAGGCATTCAGGATTCATTTGGAGTCATTCTAAAAAGAAATCAACAGTTACTATGTATTTTGCATTAACATGAGCAAATAACTTAAAGATTGAGTGCACTTGAAAAAAATTAAAGTTATAGTCACTCCCGATAACTCTTTACCTCCAAGAGAAAAAGCAAAAGGTTCAGGTTGTTGAAAGTTGAGTTATTGCATTTAAAATTACGGTATAGGAAATGACAAATTGGTTTGAGTTATAGCAAGGGTTAGAATGTTCGAGAGTTAACTGTTTTAACAATAATCCAACATGGTATTTGAAGTTGCCTTGCTGCCAAATTGTTAAATTGAGAGTTCTTTAACAACAATACTTGGATTTAACTACAAGGTATACGATTGCAGCCTGCTCCCTTTGCAATGTCGTAAGAAAACAAAGAATACAAGTTAAGTAGATTAACAAAAATCAGGGGCACCCACAGACCAAATGTTTCCAAAATAAGCCAGAAGTGTCTCAAATGGTTTTTTATGTTCTTTAGAAGCCTGTTTGGTTAATTTGGAGTTGCCCTAAAAACTGTTTATTTGTTCGGATGTCTTAGGGGAACTTTGGTTGTCACAAAAGTCTTAGGTGACTTTTTCGTGTCATCCAAAACTGTTAGCTACCCTTATGGCGGTCCAGTGGAAAGTTTCAGTACATGAAGTAGCCTTGTTTTTATTAAAAAATTATAGGGGACGTTTTGTCTTTGTACAGAAATTGTTAGGAGACCTTTTTTAACTATAATCGTAATATATTGGTGTTATTAATGGGAATAACACAACCTCTGAAAATCGTTGTTGAGAGCTATTTGAAAACTTTTGAATATTTTTGACGTGTGGAATTTTTAGCTTTTCTCAAGTTTTCAAAATTTCTATGCAACAAACAGTTATTTTACAGAAAAATGTCACCAATTTGTCTCCTAGCCCTTAATTAACTTATAACATGTACGCTAAGGAAATTGGGAATGAAAACCTAGGTTTAATACCACTTTTTAAACAACAAAAAAATAACTCGTATACCATTATCCTTCTTAAACAGAGGAATATACCCTCACAGCTACTTCAAATCAGTGTACGTAACTGCGAGAGTGTGTTAAATCATTATTCTGCAAAAAATAGTATACAAAGTAAAACGCTACTTGGGGTATATTACATATCAACATACTAAAGTCTATAAATTTCATAACTGAAGTTGGATAGAACAATACACCACTAAAGCAGGTTTACCGGTTCACATCCCACTAAAGCCTACTTGTACTGCAATGTTTGTAACTATGAGACATTATCGACACCACCCACCTTCATGTAACATATTGATAGGAGGTCCTGATGCTGCCACTCTATCATTATATCCTTTGTTACAGGAACACTGATAGAGCCAATGGACAGCTTCACCACCATGTTCATCTTGAAAGCAACAAGCTCTTCTTTCAAGGGACATGTACTTCTTATTCTGTAATTTTTGGATAACGCAAACAATTTTATACAAGATGTTGTTACACTACATGTAGCTCTGTACAACAGTGTGCTCAATATTTGATTCAATTGTACCCATGTGCCCAACCTTGAGAAGGTGGCATGACATGAGTACAAACTAAAGAGACTCTACATGTAAAAGGCAAAATAAGTGGCTACATAAATAAATAAAAAAATCGATTAATGAGTGCTGCATTCTATTAATTAAGGAATCTGCAGTAGCGAAAAAAAAAAAAAATGAGAGAGAAGTGCTGGCTGCCTATGCAAGTCTTTTCTTAAGCTTCACCATGCGTTTGAACAAGTTTCCAGTCTTGTAGCATTTCAATTTGAACTTCTGAGTTTTCACAGTGCGTGACACCAAAATAGGAATGCTGTCTCATGAAAACATCTCTCCCCTTGATTTTCACCAGTATAATTCAAGTATTGTTATGTTTATGTGCACGTATGCTACTTTCCCAGTGAAAAGAAAGAGCTTTTATAGAAAAAGTGAGCTCCATATGTTTTGTTGATTTTCGGCGGCCGTATTGGTGCACCAAAACAGTACACCAATATGGCATCTCCATGCAAAGCTCTACAAAGGTGCATGAAATGTTTCGACAAATGACTCAGAAACTGTGGGCCACATTAAGACCTGAGACTTGGACAAATTGTTTATAACATTTCGTTTTCTTGGCTTCTTCCACTGGACGGTTTCCAATTTATAATTTTGTTGCATGACAGCTGTGAATAAAAAATCTATAAAGAGTTAATAAAAATAAAAGGATACTAAGTTCCAATAAAGACTTTCCCACAGAGATCTTGTCCGCAAGTTAAAGTCCCTCAAAAAAAACTTTGTTGCTGCAGTGTCTAAAATGACAACTGCATTTCTGGTGAGTTGTACCTCCAGTAAATACAAAGATGCAACGTCACCTTCCAGTATCCTAGAAACCTAGAAACGTTGAAATTAAAAATGGGTTATAAATATCCTGAAATATCACTTTGCAAGTTTCCAGAAACCGTGTGTAACCGCACCTATCATCTAAGCCACTCTAAAGGCTGGTTTCATTATGATTGTTACGATTGCTGAGATTGTTGCGATGAATGAAACAAAGTTCAGCGATCGTGGAAATCGTAGCGATCATATATTATGGAAACCAGGCTTGAGATAGAACTGAAGCCTATCTCAGCGACCATTGTGGGTGCAATCGCTGTGATCGCTGCAATCGCTGGAGAGTGGTTTCCATATGATCACTGAACTTTTTTTTCAGCGATCGAAGCGATCGTATGGAAACCAGCCCTCAATTACGAGTTTACATCCTATGATTTGTCTTAAAATTTTCTCATAAATTAGGAAACGTTTTTTTTCTTAAATTGGGAGATTTGGAGCAATCTCGAATTTAGAGTGATAGTTTCTTGGCATCCATGGTGCAAATCATATCATGAGGTCGAGATGATTACAAAATGTTCTTACATCAGAAAGGTATCATGTACATAGCATCTTATTTAAAACCTTGCGAAGGAAGACTTCAATAAGCTCATTGTACGAGATTACTCCCCGGCCAAACTTTGGTTATACTGTTAAAACTTCTCATCGAATCTATAGTCTCTATAGAATACTGCTTACAGTATCTTCAGCAGAACTAGGACCAGCCAAGTCTTCTCCTTCGTCTTGTGAAGTCGCACGATTTTCCAGCCGTTTTTTGGAGGGAGAAACAAGCTCTTTGCACTGGCTAAAAATCGCGCTTCTCCGTTCGTTTCGGCATATCGCTACAGTGAAAACAGCAGTGGAACCTGTATTGAGCTGTGGCGTTACTTTTGGCCAGCGGCATGGTGAAAATGAAGAAATTTTTGACACCCTATAGTCAAAACTCACCATGGGGAAGTACCCTAAAAATCACCTGTTTCTTAGCTCCACTCTGCCGTGGTTTCTTTCACAATGTAAAAATCAAAATGTCCGCTTTCGTAACGTGATTTATGAATCCTTCAGTTCTTGGTTTTATCTCCCCTTGTGTGATTTGATCGAAGCGATAAGGTCTTGTTACTAAAGGTAAGAAAGTTTTCGAAACATTGTGGATATATTTAGTTGTTAAAGTCAAATAATTAACAATTATTCCTCGAGCCCGAATGGGCTCTGAGTCAATAGCGGATGAGAACACATACAAATGGTCAAGAGTCCGACTTCAACCCGATATCCTTTCGGGTTCGATTTGGTGCCATCAGGTCCTAATAACAATTCGGACCTGAACTTGGTTTCCCACTTACAAATATCTATCTGCTGTTTTTAAATCTTTTATGTTCCCAAAAATATTACTTTGCTTGGTATCTGAAAGCGGGTGTCTAGAAGACAGACCTCGAAAACGGCTCATCCTCGGTGTAAGAACCTGTTAAACTCACCGGTGACGTAAAACAAAGAAAACAAAGAAGTCAGCACAATAAAACCTAGAAAGACAAAAGGTACAAAACAACGAAAAGTTCACAGGTTCTTACACCGAGGTAAACCCTCGAAAACACAGACCGCAGACTGTAGACCTCAGCAAAAACTCGGACCTCGACATTAAGTCCTACACATTTGATGAAAACAGTTTACGCGTGGCGCTTGTTTTCCCTTTTCTGGGGTGTCTAGAAATCTAATAGAAAATACAGACTTTGAGAACGCAGACCCAGTATTCAGCTCGTTTAGGATCTACATATTTGATGGAAACAGATGTTCATGCGTAGCGCTTGGTTTCGCTACGGTCAGTATAAAACATGGACTGCGGACTGCGGACCATGGACTGCGGACTGGATATAAAACATGGACTAGGTATAAAATGCGGACTACTGACTGAGTGTAAAACACGGACTACAAACTATGTAAAAAGGTAAATCTGAGAGAAACGGAAAGCGAACTTGCATAAAACAGTACTTCCTGCTCCTTGCCTCACACAAAAACATTCCGTAAGCCGGTCACACAGTCTATATTCTCCTCATGTGGAGAAGGAAAGCAAACTGTACAGACAAGGAAGGTTACGCTGCTCCTCAAGGCAACTGAAATCAAACCAGAATTTTATTAAAAGAAGGAGTTAGAAGACAACCGATCAAAGAAGCACCGAATAAAAAGAATTAATAGTATTGGTGTTAGCCGAGTCAGAGTAAAATTCTTAAAGATGCCTCTATTCCATTTCAAATAAAGCCTTGGGAATATGAGGAAATGAAGAACTCAGACGAGAAGGTCAATATAGGGGCATTCTGTGAAGTAAAATGCAGTTTTTTAGGGGGGGAGGGATTACTCAACTATACTTGAATAATAACTGAAATTTGAATCATCCAACCCAACGTTATATTCTACGCGATGATTATGATGACCTGATTTACACCCTGCTCCTGAACTCCGGAAGGGGGTACTCATAGTTTGGTGGGGTTCTGCTTCCTGGTTCTGTAAATCCTTACCCTATTTCAGAATAAAAAATGTCATTTTCCACACCCATTTTCAGACCTGATCGCTAAAATCCATACTCATGTACAGGTCTGGCCTAATTTCGCCTCTTCCAGGCTCTCAGATATAGAGGAGACTACCCAGTTTCCTCCCGTTTTATTTTTGCGCTTTCTCAACCCTTCAGCGAACCCAAATATCTCGGACCCTGGAACAGCCTAGGCCCGATTAGGCATAAATTATGTCATCATTAAATATTACAGATTAGAGCACAATAGTAGATCATTCTCTTTTGAGCACAAACAAAAAATTCTTGAAATGTATTTCAAATTCTATTTCGTTCTTATTCATTTAAAATTGAAAACGATAAATTTTTGTCAGGCTTTTGATTCAGAACCTCCACCAAGAATTCCTATCTTATACGCAGTCCGCAGCCTGCAGTCCGCGTTTTATACCTAGTCCGTGTTTTATACCCAGTCCGTATTTTCCAGTCCACGTTTTATACCTAGTCTGTATTTTATACCCAGTCTGCAGTCCGTGTTTTATACTGACCCGTTTCACTATAGTTTTTGGCTAACTGGTGTTCTGTGCCGACTGTTTTTCCTTTCGCTGTTTAATGTTTGATGTTTATCTGCATTGGGCTCGGATCGGGTTTGCCCACTTAGTTTTTAAAAGCTAAAACCATGTGTTTTCTTTTGTGTAGTGTTTGGTCATTTTTATTTTTGTTCACGTTGAACCGCCTGGCGTTTTACTACCAAGTTAAACTTTTGTTCACTGAAGCACTAAAGTATAATGGACAAAGCATTGATTTAAAAGGACAGGCTAACAAACTGTAATTTCTTTGTTTTCATTGTTGTTGCTGTGAAGAAAAAAGCAAAGTTGGCAACCTAGTGGCCAAAAACTATGGGGGAAACAAGCACGACGCTTAAACTGTTTTCATCAAATGTGTAGGTCTTATATATGACTCACAATTTCGAGTTCTGCGGTCTGTGTTTTTGAGGTCTGATTTTTCTAGACACCCATATGAAGTCTTCAAGAAGGTTTTAAGGTGGCTCCATCATTAATACTGGAGCATTTAGCTGTGACAAATTTTCCATCATAACTTTTTGTTTTTAACATGATGGCTGCAAAACTTTGCAAAGAACAATAGAAGTCATTCGGTAATAATGTTAAATATTCCAATTTCATTGATGGTAAATATTTCTTGAGAAATTAGCACTTAAAAGGACCCTACTGTTCAAAGAAATTAAGTCTAGTAAAAATTTGCTGATATTTTTTACTGAAATTTCTGGAATCGGCTTTTATTGATATAATAAATACACCAGAGAAATTTCAGAAAAATAGTTGGAGCAGATGTCTGTATTAAACTAAAAGTCGCTCAATTTGCATCTGTGAAATTGTTTTGAAATTTCAAAAATAAATTACTAGCAGGTAGAAGGAGTCATCAGTTGGAATTTCCGGGACAAGTAAATTCAATGTTTGCTAATTCTGAAAACAAAAGCTGATTGCCTATTGTGCTATTCTTTGAAAGGTACTTTTTAGTTTTAAAAGCATTATAAATTGCTTCAAACCTTGCTCTGACGTGGAATGACTTGTTCCTTGACATTTTTAACATAATATCCCTTGGCAGTTTTAGTTCAAACTCCTGCTGTGATGTTTCAATAGCTTTTCCTGCTCTATGTTGCTTCCAACTCAGGAAAATGGTATTGAGATTGTAAGCTGCCTTGTATCGGGGCTCAGATAGAACTTTCCAACACCTGGATAGCACAATTTTTAGCACGAATTTTAAAGTTGCTGTAAATATAATTGTATCTCTGCTTAAGTTTTAGTTTTATCAACGTAATTAACTGATTCTTATTTTTTTCATCATTTCTATACCACAATTATTTATTACCTTATTTGCACATACGTATTTATTCATTTTTATCCTTGCACTTTGCACTGGAATTTGCTAGATGTCCATATGGGATTTTGCAAATATATTAGAAGTCACAAGTGTGAAAACGTTTCTCAACATCAATCGCACCTCTGAGGTAAAAGTAAAGTTCACCCTCACTTGAGAGGGGGAAGGGAAAAGGAGGGTAAATCTCCCTCCCCCCTACTTTTTGGGGTTATTCCTCCCTCCTCCCTAAACTTGGTTTAAAAACTGGCGGTGGGCAACACATGCACAACTCCTGCCCTTGGTCCTAAAGGAAGTTCAAGTATAACCACACAAAGAAGGCCTAACCACTGAATGTATGGATACAAAGATTTTTATGAAGGGAAAGCCCATATACCTACCCCCCAGGGGTTATAAGCCATGTAGGTATGTGTCACCCCAAAGGATCAGGGTTTTGCTCTGTTGCGGTCTGAAATTGGGTATAGGTTTTGCCCCTTTTGGTCTGGAATTGGGTATGGTTTTTTAGGAAAATACGGGAGTATGTGAATGTATTTGTTGTTTCAATTCCAAATTGAAAATGGGAAAAAAAGATTAATAAGTGAATTTGAAATGGATTTTAAGAAATCAGTGCTTAAAAGGACCGTACTGTTCAAAGAAAATTAAGTCTAGTAAAAAAATTTGCTGATATTTTTTACTGAAATTTCTGGAATCGGCTTTTATTGATGTAATAAATTCGGAAAAATCATTGGAGCAGATGTCTATATTAAACTAAAAGTTGCTCAAAATCCAGCTGTGAAATTGTTTTGAAATTTCAAAAATAAAGTACTGTCAGGTAGAAGGAGCCATCAGTTGGAATTTTCGGGACAAGTAAATTCAATGTTTGCTAATTCTGAAAACAAAAACCGGTTGCCTATTGTGCTATTCTTTGATAGGTACTTTTTAGTTTTAAAAAGCACTATAAATTGCTCCAAACCTTGCTCTGACGTGGAATGACGTGTTCCTCGACATAAATTATTCATGCCTGTCAGAAAAAAATGAAACAAGCAGTATTTGAAACTTGCATAAAGCGCTACCAAAGCATGTCAATATTCGAAACTTGCATAAAATGAAACCAAAGCATGTCGAATGGTAGGAAACACATAGCATGAGTGGCGCTTGTAAAAACAAGATGTGTTGTGAAAATTCAATGTCGCATTATGGCACTTCAATATCACAATTTGAAACTCCAATGTTGGATTGTGAAACTACAATGTTGCATTGTGAAACTTGAATGCCAAATCATGGACAACAAAGATAAAATGGGAAATGAATATGAAAAGCAAAAGTTGAATTTTGGCGGGAATATAACATAATAATCTGCCATAATCTGCTTTGTCCCTTTCAGTCTTTTCTTAATGGTTACATGTTGGGACCAGTGTTGCTCACCCCCTGGATACCGGCTGGGTGAAAGACTTTCTCTTTCCTTTACAGTGAAACCTCTTTAATCAGGCCATCTGATAGGGTGCAACAAAAAATCAGAAATTGTGCGATATTTTCCGGGTAGATTGTGCGATAAGATAGGACTATTATACGATAAATTATGCAATTTTTTCAGGGCTAATTTACATTGTTTTACCAGGTTTCAAAGGAAAAAAACCACTTTAGTGTTGTTTAACGGGCAATTTGAATGTAAAGGAATAATAAAACATCTATTTTAAAACAAAATAGTTAAATTTGTCCAATTATTTTGAACTGCAAATGAAAAAGGACACTTGCTTATTATTACATGACACCTTTACACTGCTGACCACACTGCTTATCTCTGAAATCAAAATGGCTGCCCAGATAACACAATCGAAGGTTTCAGATGTCTTGCAAGGCTTTCTTTAGTGGTAAATCACCTTAAATAACATTAAAATTGGGAAAATGTCTAAATAAAGTTAGTATTCATTGTTTACTTTACATGAATTTAGCAATTTATGCAATTTTCCTCAAATTGTGCGATCGGATGCGATTTGAGGTCAATTGTGTGAAATCTTGCCATCGCATAATATCAGATGGCCTGTTTAATACGGACACCAAAGGGACAGAACCAAGTGTCCGCTTTACAGAGGTGTCCGTGTTATAGGGGTAGGGAATGTATGACTTTTGGCATTTCTGAGACCAAATGAACTGTCCATAATAGAGAGGTGTCTATAAGGAGAGGTTAGATGGTATTCATCATAATTCATGAGGGTTGGGGTTTTTATTCAGAGTAGCCTTCCCCTAGGTGGGTTGACAACCAAGCTTCAATCGTGTCCAAACTACCCCTTTGTAGTAAGGGAGGCTTTAAGGTTACTAGGTCGGTGAGAGTGTCCATTTCCTAGTGGTACACTAAGGCACCAGCCTGTCCTGTTGCAGTGTCCATATTATTATTATTATTATTATTGTTATTTATTATTATTATGATATTAAATATTATTATTATTATTATTATTATGATGATGATCATCATCATTATTAACAAGCTAAAATAGCCAGCTAGGTTAATAAATAAGGCTGCTTAGCCTTCCTTAGTTAAGTCCCTATCTCTGGGGGATTTTGGTATTTCCCAAAAGCATTGTCTAGTGAAGTCATCACTCCCTTTCTGATTTTTTTAAGTTTCCGCCCAGCTCGCTGGAGGTAGCCAGCATTGCCAACATCATCTAACCCCTGTTAGTAATGTCTGGAAGGCAGCATTGATACCCTTGTTCTTGGCCCTCACCAGAATCAACATAAAAAACCAGAAAATATTCATCATTTTCACATAGACCACAATGCACCTTGCTTACCCCCAAACATTTTGCATAACCATTGTCTTTTATTTCTCTTGGAACGACTGTTATACCCAGAAGAAATTGGAAACAATGGTTGTTACAGTCTATGTGAAAATGGTGAATGCATTTTCAATGTTCACATCAACTTGATGTGCAAATACAGGGCTGTCAACTCTCCCGGATAATCTGGGAGACCCCAGATTTTGAACCGTTTCTCCTGGTCTCCAGATTGGAGTTTGAAATCTCCCAGACAATCATTTCTTGTAGATTTGACTTTCTGACAATGAAATTTCAAGTAGTTTGCATTGTTTGAGCTATTTTACTGTAAACATCGAACGTTTCCTCACGAACTCTGGTTGCCATTGTAATATAAGTAATAATGTGATTGGTGGGAAGTAAACCAATCAGGTCAAATGTTATAATTCCATCAGCATCTTTTTTGCCCGTTTTTTTTTTCACAAATGACGTCAGGTGCCGTGCATTATGACGTCATCTATCATCCTTCCCCATAAATTCTCAATATTTGAAGACATGGGGGGTTGACAGCTCTGCAAATAGACAATGGCTTTTTCAAGAAGCCAGTCATGGTAAGTATGGAAATCCTAGTAGACAGATGGGGGCTCCTAACAAGGATTGCCGTGCTGTTTCTCAAATGGACTTAACCAAATGTTTAGCTACATCTAAGGCATATGCTGTATTTATAAGTCGCAATATTTAACCACTTGCGTATCCTTTTTCATATACTTTACTTTTCACCATGCTGTCTCCCGATGAGCTTTACTCCTAGTACAAATGTGTAATATTTAACAACCCACAGAGAACACTCAGATATAACCAATGACTCCACAAGAGACCACCACTGTGCTTAAGAAGGAAATTTCAATTGTTGATATGTGAACAGCTTGTGCGAGTTATGGGACCCTTTCTTCTTGGGAAGGTCTTTGGGATTTTTTTTAGTATTCTGCTGTCTTTTTGTCCCACTAGTTGACTATCTAACTTAAGTTGGTGACTACCATGAGAATAATAAAATTAAAGGTTTCTTTTTATGCCAAAAGGTAATCTAACCGTCGTCACCACACCAGGACCACTGCGTAAATGTCCTTTGAGTGCAAGCAGTGTAAGAAGACTTTTAAAAAAGCCGAATACCTGAGAAAGCATGAACGAGTGCACAATGGGGGAAAGCCCTATCAATGTAAACAATGTGATAAATGTTTTAACCGAGGAGCACACCTAAGGAGACATGAGAGAGTTCACACTGGGGAAAAGCCTTATGAGTGTAAACAGTGTGGCAGGTGTTTTAGTCATACAGCATCCTTAAAGGCGCACAAAAGGATTCACACTGGAGAGAAGCCTTATAGATGTATGAATTGTGGCAAGTGTTTTAACCAATCAGGAATACTAAAGATTCATGAGAGAATTCACACTGGAGAAAAGCCTTATGAATGTAAAAATTGTGGCAAGCATTTTAGCCAATTAGGAGGCTTGAGGGTACACGAAAGAGTCCATACGGGAGAAAAGCCTTATGAATGTAAAAAGTGTGGCAAGTATTTTAGGTTTGCAGGAAGCCGAACGATTCATGAAAGAGTTCACACTAGGGAGAAGCCTTATGAATGTGAACAGTGTGGCAAGTGTTTTAGCCAAGCAGGACAGCTAAGGAGTCATGAAAGAATTCACACTGGGGAGAAGCCTTATGAATGTAAACAGTGTAATAAACGTTTCCGTGTATCAGGAGGTCTAAGGGAACATGAGAGATCTGTGCATGCTGGAAAAAAACCTTTTGATTGTAAGCAGTGTGGCAAGTGTTTTAGCAGCGCACAAGTCCTGAAAACACACGACAGAGTTCACAGTGGAGAAAAACCATATGAATGTGAGCAGTGTGGAAAGTGTTTTCGCTTCTTAGCGTCCATTAGGGAGCATAAACGAGTTCACAGTGGAGAAAAGCCCTACGAATGTGAACAATGTGGAAAGTGTTTTGGCCGATTAGACAGCTTTTGGAGACATCAAAAAGTCCACTCTGGGGAAAAGCCTTACGAATGTACCCAGTGTGGGAAGTGTTTTAGCCAATCAGGAAAGCTAAAGAGACATAAAAGAATTCACACTGGGGAAAAGCCTTACAAATGTAAACAGTGTGGCAAGTGTTTTAGACATTCAAACACCCTGAAGGTTCATGAAAGAATTCACACTGGGGAAAAGCCTTACGAATGTCAACAGTGTGGGAAGTGTTTTGGCCAAGTAGGCAACCTAAGAAAACATGATAGAGTCCACCACAGTAGAAGAAGGTCGCACAAGAACACAGGAAGTTATAGAAGTTCAGGATTGAAAGGCAGGTCTCTAACACACAGAGAGAATGAAATCAATAGAATCGAAGGCGTGCCATCAGCCATTGTTGAGGGACAAAGCTGTTGGATTTGTCAGGCGGAGATGAGCAGCGAGGCTCTTGTTCAACACTACGAAGATCATATGCGACGCGTGGCTGATGGTTCGTAAAATTCAAAACACTTCCATTCGTGAAGGTTTTAGTGTACTGTGTGTCCCAAAAGTTCGTTCCTCTAATTTCATGTACTATAACTTTTGATCAAAACTTTATTTTTACATGAAATTTCTAGAAGATGTTTATATCTCTACCGAGTACAATGTATTCAGAATTTCACTAACTAGGATGCGCTTTTTGACTTTTTATCACATTTTGTAGCCGTTGCGGCGTGAAGTGGGATACAGTGTGTAGACCCACAGATGATCCATTTTGAGCTTTTTTATCACCTGGTGTGCAGGAGCCAGTTCACCCCAAACAATATTTGTTTAGTTTAGGCAGCTAAAGAAAAATATATTTTGGGCATTTATCCAAAAAAGATAATCATCCCGGCCTCCTGCCACAGCAAAGCTTTTGTACTTCTTTACACATCTGAGACCAGCTGGGCGTTACTTGGAAGACTAAGCAGAGTGTTTTTTTTCCATCTCAGAGGCCTCTAATTTTAAACATTTTAAACAGCTTTTCATAACCCTTTCTGGACTTGGCTCTCTAACTATGAGAGAGCGTCCTCGTTGAGTCTCCTATATATACTTTATATCTAGCCTTCTTTAAAACTATTTTAGCGGCTGTCGTCAGGACTTTTTGTCGTCCCCTTCGTTTCTTTGCCTTCAAAACCTTCATTTCTCCTTATTCTCCATGATCATTTTACCAGCTAACATTCGGATTATTCCAGTTTTTTAGCCGTTTCTACAACAGATAAGCCAGTAAATCGAAGTATACATGCTTATGCTCTCACCTAGCTGAACTTTTTGTGTTAAGGGGGTTTATCTTTCGTGATACACTGTATTCACAAAATAGAAATAAGGAGTTCGAGCAATTGGCGGTACAAAGCGGTACAAAAATATGTGGCTGGAAAATATACTCGCACGGACGCCTTTGGCGCGGGAGTACATAAATCGAATATTGGAGTCAAAAGATGGTACAACAATTATGAAAGTGAATTAGAGTGAAAGACACAACTTTTTTTTCAATGATTTGCTTACCAAGCTTAGTCGTACTGAAATACAGACTTATAAAGTAGAGGAACGAACTTTTGGGACACCCTATAATAACGGATCCCAAATGTTATAAGGTTTGGTCAGTTGTAATAACGTCAAAATTTCATTGATTTCATTGGTGATAGTACCCGACAGCTGTCTGTCAGTCTTGATGTCATTAGCGTGATTTTTGCGGCTGTGGTTTTAGGTGTCATGGCCGATTTCAGCGATCGTTTGCCATCAGAGAAAACCAGAAAAGCGTTATCCGAGGTTCAGAATTTAAGAAAAACAGATATCTTTTGAAGTGAAAAGTATTCGTTTCTTTTCTTCTTGTGGAGCTATTTTGAAAAAATAGCTCATATGTCAGTGGTGTAAGCGTATGTATCTTTGTGGCTTTGTATGTTGGGATGTTTGTTGCAAGAGCCAATAAGGTTGAAGGTACTATGAATTGATGCTTAGGAACCGATGAGATCTTGGCATCTATTTAAACATGGCATTGGTAAAGGTCGAACAAGGGCACTTTGAGATCGCCATCTTGATCCTTCACAATTTTTTCGTCTTTTATTACGGCTACAGGTGTTTGGAAGCATTACATAAAATATCTTCATGATTCGAACGCTGTGAACAGTGATGCAGCTGTTTGAGGGTTCATATTTAAGTGTGGTTGCTGCTTCGGGGCATTTCTGACCCATCCTCGGAGACCCAGGGGCAGATAGTGGGGACGAGGAAAAGTCTAAACGGGCGGAAAAATATATGGCACGAAGAAAAGTAAAGAACGGCGAGAAGAGCCCCTGGGGACAATGTCTTACCAGACGAGTTCCAAACGGTCGCCGCCGTTCTGGCTTCTGATTGGTGCCAGAAAAACACAAGTTTTCTGGAACGGCGGCGACCGTTTGGAACTGGTCTGGTAAGACATTGTCCCCAGGGGCTCTTCTCGCCGTTGTTTTCTTTTCTTCGTGCCATATATTTTTCCGCCCGTTTAGACTTTTCCTCGTTCCCACTATCTGCTCCTGGGTCTCCGAGGATGTTTCTGACCTAATTCTATGTGGTGTTATTGGTGTGACGAGTCTTCATAGCCAATAACACCACGGCTTAACTGACAGACGACCAATAACATCTTGACTTTATTGACCAATCAGATCAATAACCAGAGTATATAATACCATCTACTGACGTGATTCAACTCACTTTGACTCTGAAGATGACTACCGCACAGGTTGTCGAAACGTCAGTCACTGTCAACAACAACAGTCCTGTTCAGGACTACGTTCACCCGGACGATCAAACTCAACCTACTTTTGAAATGACTCCTGGGTTCAAACCTTTCACAATAATAATAATAATAATAATAATAATAATAATAATAATAATAATAATAATAATAATAATAATAATAATAATAATAATAATAATTTATTGACACTTCTAGCAGATAATATAACTGAATAAACAGTGAAATTTACAAAAATTTACAAGATACTACTAATAACCATTTACAAGCCCAATGATCAATAAAACAGTAATTGTATAATTTATCCAAATCTAAAAAAGTCATTCGCTCTCTTAGTCTTTTTCATTGTTCTTGTTGGTATTGTACTCCCTGATCTTAATTGATATGGTATTGTTCTTATTGTCTCTTGCGGAGCCAGGAAAGATATTGGGTAGCTCACATCCCTCATACCAGCCATTAGTTTTTGACATAAAAGTTCCCTACGAATAGCTAAAGATGTAAGATTAGCCTGATACAGCGCTTGCTGGTAGCTAGAATTAGGAAATATTATTCCCAAGGTTCTTCTTTGTATTGACTCAATAGCGTCAGACAGGTATGCAGGGATATCCTGCCACACGTGCACGGCGTATTCTAATACTGACCTAACATTACATAGGTATACTTTTAGTATGTCTTTTGGCATTACTCCTGCGCGCTTCAATAATCTAAGTGCATACAATCTCTTAGCTGCTTTGGCAATTACGTATTCAGCATGCGCATTCCATTTAAGGTCGTCGCTAATTATAACTCCTAAAAGCTTATATGTTCGTACACGGGAAGCAAACGAAAGAAACTTGGTGTGGGATAGCTGATATTGGTTAACGTGTAACATTTGCCGTATTAATCGACGCGCAACAAAAAGTGTCAGTACACACGAGGGAGCGTTTCAAGTTCACTCAATTTGCCCCGGGAGCTTGCTCCCAAATATTTAACCGGTTAAATATCGTGGAGCATTTTGTGGGGTAGAAACTCTGCTCCCGAGGATGAAGTACACCCATGAAATCGTTGGTACACACGGAGGAGCTTTGCTCCCGGAGCGTGCCCCTGGAGCATACTCCGGGCGCAAAACCCCTCGTGTGTATCGGCCTTAATACCGAAGGACGTGAACACAAGACAACGACTTTCCTTGTCTTTTCCTGCACTTCGATACAGTCTTCAAACATTCAATTCCAGAAAAAACTGCCAACATTTGGCGAATTGAACGAGAGGGAATAAGAGCCACAAAGTTTGAAGCAGCGCAACTTCACTTTCAAGCGACGTTTTCGTTGCTGTCGCCGTCCTTGTTGCTTAAGCTCCCGAATACGGACAGTGAGGGCGAGGAAGGGGGTGGGGAGAGAAAATGTCCGTATTCACGAAATTAAAAAAATGTCAGGGTTTTCTTTACCAGGGAAGAAGCTGACTAATAATTAGGTGTCCGTAAAGAGGGATTTGACTGTAATCACGAGAAAAAACTTTTTTCAAGATCCGGTATAAAAAACCCTTGCACCGTGATTAGGGTTGAATACATAATTTGCAAGAATGTTTTAAGCAATACCTAAGAACGCAACATTTTTATTCCAACATTCTATTTACAATATAATTTGCTTTCAAAATAATACTTATCCAAACTGCATATAAGTAACGGCGACTATCGACATATACGAGGAACTCGATGGGATTGTTGCATTTACGGGGAAAGTTTAATATTCTGCCGGCTTTCGTGTAGTCTCCCCTCGCAGCCGTTTTTTTGGATGTCATGCAACGTTCGAGGAAGACTAGCTTTCATGCGGCTGACAGTTTTTGTCTTTCCACTTACACAGTAAATGGAAATCTGATCACTTTTAATTGTTTTACAAGTTCAAAGTTTATAATCCATCCGTCTCGAGAAAAGACAAAAAAGTCTAATCGAGAGATCATGAACCATGTCACTGAAAATCAGAATCAGAATCTTACGAGTGATGGTTTAGTTTTTCAATCAAATTCTTACGCCTAACGACCTTTACCTTTTTGCGCGTTTTACGAGTTTAGCTCAACCCCATTGAGAACCTCGTATATACAAATGAGCGAACAGCTGTGGGACTGAATTAATTTTCAATGCTTCGTTTTGATGAAATTAACTTGAATTGCACTAATCTCAGTTGAGTGTAGATACGGCAGCATTACAGTGCCAAGCATGCATGTCACTCAATACTCGATAGTCAATGCCTTACCGACGACTCAGACGGTCTGCGACTCATTTTATGCGGCGCCCGACACCCTTCTTCTACCCCTCCCTATTATAACGAACATGCACCCCCATATTTAACAATTATTCCTCGAGCCCGAATGGGCTCTGAATCAATAACCCATGAGGCTGAAGGCCGAATGGGCTATTGACTCAGAGGCCATGAGGGCGAGAGGAATAATTGTTTTAGTAAAATCCAACTAGTTGGTCAAAAATATCGAGAATACAAAAACTTTAGCTAGTTAAAGCTAGACTTTAATCCTTTTTTGCCGCCAAAAAAGCCCGCGCTTTTCGCTACTAGTGGGCTATAACATATAGCCTAGTAGTAGCTCAACCAATCAGAACGCAGCATTGATGATAGACCACTAGTTGGATTTTACTAAAATGAATATATTCTTAGCCCAATTTATAGTAAAATGTTAGGGACAATACACCCTGTTATAGCAAAAACATTCTCCCTGATAGGAGTTCGTAATGAATTCCCCAGAAAAATAACCTGAGATCAGGCTCTATTTTCGTTTCGCTTTGAAAATAACATTCCGGCGGGCCGTTAGAGAGAATGCTTGAGAACCGCTTTTAAAGTTGTTACGAACGTCTTGCGGATACGTTTCTTTGACTATGGAGTAAAGTCTCACTTTTGCACTCAGTCAACAGTCACTCTATTTGTGCAAAGACTTTGGAAGGACCTAAAACCCAATTATTTCCAAAATAAATGTTGAGTGTTTTTCATAAATTTATAGCGCTAGTCTCTCCCCCCCCCCCCCCCTGCCCTCCAACGGGTTAGGGGGTGAAGCGGCTCACATTTCAGAATGCTCTGACAAGAAGATTCATGAGTGCCAGTCTTGCTTAAAAGACATCACATTTAACGTTCATTGTCGTTGCTGGAGTTGTATAGCGATATCTTGGTCATAAAGTCTGCTATCTGAATGTATTATCCTCGCTGTTTCTCTTTGTTTGGTTTATTATATTCGCTGCTTTCTGGGCAACTTTGACACTATCACACCGGACGAGGGGGCTGTCGGCAGGGTTAGGAGAGGGGAGGGACAGTCGCCTGCCTCCTGATATTTTCATCAATAACTGCAGATAATGCTCGTTATCTGAAATTGAAAACAGGGAAGCGTCATTACATCATTACTTAAATTCAACAAAGGCGAAAACATTTTACTTTGTTTAAGAGTCGATTCAAGCGGGACTATTGGGTTACGACTTGTTTAGGTTTCGTATACAGCTATTTCGAGAAAGGTTGTCGGAAAAAGTGCTCGCGACAATCCCGAAAGGTATTGTGGGTAGTTTTGAATTTACACTTCCTCAAAGAAGTTTGAAAGAATGACACAAGAGGCCATGGACGTATGTTTGCGAGTGCTAATGGAAAGCAACAAAGGTAGGTTCGACAGCTGTAGTGTCAGGAACAGCGAATTTATCATATCCCATATTACCTTTCGGGATTGTCGCGTGCGCATTTTTTCCGACAACCTATCTCGAAATAGCTGTATTTGATTAAGCATATCGCTGCTGATTTACCCGGTGCACGTCTGCCGCATACGATTTAACGCGGCGGTAAGCCTAAGACATTAGTTTTATGTCAAGTGGGGGCCCACAAAAAGGATTTCCGCGCTGATACGCGGACGGACCTAAAGGAACCGTGTCACGAAATTCAGCCAAGTCACAAAATGCCCGTTAAATTAAGAAAAACGTAAAAATAACCGCTTAAAACATTAAAGAAAAGTTAAAATAACACAACAGATACAACAGATGCCACGGATGGGTAAACCTGAAGGAGATTGAAACGGATTGAAAATAGGCTTTTTGAAAACTGTTCAATCTACCAGTTTTTCAAAGTTGATCTCTGCTGTTTGCAACTTCAAAAATAATGCTCAGGAGACATATTTGTTTGTCTCGGATCTCTGATTTTGTCATTTCCATGTAATATCTTTGTTTACTTTACGTTCTATAGCGATTGAGGGCGAGTAATTGACAAAATTAAACAAAATGAACTGGACTGCCGTGACACAGCCCCTTTAACTGAGTTTAGTTTCGTCTGTGGTACAGGCTCTGTGGTTGGGGTCTTAAAAGCAATCTCTTCGTGTAAACCACTAACTGTCCAAAATTCCAAAATTAGTTTTGGAACTTCTAAGCCAAGGCACCAAAACTAGAAACTCTAGTCACTGTTATTCTTACACCTTTATGTGAACAATAACTAACTTATTGCACACCTTGATCTCTGTGTCTTGCCTTGTAAAGGTGCAGAAGTTTTATGGTTAAAACCACGTGATCAGCTGATGGCGACCCCACCTTCATGAAGTACACGCTGTGATTCGTTACCAGGGCGTTGAGTTTATCATCAGGATTGAGATGACGTAGTTTTAAACAGCTCACAAATCTGTAATAAAAGTGTTTTGATCTTAATTTGGATAAGCGAATAACGTTGAAAATTTTAGTACGCGATTTAAGGCCTCAATACCACGCACGATTTATTGAGGCAAAATAAAAGAATTTTTCACCTAAAAGACTACGCTTGTTATTCGTAACAACAGGTAGCCTAAACAAAGACGACGACAAAACGTCCCTTAAAAGGTATTCGCGCTGTATCGAAATTCATCGCTCTCATTCAATGACGTTCGATTTGCCAAATATTGGTGAACTTTTCTTGAGTTGAATTCTAAAAGACTAAGTTTAACAAACAAAAAAAGGAAATTGGTTGTCTTGTGTTAACCTCCCCCATAAAACGTATTAGCAGTTTCACGTCGTAGTTGTGCATAAAGGACGCTGCCAATAAATGCAAATAATTTTCCACAGCATTACCTTAGGGTGTAGGCTCGATTATCAGCCGCTGACGGAGAAGAGTCCGCACTCAGGATCAAAGACCGGATTCGGGAGACGGCGGAAGTTGAGCCTACTTAAGGTGGTAAATTGCTCCTTAACATTGGTCGGCTTTGGAAAAATCGACCGAGTGTTACAACCAGTCTTTACACAAGTGAAAAATTGCAGAAGACCTAAATGTTACAAAGATAAAGCCCTCTTCAGTCGCTTACCAGTCGTTTAACTACAGATTCATTTCGCTACAAGTCGTTTAGCTGCATATCGAAGTTGTCTCGCGGCAGAATCTGCGCATTAATTTGGAAAACATGCAGAAAACTTTGGTTTAAGCGATGTTGTTACAGATACCAAACTTGGTGGCTCTTAGCTTTGGTTTGTTAACTTAAGCGCGCGTTTTTGCGAACTTCTCAAGTCATGGGCACCCAAAGACGGTTTCTCTTAATTACATTGAAAACACTTTTTTCAGGCTATCCCGAGTACTTTTAGTTATCTATCATTCGAAGGGGCGCTATAAAATTTGTATCTGTTCGGTCATCCTAGGGGAACGTGAGTCTTTTGGAAATTACCAGGGCTTCATTAATATTTTCCCGAAAATCTTAGTTACAATTTAACGTATTACGAAGGAGAGAATTTTTCTGATTCCTCTCTCCATCACATTTTTGAATCCGAAAATTTAACGTTTTCTTTTTTCTAACCTCAGGAGTAAAATGTGAAAAATTAAACTTCAGAAAATCATAGGCGATTTATTAGATGGGTTTTGAAAATTTTATATGAATAGAACAGTCATCTAGAAATTTTTAGCTGTCCTCAAGTAATAAGAAATTCTAGGCAATATTTGCGTGTCCGAACAGATATTTTACAGCAAACAGTTGTCGGGTGCCTGGTTAAGTCGTAGACTACATGGTTTTTGTAAGGAGTGCAACGGAGAGCTTCGTTCTCCCGAGGGGGGGGGGGGGGGGGGGGACTCCCATATGAAACAAACGGGGATGTTGGTCGGAAATTTTGGATTTACCCCTAAAGGAGACCATCTGGGCGTGGCTCAAGCTCCCATAAAGGAGACCAATCTGGGCGTGGCTAAACGAGACCTTGGCGGCATAAAATATTGGCGCTTTTCCCGGAACACCCTAAGCGAGACCAAATCCAAAATTTACACCCCTAAGCGAGACGACGAGCATCCCCGTCTGTTTCATATGGGAGTCCCCCACCCCGGGTTCGTTCTATAGTACCATAGATGAACCTAATGGTCCAGTTGCGCTACATTTTCCATATTCGGGTCGATACCTCTTGCTCGATTCTTGCGCTGGATTCGTTTCAACGCACTCTTGGAAACTAGCCTGATGAGCAGAGATGTTAGCTCAGCTTCACGGGGAAGACAGAAGCTTTATATGGCTCTTTACGTGAATAGGTAGAGCGAGAAGAGAACTCAGTGAAAACAGGGCTTTGAAACGAAAAATGTTTTGCACCGAATCCACCTCACGATGCAGTGAAACAACCGGACAACCTTTCAACCGTCAAACCACAATGTCTTGTTAATAAATTTACATGCAAATTTGTGCGAAGCAAATCACACAGGCTACACGAGCGGCCGTCATCTTGACCAGCGCTCTGAGAAGCATTAATATGCTGTAACGAGAGATACAATCAATAGCCGACCAATCCTCAGGAGCTATTTACCAGCTTAAAGTGGTACTGTCGAAAACTTGAGTGCTTTACTTATGATGAGATACTCCTGGGAGATCGACTTTAAACGCTCGAACAGACGACTACATTACCACCAAACTTGTCACTTGTCACTTATGCACGTTCTTTTGTTTCTAAACTTTTTTATTTTAATGTAAATTCACACTTGCTTTTCGGTTAAGATTACTGCCATTCGTGTCATTTACCGTTGCTGCTGGCCACAGGTAATTGTCGAAACGTCGTGTTTTTACCGTTCAATTTTGTTTTAAAGATAAGAAATTAACTAACCCAATCGTAGACTTGCAAAGATGTTCGTATGAACCCGGGGGAGAGGGTACTTGGATTAATGTTTGCTGGGTATGTGCCGCTCGCTTCTCAGAGCCCCCACCCCATTTAAGTCTATTTTTCGGCCAATTATAGACCCCATCTTAGTCACTTTTTGGAAAATGTAATTTTTGCGATCGCAACTTAGTCACTTTCTATTTATGCATCTACCTTGTCAATCCTTTAAAAAGCCGGGTCATGCAAGCTTATTGTTAAATTTGATATAAACTTTCTAATCTTTTTAACCAAGAATCTTCCCATTTTGATTCTCTACTTACCCCCAAAACTCGAAAATTTGCGACCCCATTCTAGTAACTCTATTAAAAATATGACACCATAATAGTCACTCCAGTTGTGAAAATGAGACCCCATCCAGTGGCACATCCCCATTAGGCTCTTGTAAGGGAGTACCCCCCCGGGGTATGGACCTCACTAGAGGGCGAATTATACTGAATAATCTCACACAGCATAATAAACACCAAGTACTAAAGCAAAATCCTGCTCAACGGTTAACGATCATTTCGATCATGACGATAGTTATCGTGTAACATTTTTACCCGCAAAAAAATGAGAAGACCAAATGAAGGCAACCTTTACATCAAAAGGGTCGGAAGTGACACCAACTGCAGATTAACGGTATTCAGTCCAAGACCATGAGACGAAAAAAATATGCCATTTTTGTTGACCTTAATCTAGTTACGACTGACTGCTGGATCAATCGTCGAACTTAACAAAGCGTTCAGATAAGTTGCCAAGAAAAACTAGGGCGCGAAAGTTTACAGGTGGGACCCTGATTTGCGTAAACCTGTTTATAAAGGATTCTTTTCGTTACTCCGTTGAATAGCTCCATGGACTAAACCGCGGAATCTTTAGATCGTCTATCCGTCTGAAGCGGACGGATGGAACGTGATCCAAACTCTCACCACTCAGTTTAGTTCGTCGCATGGAAAATTCGACGTTTGACCCAGACCTAACATATCTATAAGACAGCTTACCTTTCATCTTTGTTTTCTTCTCCGCATAAACTAACTTGTAGCCTCCGCAAAAATTCCTGACCTTTCTGTCTTCTCTGGACGTCTCGTGACACCATCTCCCAGCCGTCTAGCGACTGAATGCAGGATAAACTGCTCTCTTCACTTCCGGACGAATCATGATCTTCACAATCTATTGGCAAAAGTCTCCTGGAGGTCTCCTGTGTTCTCGGACTGCCTGAAGGCGAGGCAGTTGGGGGGTTGGATAACTAAGTAAATGAGAAAATGCGGAAATAACCAATATGACGTGACTGATTTGACGAAAATGATTATACAGTGGAACCTCTATTCTGGGGAAAACCTCGGGACCGAGGCAAGTGTTCCGTGAATAGAGGTGTCCAATGAATGGAGGTTGGGCTGGGGTTTTTAATAATAAACCAACAAAGAGAATATATATTTGTTATTCTGCCTCGGAATCTGGTGCAGTCATTATTTCAAAAAGGCAAATAATGTATAAAAAAAATCACGATTAACGTTTCTCTGCGGTATTGTGCGTTGATCGGTTTAACAGAGATTTTTCATGTAGTGAAAGCAGTCATGATTGTGAATCGTTTATACTCTAACGTATCATCCCTCTTTGTGGTCAGTCACGTTTTGAGTATTAAGGTGTCCCCTGAATGGAGGTTAAACCTGGGTTTCGGGACCCTGGAAAAGCTACCTGGTTGCCAGCCCAGCGACTTTTCGCAGTAGATCGGCCTGCGGCCCACACCGAAGCATCCCGCTGCATGCGAGAATACAACCTGTGGTACCCAATAGTTTCTAAAATACCATAAAATTCCGAAAACAAGCCCCGGGGCTTATATTTTTCAAAGGCCCTTTTTGAGGGGCTTATTTTTGGAGGGGCTTATATTCGGAGGGGCTTATCTACGCAGGGAATTTTGCGTTTCAAAACCGATTGGGCTAGCCTTATTGTTGGAAGCAAATTTACCATTTTTGCTTTGTTTTACTTTATATTTGAGGGCAATTTTCCAAGTACAAGCCCCCGGGGGATTAATATTTGGAGGGGCGATTTAACGGAGAGTTTTTTGCGTTACCTTTTTACTTTTTGGAGGGGCTTATTTTCGGAATTTTTACAAGATTTGCATTTTGTAGGCTGTGAGAAGGAGGAGGGAGAGGAATGAAACAGTTATAATCGCTTTTATCAACTACGATGATGAGGTGAAATCTTGATTTCGCTCCATGCAAGGGATTCAAGACAGTCTTGGATGTGGATTCCACACCGTGGATTTCGGATTCTTTGTCAGAGGAACTTGGATTCTGGATTCCAATCGACAGTGGGATTCCAGAATCCTTGAGCTGCATTCCAGATTCCAAACCCCAAGATTCTACGAATTCCACAGCAAAAATGTTCTGGATTCGGGATTCCACAAGCAAAAATTTCCCGATTCCAGAATCCGGAATCCCTGACATTCGATGGTAATCCGTGTAGAAATATTCATTCAAAAACTGTCACCGTGAGCTTTATCCTTTAACAGAGTTGTTGAATAACTGGGTATCAGCCGCGGAAGGTTTCTTCTCTAGCACATCAGGATGTTTCGAAATTGGCCAGAGGTCAAAGTCAAAAGCAGTAAAGCCGTGAGCAATAAAATCTTTTCACGTGGTTCTTTTCAAGGCTTGACTAAAACAGAAAACAGCCCATAAAAAGTCTCTGAAATTCACGGTACTTAATTGACACATTTTGTCGACTGAAGTGGCGTTCGGATATTTAGCAATTATTCCTCGAGCCCGAATGAGCACTGAGTCAATGAGCTATTGACTCAGAGGCCATCAGGGCGAGAGGAATAATTGTTTTAGTGAAATCCAACTAAATTGGTAAAAAATATCGAGATAAAACAACTTTATCTAGTTAAAAAATCCTTTTTGCGGCCAACAAGTCAGCGCTTTTCGCTACTGGTGGGCTATAATATATAACCTACTAGTAGCTCAACCAATCAGAACGCAGCATTGATAATAGACCACTAGTTGGATTTTACTAAACCCGCTTATGCGATATGACAAACTTTTACCTACAATCACCATGTAAATTTTGGCTTTTAAGAAGTTAAATTAAGGAGTACTGAATCCTTTAAACCCTAAAAGCCACGCTAAAAACTCTCCAGTAGACTTATGTCCATACATTTTCCTAAAACATTAGTTTAGAGGACTTGGTTAAAGATCAAAGTTTTTTCCCTTCGATGATCATTTGGTTTATTATCATGTACTTTCCCCTTAGTCTGCTACACAGCCGTTTTTTAGTGTCGTAATCCAACACTCCTCCCCACAGGAGGGAGGGAGGAGTGTTGCGTGACGACACTAAAAACGACTGTGTAACAGACTACTTCCCCCTGGATGATGCATTGATTTTGTCAGGAGAAAATTGATGTTGGTCACTCGAGGGACTTGAAAGGTTAATCAAGTGACTAAATCTTGGCTTTACTAAGCGGAATCTATTAAATCTCGGCTTAACTTCTCTTTCCTCAGAGGTCGCTTTTACTCTGATTTCGCAAACGAGTTCGACTGGTTTTTTCAAAATGAAATGATTAGACCCATTCCCTTTCGAGGCGGGAAAGCACGCGGTCAACATGGAAAAGGGTCGTTTCGATACGGACTCAGCGGTGAAATTGCACAAAACCTTTAATCACTTCAAGTACAGTTTGCGCGTCAACAAGAAAAACATTTTGGGTGAATATTCTTTGTTTTTTAAGCCAAGTACGTGCAACTAAATATATCTCGACTTGTTTCGAAAAGAAAAAAGACTTTGTATCCAAACGACCGTAACGCGTCAACATAGATACGAGGCAACGCAACCCGAAAGCAACACAAGGAAGTAATGAATAATTAATACAATACCTGCGGTTTTCCCAGACTCGCGTCTCTTGAAGGACTGAGAATAAGGCTCGTTAAACTTTCCACAACACTGCGTACGGACTTCATGGGCGAGGAGGAATTATCCCCCACAGCTACAGAATCAGTAGATGAAGAACTACTTTCACGTCTTGCCGCAGCTGACTGATTTATAGTCGCGGACCACGAATCAGCAAACTGTAAACAAAACGGTAGTAAAATGACCCAAGAGCAAACAAACAAATGTCACTGGCGATGGCTCATCGTTCGATATTTCGTAACTCCGTTGTTGAAAAGATTGCAGGTATTTATCATGTGACAATCCTAAATTACGAAGTTTTGGCATTTTTTAGCTCAAACGTGAAAACACTTGAATCGATGAAAGGTATTTTATAAATATAACCTTTACTTTAAGAGGGTGACACCAATTACTATGAAAAGGATTCTCACTAGTGGCCCTCTAAAAACAAAATTGATTATAACAAATTACAACAATCATGATAAAAAGCCTATTTACAAATAGTAATTATTATAAAAGATCTTAAAAATTCTAGAGATTTAAAAAACTGAGAGACTGATGTTAAAAACGCAAGTGAATACATTGGTAAAAAAGGGAATCCAATCTACACTGATATTAAAAAAAAAAGCACGGACTTTTTAAAAATCAGAATTAATCGCAATAAAGGCTTAATTTCTCCAAAGAAGATAGCAGGAAGTCGTCAAGTCGGTGCAAAAATATGAAAGGGGTCAAAGTAACGGTTATGAACTTTAATCCTTTATGACTAAAGGTGTCGTGAACAAAAATCGATGATTTTCCCATCGCCAAGGTCACAAGGCGCCCTGATATGATCTTTGTACCATAGGCCAGGTTAGCGGTACTCATATTCCGTTCATATCGAAAAGATATATAGATTTATGTGTAATTCGTTTAGATGTTCACCGGCGAAGATTTCTGTCTATATATTTCTAGCTGGATTTCTAAAAACGGGTACTGCCAAGGCAAAATAGATCTCTTCCGTCCACCATTGTTTTTTTGGCTCAAAGTAGCCAATTTAAAAACTGAGTGCAACCATTGCTTTTTTTCTCTTCTCCTCCCCTCTTTCTCGACACTCTCTATTTTCCCACTGCTTTTCCTTCTGTAATGTGATTTTCGGATGCAAGAAACTCTCCCGTTTGGCCTTTCTTCGGTCAAATGTCGAAAATTCTTGGTAGCTACGTACTTTGTCAAAAATCCAGCTAGACATAACACCGCAGTTACTTGTGCGAAAGTAATAAATAATCTAGGATTTCTTTGCTTTCGCTCAAGACATTGCGCTCTTTTACAATAGTGTATCTGAGTATGTTTCATCCAGGAAACTTCATTGTAGGTCAGACTGTTATTAGAAGGTTGCAAATCCAAGTTTTCGACCACGCTACTTTTACTGTAGTCTCCTTCGCAGCTGTTTTTAGGCTCGTCACGCAACGCTGGAGAAGCATTGCGTGACGAGCCTAAAAACGGCTGCGAAGGAGACTACTGTGACTGTTGTGGTTCAATTTTATCCTTGGTTTATTTTCCTTTGTTTTAGGGTATGGTAATTTATGATAACGATTTTGAAACAAGGGAAAATGAATTTTAAACCAATGATAAAATTGAACCACAACATTACCACCGATTTCCGCGAGATTTCATTTCGACCTCACCTTGTAGTAGGACTCGGCCAAACCCCCTCTCACATGTTTCACAAATCCAATGTAGTCCCCAGTCTCCTTCAGATCTGCCAGCCCATCAGCGATTCCTTCCTGTAAACTGGAAATGTTACCAAGCAAATGGAGTGACCCCAGAAGGGACGCCGACTGGCTGCCGATTTCCTTTGAAAATTGAAAGGAAAACTGTTGAAAAAAAATTCCTGAGAGCGAGTGACGCTGAGTCATAGTGAACTGACTAAAACGAGTATTAGCGTGACAAGCAAACTTTAGCCTACGAGTAGTCCCCATTCTTCCACGAGTAAATGTTGCACTTGAAAGGCAATATCTCAAATTATTTATCACCGTGGAAAAAATGCTGGTAAAATACAGAAACTTCAGAAACGACGCCTAACCTTAAGATAATGCGTTCTGGCGTCCCGTCCCAGAGAAATTAAAGCCTTGTAAGTTATTCCTGTTCGCAGAAATTCTCCTGAAATAATGAAGCAAGAAGAAAATCAATCTGGGTTTAAACACTTCTTTAAATTTGTCAATGAAAACCCCTGCTGTTATCCTGGACGTCTTCCTCTTCAAAATGGAATAATCCACTTAAAACGAACGAAAACTATTTTTTCTCCTTTTGCAAAGAAAAAAGAAACCGCAGCGGCTCCTTGTCGTGATGATGAATTTATCTTTGCGTTGTTTGCCGACAGTCGGGTTTCTGCGATCTGAAATTGCTTTCAACTGACTTCCGCCGATCAGTTCTTTTACTTGTATCAATCATCTATATCATGCCTAATGCACCCGAAAAAGGACAAAAAACTCAATTTTTGATCACGTTTTTCTGAACGTGAAAAACAACCTCCTCACGCTGAAAAGGCCAGAAGATAAGCGCAAACTTGAAAAACAGCAGTGGAAACTGATGTGTCAGATGCATGCTGACCGTAAATGTCACTTCCCCGTTAAGATCCCTCCAAGCAAACAAAAGCAAATACAAGAAGTTTGCAGTTTAGCAGTTTCACTTACTGAACTGTACATTTGCATTTTCCATCAAAGGCGGAAAGCCAGCCGGAATCTCTAATGCGGTTTTTAAATTCTGTAGTTCATGGGGAAGTTTACTGGCAGGGTTACACGTCATCAGGGTTTGAAATGGTCCAACTTGTAGCTTCTCGAAATAATATCTCGTAGACGTCAAGAAGGCAGGTAGATTTTCAGTAGATTGTTCGCTCTGCCCTGCTGCTGTTGTGCCCCATAACTGAGTTTTCTCTTTGATCCCCGCAAACTGCAGTAACTTGAGAATGACAATCTCTTGGAGGCTGACTTTTGAGTTTCCAAGTTCGGTATAAGCTCTCTGAGAAAACAAGGAGAACAATTAGGGCCGGGTTGTTCAAAGCTGGGGAAAGGTAACCCAGGGTTTGTGCGAAATTTGAATTCAGATAATGAAAGCTTCAAAAGTAAATTCTGATTAATTCCTTTTGTCTACAAGTTGATGATTGGATACTCTTGAAAATAACAGAGAAAATTTTCGAAAAAATGCTTTTGAACAAAAGAAAAAGAAATCCCGTTTAAATTTAACCCTGGGTTAAGCGCTAATCGGCCTTCGAACAACTGGGCACAAGTCAACTATTAGGGGTCCATCTCTTTACCAATTATCTACCAGCTAACGACACTCAATTCAACTTTTGTTGATCAAAAAATGTTGCAGCTTTGGTTAAAAAAATGTTTGACAGTGTACCGCGCAAAGTTTAACGTTCAAATACGGCACTTAACATGTTGAACGCTGCTGAACGAGAAAAAAGATAAGCCGTAGCCTTTTGAACCACAACATCGCGGCTCACAGTTTGCTGAGCAACAAATGTTTAACATTTTTGAGTATCATTGGCTTATCTATTATAAACGTTAAACCTGAAAAATGGTATAATAAATAGATTTTTCAAGACTAAACTACAGTGGAAACTCGATATACCAACGAAGTCATCGTTACAACAAACCATATTCTTCGCCCTAGTAATAGAAGAAAGTTCCGCCAAGAGCGAATTCAAGTTCTCGCCCCTCCCCCCCTGGGTAGGGAAGGAAAAGGACTAATCAAGGCACGTTCCAACGCGATGGGTGCGCGGGACGCGATGTAAGGGCGATGGGAAAGCGATTGGTGCGCGATGTAAGCGGGATGTAAGCGCGCTGGGGGCGCGAAGGAATTGCGATGACAGGACAATGGGAGCGCGATTGTAGCTCGATTTCCCTTTTTCTTTACTCTTCAAACGCAGGGTACAAAAATAATACGAGGGGACCTCTACAGTTAGCACTGAAGGGGAACAAGTTCCAGGACTTAATCAAGTGACATAACAGATAAAGGTTGATCGCTTCAAACAGATTTGAGTGGACGCAATTTTTGTACCATGAGAGGATAGAACGGCCAATTTTAGAAACTTTGGTACCTTAATGGCCACTCTTTCGTCTTCACCGGCCGCATCCATGACAAGTGAAAACCGCAGAAGGAACGGGCAGCTCTCATCGCTAGGGCGCTGTTGTTGAAAAGCAATTATTTTATTGATGCAGTCTTCTACCTACAAAAAAGAGAGATTCAAGATATTATTTCGTCAGTTTGTGAAATGCTAACATAAAGTCTTGTGTACATGTGGCAAACTCTTGGATTCCGTGGGAACTGTGTTCGGTTTGAAATTTGGCCTAGTCTCTAACGGTGAAAGCCTGGTTATTGCAGAGGACATTTAGCTACCTACCCTTGGAAACTGCGTTTGGTTTGATCGCTAAGTTTGATGCTAGACTGTTCTTAAAACGTACGAGTTATGGGTAACACCCAAAACCCTTAACCTTAGTCCTCCCCGCACGAGCGCGCCACATCAATAAGTACCAATAAGTACCTGGACGCGAGAATATAAAAGACTGGCAGTCGAGTTTGACGCGCACTTGACTTTGTCGAACGTTCGTCACCTTTCGCTGTGCATTCTTTGAACTTAACACAACAGTTATTTACACGTGGAACACTAAGACCATCTTACCTCCACGTTTTGTGCGTTAAACTCCAGTGTCACGTGGTGCTGATCTCGGTTGAACTCGGTCTGAAGATGGTAAAGTAAATATCAGATAAAATTTTTTTTGGCTTAATATTTTGACTTGTGTAGGCGCGTAGTAGTATAGAGTGAAAAAAATAGAAGACCTCATCCATTCGATTATCCCTACCAGACATAGTTCTAACGATGCGTTAGCGTTAACAAAACAACATACTCAAAACTATGAAAGGTTTGAACCCAGGAGTCATTTCAAAAGTAGGTTGAGTTTGATCGTCCGGGTGAACGTAGTCCTGAATAGGACTGTTGTTGTTAACAGTGACTGACGTTTCGACAACCTGTGCGGTAGTCATCTTCAGAGTCAAAGTGAGTTGTATCACGTCAGTAGATGGTATTATATACTCTGGTTATTGATCTGATTGGTCAATAAAGTCAAGATGTTATTGGTCGTCTGTCAGTTAAGCCGCGGTATTATTGGCTATGAAGACTCGTAATACTCAAAATTTGTCAGAAGCATATAACCTTGATCATTACTCCCACACGGCAAATATGTAAAACAGTTTTGATAATTTTTAATCAATTGTCTATGTCTGACTGATGTTTTTAACCGTGTATAAATAAAGTTATCATTCATTCACCATGAAGCGTCTAAGTCTCATTATTTGTTTAGAACCATGCTAGGGTTTTTTAGCCGCCCAATCAGAAGCACGGAAATTTCTTTGCCTAAATGTTGAATCACAGAATTGAAGGCATCCCCGTCTAAAAAGTAGATCTAATACCGACTTATCCCACTCTAAAAGGCAACCCTTTTTACGCCGGTTAGTTGATTTTTTTTTATCAAAGCAAATTTTTGCATTTCACTCTCTCAACGACTTACCGATACGACACCACAGTTTCTTAACTAACCTCTTGAGGCTAATTCATTTGTTTTCTAAGAAGCGTTCATACCTGTAAATCTTCCAAACTAATATTCAAAAGCTCCTCGTAGACGTCCATTTCCAAAAAGACCTTTAATCCTTTGCAGTTGGCAAAAATCTACGTATATGTAGTCAAGAGGGAGAAGAAAACGGAAAAGAATTGTCACTAACAAAGAACAGTAAAAAATCGTTTAAAAGTCATTGCTACACTGCGCCTTTCAGGCGAACTCGCAAGCCATGACGCGGGTACACACATCCGAGAGAACCTGAAATGACTTTCGCCTGTTTGCGCAAATACATTCTATTTATTTATTTAGTCACTCACGAAACCTTATACAACGTGAACAAAAGTTGTTCATTAAAATATGAATTAATGTGACGGGGAAGCCTAACGAAGCTTGAAGCTTATATTAATAGGCTTCCTTCAACTACTTAAAGAACTAAATTCATGGCATTTCAGTTGCGCGATCCCAATACCGGGAAGAATTATTCACGAGATTCGAGTTGTGATTCAGCACGCTTGAGTAAAATAGTCTCTTTCATTCCCCTTGAATGAAATTACCTGTTTTGTTGTCGAGGACTGCCTTTTCATGTCGTCCTTTAACAGCGTGATCAAAGCGTTTACTTGTGTTTTATCCAGCAGGCTGGAGTAATCCTTTAAGTTCAAAACAATACAAACATCTTGAGTTACGATTATCTTTCTTCAAAAGGATTGTAAATTTTAAAATGGATTTTCAACACTCTTAGCATTCCTATTTCAATTTTTATTTTGTGTTTAGAATTTTCTTTTAATGTCCACTGCATGTGCAGTCAGTGCAAAAAGACAAAAAAATAGTGCAAAAGTAAGGTTGGAATGAAGTACCATCCAAGTGGCCGGTTTAAAGAATACTCAGTACGGTGTTTTCCGCTCTTGCCGAATACAGCGTGATGTTTCTAATATGAAGTTTCAATGTAAGTTACTGTACATACCTCGTGAAGTTCTTTCAATACTGGAATACAATCCGGTCGAAGTATCAAAGAAAAAGTTTGTTCAGAAGTGATCCTAACTACCATCGAGTGACCAGACCAGTCGCTACCCTGAAACAGGTACGAACATGGACGGGTTAATAAAAACATAAAATGTGAAGTAAACCGGGCATGGGTATACAATTTTTCAATACGTTCTCCAAAGAAATGAGTATTTAAACGAAGTCTAACTTGGGCCGTGGTATATAAAATCTGTGGACTCCCAGATCTCTTTCTAACTGAGTTATTTTAGGGAGATAAATGTTTCTCAAGTCTACCCATTATGCCTCCATGAAGCTGTTCACGATAAGCGGGCTTAAGATAAACCGTTGGGCAAACTGAAAATGGCCCTGGGGCGCGTTCCTCGAAATTCCCGTTAGCTTCAGAGGCCCGAAATCAAATATACTGATCAAAAACGGAACTCAATGAACAAAAGAGCGGTTTCTAGCTAAGAAATCAGTACAGCGTTTGGTTTACTGATAGTTTTATCATATCATCTACGTAAAACGATCGAAATCTCGACCTTTAATGTAAACGATAACACCTTTTAAGGCTCGTTGATTATCGGGACTTTGGAGAAACGTCCCCCCGGAACCTCTAATATGGTAAACTTCTTCCAAAACACAATTGTGCGTTTTATCTCACTACCACGCTAATCTCAGACTTTGCTGTCAGAAAATTCAGCAAGAAACAGCCTACCAATGACCATGATCTTCGAGTGTTGTTCACCCTATAGCACAGGAACCCCAAGCTGAAAGACGGGCAACGGTTATTTTTGTGACCGTTTGTACTTACAGCAATTGTGCACTCCCATGGAGCAGAAATCAGCTCATTTCCAATGATAACACACGGATCTTTGGTCTGCTGTCCACCGGGAACAAGTGATTGGATTGCCACTGAAGCGGTATACTGGCTCTGAAAATTGTGAAAAAAAAAAGGTTTTCGGACACCGAAAATTACGACTGACATCAGCGTCACAGATGATAAAGCATCATGATAAATTTTTAAAGACTTATTTTACAGACAGACATTTTTTACGATCTACTTTGAAACAGGACTTCCACTTAAGCTCTAAAAATGCCAATGAATCAGATTGTTCCTTGGGATTGCTGCAATTTTTCCGTATCAGCGCACGCTCTCATTGGTTACTTGAAGGTAACATGACATCTAACAATTAAACTGTCCTTTAAAAAGGGAACATCGCAGAATCTATCACAGAGTCAGGGAGTAAAGAGGAATATGAAAAACGGCAATTTTCAGGTTGGAATAGTGCTCTTTTTTGCCGGTTGGAATAATACATACATACATACCTACCTACCTACCTACCTAACTACATACATTTATTGTTGCTCCCAAAAGGGCTTTTCAGCACCAATATAAATATAATGGCCAAACAGTTTTAAAATTTTCAAGAAGGAATGATGACTCATACATTACTCCCCTTCACTCTGATCAAATGGTAAGAAAGAACTCTTACCCACAAATATTGACCGTTCACAGGGATACTATTATTGCTCATGGGGAAGTTATTCTTCCTGGGTTGTACATGTATAGCAAATCACTTAGTGTAATTGGTGCTCAACGTTATACAGTTACCTTCCCAAGTCAAAACATAAGGAAAAATAATTATCAGGTATATGCAAAAGCATTTGATGTAATTATGTTAAACAGAAAACTTCTGAGCTGGTTTTAAACAAGCAGTGGAAATCATTTGGATATTAAAACTTACTTTGCTTTTTCTCTTGTAAAGGGATAAATTGAATGATGTTATAAGGTTGACAGACTCAGCCCCATCTTGAAAACAAATTGAAGCCTTGGTGTCGTTTGACCTTACATTCAGCTAAACAGAAATGGAAAACAAAAATAATGATATACTTATATTACCATGTACTCTATTCAAATGTTCTCAAAACATAGC
Organism: Porites divaricata; assembly: GCA_038088405.1. NCBI lineage: Eukaryota > Metazoa > Cnidaria > Anthozoa > Scleractinia > Poritidae > Porites > Porites divaricata. The sequence continues at coordinate 31,016,740 of JBBMOI010000004.1, forward strand.
CAAGAAAAATCTTTATGATGCTAGCCACCTTTATCAAAACTTGAAAATGTACTTTGCGCGTTTATCGCAATAATTAACACCTTCAGAAGCCTATTAAAGGTTTCTGACACCTTTCACGATTTTCAGGTTTTGATAAAGATGGCTGACAGTCATTGAAGCTGTCAGCATCATTAAGACTTTTCTTGGCTATGTTTTGAAAACATTTAAATAGATATTAACTTCACTAGCCTGATGAATTTCTTCAAGTATATTACCATACATTTCCTTCAAGAATTAGGTGAGAGAATTTGATAAAAGATCAAAGCATTAATTGGCAATCTAGCCTGCATAGCTGGTGGTTTTATTTTTTGTGTGTTTTTTCCTCTCTGGTTCATAATATATTAAAGTAAGAGATTCTTCTGCGAGATAGCTGAACCGAGGATGAAACAGAAAACGATGGGGGGAGGGGGTGAGGGGAGAAGGCAGTGACTCACTAACTTCTCCACTGGCCCCCACTCCCATCATTTCTGTTTCGATCTCGGTTCAGCTTTCACGCAGCTGTAACTCTTACTTTGTGAACCACAAAAGAAAAAATAAACCAAAAAAACACCAGCTACGCAGGCTACTGGCAGTCATTCATTTTAGGAACCAGGGCCTGGATGGTATAGAAGGGTAGGCAAACAATACAAAATACATGTAACCAAATCACCAATCAGAGACTCACCTCTAAAAACTTTTCCATGTTGATTTTAATATTTGTTCTAGCAAGTGCATCAGTTTTTAAATCTAAAGAAAAATAAAAGAGGATGAGATATGTCTTTGGTTTAAAATGTCTTGGAACTATTATTATTTTTTTTATCAACTTCTTGTGTTTCAAATTCCTTACCAGGTTTGGTCTGCTGCCTCAGCAAATGATTCAGAAATACTAGTGAGGAATTTATTTTGCTAGGGCAAAGAAATATCTGAGCTTCATGACCCGTTATTGTGATACGAGAAGGACCATCTACATAAAACGTAGACAGAAAATCAAAGAGAGGGAGCTTGATGATCTGAAAGGTAAATGAAAACAAAAGTTAACAACAAATTGTAATCAATCATTGTTAGTGCAATGTACATGTAACAAACACACTATTAAATGCAAAATTATATTTAATAAGATCTTACACTGTACTTGAAGAATTAGTTAGGAGAATTTGTTAAAAGATGAAAACATTTTCCCATTAGCGACCATTTTAACTCTTATAACCGTTTTACTTGATTATGAATTGATCATGTTAACAGGGTCAAAAGAAAGTTGATGTTAGTGATTCCTGGTGATTAAAGGGCTAATTAAAATCATCATCAACCTCCTTTATCCCTATTTATTTACTAAAACCAGCAGTTTTTAGGATTGAAATCTTTTGTAATTGGTTTTGGCAAACAAAAGTAACATTATTAAATTTAGAAGAGACAGAAGGATCACAGCCCCCCCCCCTCCACCCCCACTCCAACTTAAAACACTGTCGTTCCACTCTGATCCAAAGATTGACAGGGTGTAGAATCAGACTGGTCCTAATGTATGGCAGTAACGGGTAACTGTATTTTTAGTTGGCAACTACTGGCCATTATTTTGTTGGATTTCTATCAACTAACAAACCACTGACAGTAGTCTTGTTATAAATATTGCTTTAATAATCATTTGCAAAGATTAGGCAGCTTCAATACCTTCTCTCGTCTGGCCTGACTAAGTTTGACATCATAAGGCCCAGAGCAGTAGGTCAGATCCTTTGCCTTTATGTACAATGATGTGACTTTTTCTGAGGGAATCAAAAGTCCATCTAGAACAGCAGCCTATTGAAAAAAAAAAAGCATAAAAACATTAATATTTATACTTCATGTAATAATATTATAACTTCAGTATAGTCACCACTACAACCATCAATACTGCTACCATTAACAGGTCATTTTTACAAAATTATACAAAATTATCTCCAGCATAATATGCATTGTCGTTTTATTTGTAGTATTCATCATCATCATCACCACCACTAAAATCGTCATCAGCAACATAACTATTGTCATTACCATTGTCAAAACGTTTTTTAACACTTTGGTATACCGGTAATTAAAAAAACATGAACAAGTACACAATGTTATGACTTGCTTACTCCCCCTCCAAGTTGATCTCAGAGTATCAGGAAGAGATGAGTCTTTTACCTCAAGCAGTGTGACATAAGAACCCCCTCTTTGAATGTGAAGTCGTGATCCAATCTCCACATCTGTAGCCTTAAGCAGTGTGAATGACTTTGGAATGGTTTCACTAGAATTTCGTAAATCACTACTGAGAAGGTCACCAGGAGATTGCTGAAAATATAGATTGAATAGTCAGAAGAACAGAATTACCTTGTTGGTACAAAAGAGAAAAAAGTTAATGATAATAAAAATTTGTTTGAAAAGTTTTTGTAGGAAAAGATGTTTTGACAATGTCTGAAAGTTTGGATACATTGTACCATACATGTATTTTCTCAAATGATAGCCATCCCTCAATTAATCGCCTCCTTTGAATAATCTCACTGCCCCCCCCCTTGCCATCTTCCCTTTCTTTTATCCCCTCCCTATAACATTAAAGATTGACACCTTGGATGACAAACAAGCTTTCATTTAATTGTTTACAAATGAATAGTTACAGAAGCAAAGGTTTAGTTATGGGAACTAAATAAGCCCACATTCAGTTTATTTGATGTGAGCATATTTTTATTTCCAGTGAGTAGTATTTAAAATAATTGCCTCCCTTTTAGTTTGAAGAAAAAAAATCACCCCAGCTAATGTTGGAGGAAATACTGTAAGTCTTGGGCTTGAAGTTTCTCAGTTATATAAATGTAAATGTAGAAGGATTACATATGTAGTCTCCATCTTGGATTTTAAAACCAGGGCATTGTGCAGCATGGTCTCAGACAGTCTTGGATTTACATGTACCATTCTATACCCCTATAGCTCTCCTGAAAAATTAAAACTTGTAACAATTTGATAACTTAACAATAAAAACAGCTTTTAATTAGTGACACAAACATACTTAACTTACCATTTTCCAATGAAGAGTGAAAGAAGTGTAGATATCTGTTGTTGCATCCTAAACAACCAAGATAAAGTCATTACTTTAGATACATTGCTACATGTAGTGAGATACAAAGGATTGTTACATTGTCAAATACTGATTTTACCACAGCAAGTAGTACCTTGAAATCAGTGAACAGCTCTCTTTTTAACTTTTTGATGTTGAACAATAATGTAAGATCCCTGAAAAAAAAAGAAAAACAACACAAATTTGAGATTGATTGATCAAGAAAATCAAAGAACACGACAAAAAAGAACACAAATTTGAGACTGACTGATCAAGAAAACCATTTCTAGTTATACATGTACAAAGTGTAAAATGTATTTTAAGTCTGATCTCTACAAATACAGTATTTCCTTGAATAGTAGCCGTCCCTCGATTAATCGCCTCGCCCCCTTGAGACGGAAGTATTTGAAATAATTGCCTCCCTTGAATGATCGCCCCTTCCCATCCACCTAGCCTTATTCTCTTTCTGTTATCCCCTCCCTATCAAGTTGAAGTGGAGTCTGATCCAGCAAAACTGATCAGTGACGATTCAAGTTCGGACGCTGAGGATATTAACATTGCAAATTAATCAAGGAACAAACTTGGAATACTTAAAAAGCCCTTGTTCAGTTTGTTTGATGCTACTTTTTTTATTTAATGGCATAATAAAACAAAATATTTAGAGCAAGACTTCCAGTGAGCGATAGCGATATTCGAAATAATCGCCTCCCTTGAATAATCACCTTCACTCGAATAGTCGCCTCCTTTTTGTCCAAAAAAAAAATAATTGCCCACAGTTATTATTGGAGGAAATACAGTACAGCTGTACGTGTAGAAACAAGAAGAATAGATTGTTTCATCTTACCTAACTTTTTCAAAGTTCCATTCTAATCTCTTCATTCCTACTTCTTCAATAGACTGTAGAAAGTAATATTGGTTAATAATATTGGTCAATTTCTAGGTGAAGCATACAGGTAGACATGTTGAAAGTATTTTAAAAACAAATAAAACTTACAAGTCAAAGTCAAATACATGTAAGCAATCAGCACCAACAAGTAGAAGGCAAGGAAGTACAAATGTACATACATGTACAGTGTAGCAATAAGTTTGAATTTGATCTCTGAAAGAACTGGCATAATTATTCTTCCTCCAAAACAGAGATTACTCCAGAGAATTGCACCAAAAATGTTTAAAGTAGTGCTAGAGAAACTTTGTTTTCAGGCTCAAATGTACAGGGTACACCATAAAAGCGCCAGACCAGTTTATTACCAATTGATGCATTACTATTGTCGAGCTTTATAATAGGATCTTTCAGAAAGGGTGCAGATTGCTATTACGGATTTCGTACATTAGGATACCATTCAGATTATCCATCACAACTACAGATTGAGTGAAATACTTTTCTTTCATAGTGCCTCACTTGAGGCCCTGTTAGCGTAAAATTTCAACAAGCGACTAGGCTTTGAAACCCCGACAAAAGACAAGATGAAATGGCGACAAACAACAAAAAGCCCACAAAGACATGGCTTACTTCTAAAAAAATGCAAAATGACTGTTTTGAAATTCAGATTAGTAGCGACATATGTACTGTCCCTAAGAGGGTCTCTAACTTCACCCAAATGTATAAATGCATGGGTACCAAGAAATATACTAATGGGGATAAAGGTAGGATGGACTGGCATCCTGTCCGGAAGGGTGGGGGGGAGGTGCAAATCTTCCTCGCTGCTTCAAACTACTGAAGCTAGAATAAGCTTAGCCTGCACTACAGATGGAACTAAACTTCTGGTTACTGTAAGTCCATCTGTGAAACAGCACCAAACTCTTTGTTCTGGGTCTCCACCATGTATACCCATCCTCGGAGACCCAGGGGCAGATAGTGGGGATGAGGAAAAGTCTAAACGGGCAGAAAAATATATGGTACGAACAAAAGTAAAGAACGGCGAGAAGAGCCCCTGGAGACAATGTCTTACCAGACCAGTTCCAAACGGTTCTTTACTTTTCTTCGTGCCATATATTTTCCACCCGTTTAGACTTTTCCTCGTCCCCACTATCTGCCCCTGGGTCTCCGAGGATGTGTATACCAGGATTTCAGTATAATGTGCCATGATTGGCTTGTTAAAATAGCCATTGTCAATCTGCCAATCAGGCTGAAGGGAAATTTGAAACGCATTAAAAGTAATTTGTTGAGTCTATATATTGCGGCCCAGACCAATCGGCACTGCTTTGCAGACAAAGCTCAATGGAGCTTCCTTAAAATCTTCTGGGCTTATGTTTCTTGATAACATTATCTTATGTTAGGCATAAGAAATTTGAGGTAAAGGAGGTAAGGCAAATAAAGAAAAAAAAATAAAATAAAATAATAGAAATTGAAATTGGCATTACTAACTGGGGTTACCGGTAGATTAAGTCTGCGACGCGGGCAAGAATAAGCTGTGGGCTGATGGGCCACTAGACTCAACTGTATCTACGTACCGTATTTATTCACTTATAAGGCGCGCCATTTTTTATGAGAAAATATACTTGTTCGATCGAAATCTGCTCAAAACTCGGGGTGCGTCTTATAACCGAGTATTTTCGCTCAACAAAATATAACTTTCCAAATTTCCCGATTTATTATTGCACCCGCTTGAAATATTTGACTCAACAACAAATTTAACAAACTACAAATGCTAAGAAAAACAACTACGATAAAACTACAGCGAAAACTAGACTTTCTAATCACTGGTACCATGCTGCTACGGCAAGCAAGTTCGTAAACAAAGCCGACGTGAATTTCAGCAAAGAGCGATCGTGCTGAAAAGCACGTGCTTGAAACGATTGACATAAGAAACAATCAAACAAATTCCTAACCTCGCTCCCACGAAATGAGGCAAACTTGACTACGAATCGTTCGAAGAAATTGTCACGGCCGTGATCAGTGATCAGAACATATAAACAACTTGAACGGAAATGTAAACAGTGCAGTTATCGATGTTATTTTAAGTGAACAATTTTTACCTTGGCTTCTTTGATCGCTGAACCAGTCAACTAACTGCTGATCAACTTCTGGATCTTTTGGCCGGTAGCGACCCATCGAGGCACGTTTGGCAGTCATCTTTAACTCACCGGAGAACAGGACATGCTGTTGATTTCTCCACTTACGGACCATCGATTCTGATATGCCGTATTCGCGAGCAATTTCACGATTGTTGTTTACGGCTTCCGCTTCTGCTACGATCTTCAACTTGAAGTTTAGATCATAGGAATGACTACGAGCGTTTGGCATAATTACTGAAAATTTACGGTACGCTGAGCGAATGATCGAAGATTGAGATAAGTTTTGCAACAGATGAACGAAAGATCTGTCAGATGAGTAGCATTCATAATTTAAAACACTGTTTCCTAAGAAGGACGACTTGAGTGAATTAAAAAGTGTGACATTTATGTTATTGTCTATGTGTGACTTTTTTTGCTATTGTTTGTAATGTGTGACTTTTTCGCTTTTGTTTTGAGAATGAAAGCACCGTAATTAGTAACTTTTGGAAGTAAATTGTTGTAAGTACAGCGAACGTGGTCAACAAATTTTCCGTAATTCTGGGTGCGTCTTATAACAGGGTATTTAGGTGAAATTTTCATTGTCCCAACTTCTCACAATCGTCTTCGAAAGTTTAGGGTGCGTCTTATAACCGAGTGCGCCTTATAAGTGAATAAATACGGTACTTTCCTAGAACCTTTATCTCACCCTACAAATCAACTTGTAAAATCTTCATTTTTATGAAGCAGCACCCTTCAAGCAAGATTCTAAATGCCATTGTAAAGGGAAGCAAGTATGTTACATACCAAGCCTACATCATCCCTCCTCCATCGTATTTTCACGCCTTTCACTGATAAAAATCCAAATTCTCCAATTGTTATTGACACATTATTCAGACCAAACAACCAGATAAGAATTAAAGAGAGGACACAGTTTAAAAACCTAAAAAGACAAAACTAGAATTAATTAAATATTAAAATAGAATTAATAAAATAAACTTTTAAAAAGGGTTTGTAATTACCATAAATCCACTGTTAAGCCCCCAAGGGGCTTATTCATTTCAAGCCCATTTTAGGGGAGTGGGGGGGGGGGGGGACTTAATAGAAATGGGGGACTTATTTTAGAAAAGACGATGGTATCAGTTCTCCAAAAAGCACTGGAATACAAAGTGGAGAAGCTCAAAAGCAAGAAGGATGGAAGTCATGTACATTTTACAGTTGATTGATTAATCTGGTCTCTCATCAAGAGAGGAATCCTTTCTTGCTCTCATTTATTAGTGTATAATAATTAGGGTAGGGGATGGGGGCTAAAAAGAGGGGGGCTTATTTACTTTCTTCTCCTGAAAAGGGGAGCATGGCACATGGGAACATGGCTGCCTTGTCTCGTGGTTGCAAACAATCCCATTTTCTTCAAAACAAATTTATTTACAGTACGTAGCTTTGGTAAGACTTTTGCAAACTCACAACCCATTCATTGTGGATGCAGCAATCTCATTACATAAACGAAACAGGAAAACATGATAAATGAATACGGCTGTGAGGAATTCTCAGCGGAATTCCTCATAGCTGAAAGTAACTTAGAGTTAGCTTGCATCGCGATACATATAATAAACAAACATTGCGCAATTTATGGTTCAATTCGCGACAGGGACGTCTGCAAAATAAACTGGTCAACTTCATTAATACTTACCAAGTTGTGATTCGCATCCACAGATAATAAAAACGGAGAGCAATATTAAACAGCAAACATAGCCACGCTGTCACTATCGAAACCGTCAAAAGGTGAGGTCTTGTTATGATTTTCAGGGTTTTGTTGATCATGTTTATTCCAAGTTCCATAACGAACAACCAGCTGGCAGGGAATAATGACGAACAGACCTAAGATCGCGTATTTCTAATAGAGAAGGACAATTCTAGCTCTTCAGAGTTTCAGTTTCTGCCAATCATTGTTGACTGTTTTGTAATCGAAAGAGAATTTCGTAGAACTTGATGGAAATGTATGATGTCATGCGTTCATTTTGTTGTACGGTAAGACGATCGTTTGACCTTTGAGTAGCCACGTGATTACTGTATCATACCACCTTTTTGCTGCACTTTGATTTCCGGAGTTCCTGTAGTACGTTTGACGACGTCAGACCTTCTTGTATTTCATTTGGAAAACGGAAACGGTCCTGTATGTTTCTACCAATGTTTCAGTCCTTCAGATCAGAGATTCTCACCAACAACGTTTACGGCATTTCTACTGCATGTAAAGATCACCAAACCTCTCTTCAAAAAGCTTTCCGCTGACTGGTCTATTTCGGTGACGGTCAGTCAAGGTGACGCTGAAATGGGCCAAAGATCACACTCTGATCCACTCTCTCTTATTTTAAAAGCTTATGAGAATTTGAAGAAGTTTTGCTGGAATAAACAATAGCAATTTTGATTTTTACTGCTTTGTTTCTTAGATTTAGAAATCTTCACCTTGCCCCCTTAATTTTATATACCTCTTTTGACTGTGAATTCCCTTTCATTTCCCTTATTTAGCAGCTTGGTTCTAGTCTAATTCTCTTTCCAGTTCCAACTTGCTATTTCTCTTGATCGCCATCTTTAGACTTCTCTTTGACAAAGCAAATCTGACTCTGCAGCTATCTCAAGGGGTTTATGGGTCAAAGACATAGATGCCAACTCTCCCGCTTTTGGCGGGAGACTTACGCTTTTTTGCCTCGTCTCCCGCTCTCCCGCTTTGGTACATAAATCTCCCGCTTTTTACGTTCACTGTAAATATTGAATACTTAGTAAAAAATAAAACAGTCTTAGTTTGACATTTAGCCCATTTTTAGCTCAAAACTTGAAGTTTTCTTATTCGCAGTACGGTTTCTGGGGCATTTTTGTCAGTGACAAAGATTATTTCTAGCATTCGAATTTTGATAGTATGTACATCATGTAAGACGTCATATAATGTCGTAAGTCATTCCCATTGGGGGCTGGGTCAATTTTTCGGGGGGGGGGGGGGGGGGGGGTTATTGAAATTCCGGGGGAAGGGAGTAAAAAAAAAAGACAGTCTCCCGATTTTAGGTCTCCAGAGGTTGGCATCTCTGCAAAGATGTGTTCTGAGAATATGCATAATTGACTATATTTCCCACTAGGGGACCAAGAACAAATACTCTCAATACTTATTCTTTTTATTTTTCAACTTATATTTTTTATTTAATCTTATCCTTATTACAATTTTAGTAATTACTACTTTCTACTAAATAAATTTTTACACTTCTTTGAGGTAGACATAGCTGCTCTGCAGTTTGCCCGTCCCTCATTATCAGTGCTAAACTTAACATCTAACTTTTTTGTTCTGTTTTTATACACACAACACCCTTGCATACACACATCCTCCCTCCCCACCTTACCCACTATTTTAGTGGAGATTTGGGAACTCTTTCATTAGGGATTCCATACCACACCTGAAATGCCACAAAGGTTGCTAGAGGAACTATTGTAATTTTTTTATTTCTTTTTTTATAATTTTTTTTTTACAAAAACAACCTAGAAACCTATTTCCCCTTAATATCCTTAACTTTATATTATATTAACCCCGCAGTACTTTTTATTCTATTTTGCACTGTGTGTTGTGTTAGACGTGGCTGCATTGCAGTTTGTTGGTCACTCAATATCAGTGTTTTTTTAACTTTTAACGTTTTACTTTGCACTGTATTTGTGTTGAACGTGGCTGCATTGCAGTTGTTGGTCGCTCAATATCAGTACTTTTTCTAACAATTTAACTATTAACCAATTTTATTTGTTTTTATACATACAACACTCCAACCTCGTTCCCAGGTTCTCTCTCCTACCCGTCGAGAGACCCTGGTTGGGTCTGGTCACGTGTCTCCCAGAATCTGGGAGATTACAAACAAACGACTTGGGGGAGGGGCGGATCAGTGTGAGATTTGTCTCTACAAAGCGTAGGCCGTCGAGATCAGTGGAAACTGCGTATCCGACTTTGTCTGAATGGTCCTGTTTTTTATAGTTCCCGGACTAGTCAAGACAAAACCTCGAACACCGAATCCTTTGACAGCGAAAGCGTAACTTCCTGCAGAATATTTGGATGTTTATCGGATGTTGCAAAGGAAATCACGGATTCACCACTTGTGGTCCTTGTGCAGTTAAAAATATTTTAGGCGGTTGTATTCATACCGAAACGCAGTGGGCTTAAATTGCCATTTCTATGTTATGGAGGCCACCTTTAGAAAGCAAACGTATGTATTTTCAAGACTATGATTATGCAGTTCGAAGTGGGGCCGAAAAGATGTATCAAGCGTTGCCGTCCTCACCGACCTCGAAAATATTAAAATCAAACAGAAGCAACAGGAAGAGAGAATACGCCGCTCGGACTCAGTTTGATTATTCAAATGAAAAGAGGTAAACAGAATCTTAGAAGAGTATATTTTTATCCAACGGCTCTGTGTTGTATTTTTGTCGTCGTTTAAAATCAACAGAATAGCCGGATAAGTTTCTTTGTTAAAAAATATGGCTTGCACGACTACCAACCGTTTATTGTTCTTTGTTTAATTTTCTAGAGGGTTAGGTATATGCTTTAGAGGATTCAAAAAAATCACTGAGCTACATTTGTTTTTTTAATAAAGCTTTCATTTGGACCATATACAAGAAATCCTTTCGCTTTGGCAGGTTATCACTGGGTTATGTTGTCTGTTTTGTCTCTGTTTATACTATTTCCTGTTGTCTTCAGTGTCGCGTTTTGGTCGTCCTTTGCTTATGCACGTACTATATTAAATTTTTTTACCTCTATTTACCACTAAAAGCGATACGTTTTTTCTGTTGCCGCATTTTAAAAGGTTAGGGGTAGGAGAAAGCTGATATTTCAGACTACAGCTTTCCGTTGAGTCATTAGAGCTAAAATATTATTTTGACCGTGAATGTAAAATGAATCCTCTGCTCTCAACGTAACTGCTTTGTTTTGTCAAGTTCAACGAACAGGAATTTTCCCTTCAATGCGGATAAACACGCGCTTGTGTCTTACTCAGGATCGTAGATTTTAGTATCTAATTGTTGTCATCGGTTTAACTGCGGTAACACGAGTTTTTTTATTTCTCCGCTGGTAATTCGCTTGGTTATCTGGTGATAGCTCTGTTTAGGCAGAAATTTCCCGAATTTTAGTTATAGTTGGAGGTTTAGCAAATCTGTCTTGCCCTTTCGATCATTGCGTGAACGGTGAAAACAAACCAGAGAAAAAAATTGAGAGACAAAGGACTCCTCCCTCGGAATTAATTTTGTTTTGGGACCACGTCAGCAGACCCAACCAGGGTCTCTCTCTCTCTCTCGCTCCGTAGGGACGGGTAGGAGAGAACCCTGGGAACGAGGTTGACAACGCTCCTGTATACACACATCCTCCCTCCCCACTGTAGTATATACCGGAAGTGACGCTTTCGTCACATGTGCACCTAACCATGTGCTTGAAGGGAGTCCGCCATCTTAAAATACAAATGTTGTTGTGTTCCTGAGTTCTCGGTGTGTTTCTTCTCTCACGAAGCTATCACATTTGGCGACGAGGATAAAAAAATCAAACATCAGACCAACCTGTCAAGAACTCTGAATTATGGCCGTCTGTTTAAGTGGACTAACTGGTCCTGCGGCGTTTGACACTGTTTCGCAGCGTTGGCGAATTTGGAAGGATGAATTTGAACTTTTCGTTACAGCATCAGGCATCGACGACCCGAAACAGCAGCGAGCCCTTCTTTTGCACCTAGGAGGACCTGGAGTGCGAGAAATCTTCCGAACTATCCCCGAGGAAACGAAAGGTGACGCTAAAGACTTCAAGAAAGCCATGGAATCGCTCACCGATTATTTCAAGTTGAAGAAGAATATTCCGATGGCCAGACAAAACTTTCTGGCAGCAACGCCCACGCCAGGTGAGCGAATAAATAACTTTGTGACTAGACTAAGCAGTTTGGCCGAACATTGCGAGTACGGAGAAGAGAAAGATAACATGACGAGAGACCAAGTACTAAGGTACATTAAGGGCAAGAACCTCAAATCTAAACTATATCGTACCGAGCGTTTAACCTTATCCAAGCTCTTAGACGTTGTAAGTCAATATCATGACAAGGAGGCCCTCATCCTTCAGCCCGAAGAACAAATCAATCGAGTAGAGGCGACTGATCATGACAAACAAACCAATTCCCCAATGAAATTCCAAGGGCGATGTTGGAATTGTAACAGAATAGGGCACTTAGCAAAGGACTGTCGCTGTTCACGTGACCATGTTTGCGAAACCTGCGGCAGACGTGGGCATTTCCCTGTTTGTTTCCGATATAACCCAGAACATGCCAGCAACACGAATCGTTCATCCAGTCAGGGGAGCGCCCAACAGCAAGCCAGAAAGGGAGGAAAACGGGAGAAAGTACAGGCCGTCACCCAGCAACAGGCTACACAGAATGTAGAAGATGATGCCTTCTATGTATTTACTGCCACCACTGCTGAAGGCCTTGAGTCACTTGAAGTGCGTATAAGCAATAAGTTAGTTAATGTTATTGTCGATTCAGGTGCCAGCTGTAATCTCATGTCTGAAGATGTATTTAAATTTATTACCAGGGGGGAAACAACCTCAGCGGAGTGTGATAGAAGTGTATATACATATGCACACTCACAACCCCCCGAGCTAAAGGGAAGCTGTATGTTAAAAGTCACTGTACCACAAACCAATATGTCAGCAATTGTGGAATTTTACGTAGTCCCAGGCCATGCCGCAACCCTGCTAGGTGGTAAATCGTCTGAGATGCTTGCAATCCTTAAGATCGGAATTAATGTAAACAACTGTAGCACAATTCATGAAAATGCCCAACCTGTAGACAAAAAAACTTCTCTTAGAGCTAGATTCCCGAACGTTTTCGAGGGCCTTGGCAAACTACAGGGTTACCAGCTGAAATTACACCAGGACGATAGTATCCCACCTGTGGCACAACCCCTGCGTCGAATTCCATTCAGCAGGAGACAGAAAGTGACAGAAAAACTGAAGCAGTTAGAGGAGCTCGATGTCATTGAAAAAGTCAATGGCCCCACCAGCTGGATCAACCCACTTGTGGCTGTGGAGAAGCCCAACGGTGATATCCGAATCTGTTTGGATATAAGGCAGGCAAATCGTGAAATCCTTAGGGAAAAACACCCAGTTCCCACAGTGGAAGAAACCTTACAGGAGATCTCGGAGGCAAAAGTTTTCAGTAAGCTTGACCTAAACATGGCATTCCATCAAATAGAGCTCCACCCTGACTCCCGTGACGTGACCACCTTCGCGGCCCCAGATGGCCTGTATCGATACAAGAGGCTATTGTTTGGCGTCAATATTGCAACAGAGAAGTTTCAGCAGTTGATATGGCAAATACTAAAGGATTGTCCCTGTGCCTACAACCTGCATGATGATGTGAGAGTAGTTGGGCGTGATCATAAAGAACATGATGAAAACCTTGACAGAGTAATGCATAAATTTGAAGAGAATAGATTGACCCTCAACTATGAAAAGTGTGTCATTGGAGCCAAGAGTATGATGTATATGGGCGAAGTGCTCACTGGAGAGGGATTGCAGGTCTCCAAAAAGAGAGTAGAAGCCATTGTTGACGCTCTGAGACCACAAAATCAATCCGAAGTGAAAAGTTTTCTGGGATCTGCCCAATTCTGTGCAAAGTTCATCCCAGGCTTTGCAACCATATCAAGCCCCTGATGGGACCTGACATGCACGGGCAAGTCCTGGCAATGGGGCGCCAAGGAAGAAGAAGCCTTTGAACAAATTAAGAACTTATTAACGAACGCCCCAGTCATGGCCTATTTTGCCAAGGATGCAAAGACCCGCCTCGTAACAGATGCATCCCCTGTTGGTCTTGGTGCAGTCCTCGAACAACAACAAGAGGATGGTTTGTACAGGCCAGTCTACTACGCCAGCCGCAAGTTGAATAGTGTAGAGAAGAGGTACTCCCAGTTCGAAAGAGAGGCGTTAGCAGTGCGGTGGGCCTGTCAGAAATTTTACCTGTACTTGTATGGAATTGACTTTGAGCTCCGTACAGATCACAAGCCATTGCTAACTATCTTGGGCGCCAAGAGTACACCCCCATCAGCACGCATTGAACGATGGTTATTGTACCTCCAGCAATTTCGCTATGTAGTCACGCACATTCCCGGTAAAGAGAGCGCGGCGGATGCCCTAAGCCGCCTCCCAGTGGGTCCGGCTGAGGACCACGATGCGAGTGAAACCAGAGAATATGCCTGCAGCGTCGCTAGTGAAGCAATAACAGCAGCACTTACACCCCAAGAAGTCGAACGAGCATCGGAGAAGGACCCCACCTTGCAGTTGGTGCGTCAAGCTGATACTTCAGGAGATTGGAGTCGCTTATCGGGCACTATGTACAAAGCCTTGGCAGAAGAACTTTGGGTCCTAGGCCAGCTTGCCCTCAGAGGTAATCGTATTATCATGCCGGAGAGCCTCTGGAAGCATACGATCGCACTCGCACTCGAGGGCCATCAGGGAATGACACGCACAAAGGCCCGTCTCAGGGAAAAGGTATGGTGGCCCAACATGGACGAGCAAGTCGAGCAGTCTATAAAAGCCTGTTATCCTTGCCAGCTAGTTGGCCCAAGAAGTAAGGCAGAACCCGTTAGATCCACAACGCTACCAGAAGGCCCATGAGTGACATAGCCGTCGACCTGTTGGAGATTCCCGGAGGCAATCACCTTCTCGTAGCAGTAGACAACTACTCACGCTGGCCTGAGGTTATCCTGTTGAGGAAGACGGATGCAGCGCATGTTACAAGAGCCATGGGGGGCATATTCCAAACACACGGCCTACCCCTCAGTGTTCGCAGTGACAATGGACCACCATTCTCCTCCACACAGTTCGAGGGCTTCCTCGACTACCTGGGAATAGTGCACAAGAAAGGGATCCCGTACTGGCCTCAGAGTAATGGTGAGGTTGAGCGCTGTAATGAAACCCTGCTGAAGATAATAAGAATTGCCAATTTAGAAGGAAAAGACTGGAAGAAAGCATTACAAGATTTTCTCTTCCAGTACCGGACAACACCTCACACAGTGACTGTATTGTCACCAGCCGAACTACTGATGGGTCGACGACTTAACGACAAGCTTCCAAGAGTAGCCATCTCAACTGACAGGGTCACCGAGGCCCACTGGCAGCAGCTCCTTCGCGAAAGGGATGCACGTGCAAAGGTCCGACAAAAAGAGTATGCGGATAGCAAGCGGTCGGCAGAATACAGTGACATCAGGGAAGGAGATCGCATCCTGCTCAACAAGAGTCGCGATAACAAATTATCACCCAGCTTTGAACCACTGCCATATAAAGTTGTCGAGAATAAGGGTAATGCTGTCCTTATACAAGATCAAGAAGGAAACACCAAGATGCGAAATGCAAGCCACATGAAAAAGTTTATCCACCCAGACCCTTCCACTGAAACCCATGGAACGCGGGAGAGAAAAGAGACTTCTATCACAACACAGTCAGAAGCAGCTGTGTTAAGTCCACCGAGCCACGTTGATGAACATCTTCTCTTACCTTCTGAATCCAGTCCAAGTGCTCCTCCTTCGCGGCCTGTTCGTGTTAGACAGCCTCCAGCCTGGATGAAAGACTTTGTGTCCCTTTGTGCCTGTTAGAAACATTCCTCACATATATATTGTTGACTTTATCTGAGATTAATTTGTTTATGGTTTAAGGACATTGAACATTGACTACTTGGACACTAACCGTTTGCATGATAGGAAGTTCAGTATTAAGTGAAAGGGGGATGTAGTATATACCAGAAGTGACGCTTTCGTCACGTGTGCACCTAACCATGTGCTTGTAGGGAGTCCGCCATCTTAAAATACAAATGTTGTTGTGTTCCTGAGTTCTCGGTGTGTTTCTTCTCTCACGAAGCTATCACACCCACCTTACCCACTATTTTAGTGGAGACTTGGGAACCCTTTCATTAGGGATTCCATACCACACCTGAAATGCCGCAAAGGTTGCTAGAGGAACTACTGTTTTGTTTTGTTTTGTTTTGTTTTTTTTCTGACAAAAACAAAAATAATCTCTTCTGTTATTGGTTATCGCGAGGAAACTGGGAAAAAGCGTCTTTTACAACAATCCCATAATGCAATTCGACACACTCCCGACCGAGTCTACCCAGTCACCTGAAACCTCAGATTCGCCAGTAGAACGTTTTTGCATCACATCACGTCCACCATATTTTGTGTTCCAAAACAATAAAACGGTGGCCATGTAAAAATTTTCCTTTATTCCAAGCTTCCAATTTTCTTTTGTTCCATAACTCTCTCCCCTTCCTCTCATTTTTGCCTCGTCGTGAGGGACGTCTGCTCTAGCAGGGAAGGTCTGATGTAGGTTTCATGTTGTTTGCGTCAGACAATCTGGTTTCAATCAAATTTTTTGACAGCTGATACAGCGCTGTCACTTAATTAAAATTGGGGGCGTAAATGAAAAACCAGGGTCTCCGCAGCAGGCTCTCCCTCTCCTTTCCTTCCCCTGGCGTACGTCCTCGAATTTTCTCTTTTTGCCCTATAAAAACACTCGCGCCTGCTACGTAGGCTATATGTTGAGTAGCATACAAAACATCGAGTTTATAAAAATGAGTAAGCTGTTTGTGTTCTATTTCTTATCAAGCTACGATGGCCCAGGAACAAAAGACTTTGTTTTTCTGTTCCTGAACTTCGATACAGTCTTTTAGAATTCAACTCCAGAAAAAATTGCCAACATCTTAAGAATTAAACGAGATCGAATAAGCGCGATAAACAGTTTGAAGCAGCGCGACATCACTTTTAAGTGATGTTTTTTAAAGCCGTCGCCGTCGTTTTTGTTTGAGTTCCCTACTATTTTAGCGCATGCTCGACGCCAGGACCAAACGTGGGAAGTGTAATTGCTGAAATTCTGGAGGTCGCGAATAATCCAAATCTCAACAAAGACAGGAGTAGCATGGTGCGAGACGATAGATGATTCGAACTCCACGTAACAGAATATTAAAGCAGATTTAATGACAGATCCTTAGAGTTCATAACAATAGCACTTGCGTGTACAACAATTCAATGTAATAGCAATGTTCGTAGCCTAGTTACTACGTAACAGATAGCAGTAGTAGCGAGTAGTAATACACGTAGTAGACGAAGTAATAGCAGACGTAGACGTAGACGCAGGTTCGAACTGAAAGCGATAATTAAAGAATACGAACTACTTAGATTAACTACAATATTAAGACTAAAGGGTACAATAATCACTAAACGACATAAACTAATGATGCAAGAAACAGACAACTGAAAAATCCGATAATTGATACTTGAGTTGATTAACCGAGACAATAACATTTAACTTTCAGCATGAATAAAACAATCAGAAAACTATCGTAGCGATTCCGCTTGAACAGAACTTATCTTAAGAACACTAAACTAGATTATATAAAATACTTTTGGTGATAGTAACAATGATTAATCCTGTTTGATTCCAGCAGATTTGTCTTCAAATCAATGTCCTCCTCATGAAATATCGTAACACTTGATAGCTCCGCGAATTACAGTACTAAATAACTAGAAGAAAATAAAAGACTTACTTTGGTCGACGACTCGCACCAAAGGTAGCGAAAAAATAGCAATCTACCAGTAGCAAAACATCTTGTGATAGCAACTCCAATGATAGCGGGATAGCTTATAATTTCTACTATTGCGTTGCCTCTTTTATAATGAAGCATACTTGTATTATGCTTACGGCGTTAACTAATTAAAACTGTGCCTACTCTTTACGCGTTTCCTAACGGAAAGTACGGTACCATGACATAAGCGTGGAAACCTACGAAATGTTTCTAGAAAGATTGATAATCACGTTCTATAACCTAAAAGAAACTAAAAATATTATAAGACAAACTAACAAAAGAGCGTTTCAAAACTAACAGGAAGTTTGTTTTGGCCATGATTGGCTGGACAGCTCTGTTATTTCCACACGAACTTGTCGCCTTTTTAGGAGTCTATTCAGCGTTTTCTTAAATATTGACAGTCTGCAAGTATATGCGATGGGATTGACAAGAGAGTTCGCGAAATGCAAAACACTTCCCACCAAAACGACTTCGGCTGGAATACATTCTTTGCAAAAGCTGTCACGGATGACATAGAAAATGACAGCTGGAACCCAACAAGCAAATGACAATGCGATGACCAGAAATACCGTTTTTGAGAGTTTTACATTTCTTTCGACGTTTTGTCTTTCATCACTGTTAAATACTTGGGGTGAACGTTTCAAGTGGGCGCGCATAATGATGTACGTAAAACAAGTGGTAAGAATGGATAGTACAAGAATGATGTTCAATGCTATAACTGCATATTCTAAGGGCCACACCTTGAAGAAAGGTAGAATATAAATGATGAACACACTCATCGAAGTCATCCAGATAAAAGCAACACAATAGACATACACTCTGTCACTTGAAGTTCGATGAGCAAGTGGCCATAAGACGGCGGCAGTGCGTTCGACTGAAACGGCAGCAAGAGAAACTACTGAAGCTGTTGAAAACAGGATGACAAATGCTGCAATATAGCCTCCAACGTCAGATCTCTCTTTTCGCATCAGAGATGGAACGGAGTTGGTTATAAACGCTGGAATCGTTATGACTCCTATTAAGAAATCGGCAACTGCTAGATTAATCAGAAGATAGCTGGCTCGTCTTCTACTGCCAGTGTACTGCGTCCAAAATACGAAAATTACGAAAGCATTTCCAACACATATGATGAGTGTTTCGATACTTATTATCACAGAGAAGGCGATGGCAGTGTTCGTGTACATTGCTTCTTCTTCCTTCCTAAAACAACTGTCTGTTGCACGACAAACGCACTAACAGAGCAACTGGTCTGTTAATAAAAAAGAAGGCGTGTAGTTTGGTTATGTCGCGTATTTCTAATAGAGAAGGACAATTGTAGCTCCTCAGAGTTTCAGTTTTCTGTCGATCATTGTTGACGGTTTTGTAAACGAAAGAGAATTTCGTGGAATTGACGGAAATGGGTGATGTCATGCGTTCATTTTGTTGTACGGTAAGACGATCGTTTGACCTTTGCTGCACTTTGATTTCCGGAGTTCAACTTCCTGTAGTACGTGGAAAACGGAAACGGTCCTGTATGTTTCTACCAATGTTTCAGTCCTTCAGACCAGAGATTCTCACCAACAACGTTTACGGCATTTCTACTGCATGTAAAGATCACCAAACCTCTCTTTCAAGAAGCTTTCCGCTGTCTGGTCTATGGGCCAAAGATCACACTCTGATCCACTCTCTCTTATTTTAAAAGCTTATGAGAATTCACCTTCTGAGCGTCAGCTTTCGCGTGTAGTGTCACGTGACTTTCGATGTAAACAAGCACTCAAAGTTCGGACATTAGTTTCACCGACGTGTACGAACTTCGAGTCACTATTTCAAGTTTCCGTTTATGTAGCAGGTTTTTTCCATTATCTGTAGTCTTTAAAATTCGACTATCGAATAGAACATCCGTTCTTACCCACGTAATGTACGCGGTCGCACCACAAGTCGCATATTTTGGTAAAAAACACCCGAAAGTTCGGACCCTAATATATTAATAAGGCTATAGACAAAATGGTTATGACAAAAAGATGTGCTTATGGTATTTGCAGAAACGATTCCCGATACCCTCAGTCTTGGAAAAGAGACTCGAATGCTGATCCGGTTAAGTTTTTTCATAGGACATGAATGAGATAGCATGACATATGTACACGCGTGTCGACTGTGTCAGTCGTGTCAGTGTCTCGTCTGTCTTGCTAGCTGTCGAAATTCTCCGTAAGAACGACAAGGCGAGTCAGGTCAAATGTCGTCAGAGACCATTTAGATCGGTCTTAGTATTTTTCGGTTCGGTGGGGAAAAATCCGTCCATGGAAGACCTTCCTGGGAGCTCGCTCCTTATGACTGTAATTCACAAAACACTGTTATGAAGATTTTGCCGCGTGGTGTAAACTTGTGTTAGGGCGGATAAAGGTTGGGCGATGAAACGAGCGCGTCCGAGCAAAAAGGTGTGATGCAGTGGACTGGGACTCTGCTTAGAAATGTCGCTTGTTTTCGCTTGTTTGTGACTACGGTCAGGGCTGGCGATGTGGTTTGTCCCTTAGACACTGCCGCTGTCACTGAATTATGGCGGCTTGATTTGTTTTCTTGCTCTTCTTCCTCGTTCTTTTGTGCTGGTACGCTGTCTTCGAGAGGCAAATGTTGCTATTTTTTGCGGAAGGTTTAGTCAGGAGTAGACAACCATCCATCACTCTACCAATGAATTATATTTTTCTTCTACTACTAGCCAATGTCGATGTTATTCCAGAATAAAAATAAACTAAGTACGGTCTAAAACACGAAGGAAAATCTCATCCATGTCATCCAAACTAAAAGAAAGCAGATGGTGTTTCATAACTGGATGATGTGTATTTTATAAACGCGTGCAGCTCGTGCAAGGTGAAATTATGCTAATTTCAATCACCATCATCCTTCTTTTTTATTTTGAAAAATAATTATCTCATACGTCTTTCTGTTTCTTCGAAACTTCAAAATTAGTTTCCCCTCAGTTTTTACCGTTTACCTTGTTTTGTTTTAAAGAGAAAAACGGAGAAAGAACCTTAAAACTAACCTCAATAAATTTTGTTTACATGCGGTTGCCGAATTTGCGACGCATTGCGAGAATCGCCATGGCGCGTTGCACCCGAGAAGCAAAATACCGTAAATCCTCTATTAAGACCCCCTCTCAAATAAGCCCCCTCCCTCTAATAAGCCCCCCCTTTTCAGGGGAAGAAAGTTAATAAGCCCCCCCTCTCTATTAAGCCCCCCCTCCCCACCCCCAATTATTCTTCCCTAATAAATGATAGGCTGTATTAATCAATCACGACCGCAAAACTCCGTGTGGACTGATCTAGGATGTTTTATTACCAACTGGAAGTTCGGATTTCATTCTGATCCTCGGCTGCATGACTCAAAACTTCTTGTACTTGAGCTTTTCCACTTTGTATTCTAGTTCTTTATGGAGAACTGATACCATCGTCGTTTCTAAATTAAATAAGCCCCCCCTCTCAAATAAGCCCCCCGTCTCTATTAAGCCCCCCCTCAAATGGGTTTGAAATAAATAAGCCCCCCGGGGGGCTTAATAGAGGATTTACGGTATATCAATCTAACTTTTTGTTATGTTATACAAAATTTATCCCCCTTGAACATATGTAAAAATTTAACATTGTAGCCTGAAATTTCAGAAAGAAAATAGGATTTCCGATTTGCACCGGAAGGGCGGAAAGAGCGCTCGTGCCAGTCCTACTCCGCATCACACATTAAATGAAGAGCGGAGCGCTCGTTTCACCGCCCAACATTTATCCGCCCTGTTTGTGTCGAAAGAATGCCTCTTCAATGATCGCGCTGGAAAAGTGCGGAGTGGTTCGATTTACCACACAACTTTTTTATTTTGGACAAGGCCAAAGCACTCCCTATTAGAATCTGAATAGGGAGTCAAACAACGTGATTTACATGATAACGGGAGAAACACAATAAAGGGCGGGAGTCGGGAAACAAAGGGACAAAAACGTACGGGAGGCGGGAGATTGTGACCACCCTGTGAAAAAAATCATGCCGTTCGTAGGTGATGCGGCTCAATGGCAAACGAAAGGCATCCGATGAACGGGAAGCAGACAAAGAGAGAAGCAAGAATATTTGCCTTGAGCGATCTGCCGCGAAAACCCTATTGTCCCTTCATCGACGTACTGGTAAATCAAAAGAGGAACACGAAGCTGCTGGGACCCTTTTAGATCTGTCCTTAGAGTCAGTTGTAAGTGCGGAAGAGGCTGAAATCGAAGACTTACAAGAAATGGAGAAGCAGATAATCGACCAGTTTCCGGAACCGATCGACTCGCACGTTCACCGCGACACACTGATAAAAAAAATGCTTAGAGAATACGGCACGCAAGTAAGGGACCTTTTAAGTTGAATGCATTTTCCTAAATGTTTGCACCTAAATCACTTATTCTTAATTTATGCTTGATATTGAGATAGCTGTGCTTATTTTTTTTTAACTACATACTAGACATTAGGTACTGACAAACTGATGAAGATGTTATTTATGAGGAAAGTAATGGACCCACAGAAAACCTACAACTACACAAGTACATTCACTCTAAATACATTTGGAGACGAATATAAAAACAAATGAAATCTAAGTGAACCTGCAGATTGAAGCATGGACTGGAAAGTTAGTATGACCAAGGAATGTCTGGAATGTCTTGAGGTGATTTACGGTGAATGCTGTGTCAAAGAAAAGAGTCAGCGCATGAACATGTGGAAAGGTTCACGAAAAACAAAGACTCTGAAAGCTCCAGAGTTGTAAGCAAGGATTCCACGTAACCGTCATTGAATAATCTATAGTCATCAAATGACTTATAAGCGGCGAGTCCCGGTTTATCGTAATCGGTGGAGTGGTAGATTAAATGGTAAAAATATCGAACAACCCGAATGGCGGCGAAGAGTTGAAGTTGTTCACGGTCTTCAGGGAAAATGGACCAGGAATTACCATAGCATGAATGATTAATGTACCCGCATCATTTGTTTGATCTTTTTCAAAGTTTGGGTCAATGGGTAAAACCATTCTTTCGACTGCAGAAGCGATTTCCACCAGCGAAGTTTTTAAATATCCGCTCACGAAACGCCGCGATCCTGTAAATATTTTTTAAATTATGCCACATTCATGGCCTTGGAGTCGCTGCTGTTCTTCTGCATTGACATTTTGCCCCTGATGATACTCTAGTTTCGGGGAATTAAAGCGTATAAAATATTTAAGCTGAGCGGGAACTCGTACTTTGCACAGTATCGGAAAGTGAATAAAAAACGGATGTTCTGTTCAATTTTTAAAGACTTTAATAGCGACTTCTGGTTCGACCACGTACAGTACGTGGATAGGAACGGATGTTCTATTCGATATTCGAATTTTATGGAAAAAATCGGCTATATAAACGGAAACTTGAAATAGCGACTCGGAGTTCGTACACGTGGGTGAAACTAATGTCCGAACTTTGAGTGCTTGTTTACATCGAAAGTCACGTGGCACTACACGCGAAAGCTGACGCTCAGAAGGTGAATTTGAAGAAGTTTTGCTGGAATAAACAATAGCAATTTTGATTTTTACTGCTTTGTTTCTTAGATTTAGAAATCTTTACCTTGCCCCCTTATTTTTATATACCTATTTTGACTGTGAATTTCCTTTCATTTCCCTTATTTAGCAGCTTAAATTAAATTCATTTATTGAGCAAAATTTATAGTTTATTTCTGCAATGAATTGAGCTGATTTTCTCACTCCAGGTTTCACACTCAAAAAACTTGTAATTTCTGTCATTTCTTAATTGTAAATCACGAGAGTTTGCCTGTAAACCAATAGAAAGTGCGCGGGTCTATAGATTAGAGGTGCATGAGGTGTGGTTCACATCCATGATAGAGGGCGAGAGTGGACGTAAGTCAGTCATTCACTGAATTAAGAAAACATTTTAGTACGTACTGTACAAAAATTAGACCCTGGTTGGCCAGGATGGTTTCTTAATATACATGGGATGAATATTCATTAGCCTGAAACATAAAATAACACCTTTTTTTTTTAATGCGGGTTTGTGCCGTTTTGAAGACTTGCACAGCGCGTGAAACGCAACCTTTATGGACTATTTGTAGTATTTTTTATTCGGTGTACTACTCAGTCTCAAATAAAAACATTGATCTTCATCTTTTTTCAGTAACACATGTCAGTGCATTCAGTTCATTAGCTCCAGCCGTGTGCATATTTGGGAATTGAAATAGAAAGAGAGTTTTAATCAATAACGAAACGTTGATTGAAGATATTTGCACCTGCATCATGATCGGTTTATGTTTTCTAATTGGAAATTTTTCCGTGATTCCCTTTTTGCATGTGTTATTCACTTAAAAGACATAAGTCACTGCGACAGTGATAAGAGTACAACATAAAAATGAAAGAAACCGCGCAATTTATTTTATCTTAAGTGATAAATCGTGGGTTGTGAAATTAAAAGTGATTTTCATGTTCAAAAGTTGAATAATTTGCCTTACTCTTCTGCAATCACATACTCACAAACAAGTATTTTGGTTGTGATTATTGTAAACAGATAACATTGCACAAAACAATTCGATCGAAATCGCACTCCAACAACCAATTAAAACATGACTCAAAACAATTCGAAGAAAACATTAAATAATTCAGCACGATGAAATATATTTGAATAGCCCACGCGTTCGAATGTTTTGAAAGTGATTGTAGGAACTTGAAAATTACCATTATTTAACTTGTATTCCTTGTAAATGTTTCCAGCATAATCACAAAATTGGACAAAATTTCAGTAATTCCAGAGCCATGAATTTAACACTAACGCAGCGAAAAAATTTGGTTCCGTTGGTTCTCTTTTTGGCAAATTTAGTTTTTCTATTCATTGGAGGATTAATCTTCGAATCTATAGAATACAAGCCGAGAAAGGAACACAGTACAAGCGACGATGTTGCTTTGTTCTTGCAAACTTTTAAGAAAACTTCGCAAGGAAAACAGATCCTACCGGAACATTTTGACATCAAAGAGGCCGTGGAAAGGCTCAAATCTGATTCTCTCGAAAAAATTGATGCAAAGTTTGACGAAATAAGAAAGAGGAGAACAGCTGCCTCGAAACCTAGCTGGAGCTTTTCGAATTCCTTGTTTTTTGCGACAACCCTTGTGACCACAATAGGTAAGTCCGTCTTAAATGTTTTTGTCTTCATTCATTCTTGTCTCGGATATGATTTCTGTCACTTTCCAGCCAGCTATTATAATGAAACCTTTATTTTTTCATGAAGATGATCTAGCGAGTCCATAAAGAGTTGCTGATTATTTTAATCAGTTGTACAGGTGCCTTGATAGGTGTAATAGTCTAAAGCTGGCTACGAAAGTCCATAACATTTGCTCTCGAAACTCAACTTTCTCGATGCAGATTTTCTATCGCCATTTGATTTGGCCATGCAAGGTTTCCTGCCTCTCAAGTTTCTTCCTCCCCCTGTCGGCCCTGAATCTGAACGCATTGCTTGCGGAATGACATAATTATGCGGAAAGTAATATACGCAGAATGACCCAACTGAAGAAATAAATTAAACTGAAAAGTGCGTCCTTTTTTGGCGCCAATCATTTGCAAACGCAGCGCTGTTTTAATGTTGACATAGGATGACAATCAAAAAGCCACGAAGGCTCATTGTCGATTAGCCTTTTCCACACTGCCACAAAGATTCTTCTTGCCTTTATTAGTCGAAAGTCGGCCATTGAAGAAAAGATGTTTTGGAAGGTCACGCTCCCTTCTAGTTAATTAAATTTTTTCTGCAAAAGATGTTTGCTCGATTAACTTTACAGTTTCCTTACCTATATTTGTATTTGCAACCGCGTGTGAGAAGTATTTCTTTTTCAAACGGTGGGTTCAGAGACGAAAACGGATCATGTTTTTTGTTTCCTTTGCTGCTTGGTTAAGTTTTCTGCACGCGAAGCTAACGGCTGGCGGAGAAGGGCGAGTTCGAATTCTGGCAATTGAGTTTGTCTTTTTTTCTTTTTTTTCCCCCTTCCTACCGTTTTAGCATTTTTTCACGATCAAACGCACACACTCACACAAACAAGGAAGGCGCGAAGACACGCGGAAACGCCGAAAGGAGACAGAAAGCAGTTCGCTTCACTCTTTTTCTGGGTTACAGATTAATGTTTGACTCAAGTCGTGCCAGGAAAAAGGAAAAATAAATAAAAATAAATTAAGTATCAATTAAGTATTACATAGACACGAATGCAGTAAACCTCATCGCTAATTTCTGCTCTGCCTTGTTTGTTTAAGCCAGCAATAATAAAGGACTAGCATAAATGATGCTCACTCAAATTTTCGCAAAAAAGGCGCGGGAAAGACGTGCACATGTTTTTCAGTTTAATTTAGTTCTTTGCGCCATTTTCCATATTTTATTACATTCCGCATAATTATGTCATTCCGCAAGTCGTGCCACATGCCATTCCGCAAACTCATTCCTCCTTTTACACTCACCGATTTCTTCTTACACCTTTTTACTGAACGACTTTTCACCACTATCTTGAAGCCTGGAACAGGTTAGCCTCCTACGCAGGCGTTTTTAGGGAGGCTCCCCACAAAGGTCTATAAAGTGACATAACCGGACGGCTCGTCCAGTCCAACGTTCCTTATA
This sequence comes from Porites divaricata, assembly GCA_038088405.1. NCBI lineage: Eukaryota > Metazoa > Cnidaria > Anthozoa > Scleractinia > Poritidae > Porites > Porites divaricata. The sequence goes on from JBBMOI010000004.1 coordinate 31,043,047, forward strand.
TAGGCGACAATATAAGACAAAAAAGCAAGGCTGATTTTACAGTCGGGAATATATTATCTTTTGACCAATATTTCGGAAGGCACGGCCTTCCTTCTTCAGGGTCTTACAAACAATGAGACGTTACAATTTGAAAATAAGAAATAGCGTGCAATATGATACTATGATAGCAAGTGAACGTTGAAAACAAAAACCGTTGAAGTAGTGATTGAAAGAAATTAGAAATAGAAAAATAGAAAAATAAGTGATAACAAAGAGAAGAAATAAATATTGTATTACATTTCATCTTTCTTGTTAATACCTAAAGGTTCAAGAGTTTTACCTCTCTTGATGAGGTATGCCTCTCTAGCTTTTCGTACACTGTCTCTATTAGATTTGGTAAGCTCTAGTGGGATGAGAGTGATGTCGTTAGCAGAGTGATCATTGGTAAGAAAGTGTTCTGAGACTGTGGTGGGTTTAGAGATATTAGATGGGTTATCAACTGGTCTGCGGTGTTCGTTGAAGCGGTCCGAAATATTGGTCAAAAGATAATATATTCCAACTGTAAAATCAGCCTTGTTTTTTAGTCTTATATTTTCACTTATTGCTGATTAGATCCTTTATTAGGATCCGGTCCTTCTTTTTTGTAAGCTGGTCCTTGCTTAAAAAAATTGAACTTATATAGGCGGTAGGAACTAAGAAGTTTTTTTTTTTGTCCGGGGGGGAAGGGGGGTGGGGTGGGGGAGGGGTATTATAAAAAGTCTGAAGATTCGTGGTAGTGCCTGCGTATCCCTGCCACGTTGTCTTCATCTTACAATCCGACCTCTCATAAGGCATAGGGCCTCTGAACATGATACATTTTCTTTATTGCCTAGGTTACGGAAACCTGGCCCCAGTAACAGCGGGCGGTCGCTTGTTCTGCGTTATATATGCTCTCACTGGAATACCGCTAACCCTGATGTTATTAGCAGTGGTAGGACACCATATCGTCCATTACCTAAACGAGGCATGTGCGTGGCTGGTTAAGTATATACGACGGTACTCCCGTTCTGATTATGAGTTCGAGTCCGCTGACGCACAAATCAACGCCCCAGTATGGGTCGCCTTGCCGATTATTTTTATCTTTCTGGCGTTCATGTCATCCCTATACTGTGCTCTTGAAGGATGGGATTTTGGAACCGCGTTATATTTCATTTTCATTACCTTTACCACTATTGGATTTGGAGACATTGTGCCTAAATCTGCAGCGGTAAGTTTGCTGTCCCTTTACTGGGTCAGTTTAGGTGTCTTGGAAACTGCCCACCTACCCCTCCCCTAAACCAACATCTTGCCTTAAGTGAGAGGTAAGAGTTAAATTTGACTTAGGGGAGGGGTGGGTGGGCAGTTTCCCAGAAACCAAAATTGATCTCTTTTGCTAAGGGTTCTGAACGTATGTCAATCTACAACGGCATCAGCCTTGTTCTCTGGATGCTTCTCTCCGGCAGCTACACCACCTTTCCGATAATTACGTAGCCGGGGGAAAAGGTTCCTGGGGACCACCTTGCTCCATGAAATTTCTGAAAATGGTGTAAATGAACAAATCTCAGTGATCCACTGTCGTAATTCTTCTGTCAACTTTTCTATTGTTCAGCTCTTTATCCGTTTTGCATCCTTTTTATTCACGTAATGCTAACTATCTCTTTACAAATGAAGATTCTTTCCCATAACAACCATAAGAATGACAGGAGGCTTTTATTATCATGCCCTTATAACACTCCCATCCTCAGTTTACTCTTATTCAAAGAGGCTATTCATTGCCTTACCTAGAGTCTTCATTGCAGTTAATGATGAAGTTTGCGTGCACAATTTCATGATTCACGGCGAAATATTTATCCTTATTAGGTCTGTAGGTGATGCCATCTCTCTTTCGCATTTGGACTCCTCAATTGAATGTCTGTTTATACAGCGCTGCGCCAGCGTGACAGGCGTCGAAATGGGTGGGAGAAGGAAAGGAAAAAGTCAGGGCAATTCTAGTTCCTGGGAGGGGGAGGGGGGTACTCTCTATGATGGACTATACGGGGAGGCTCCGACCGAAAGGGTATCTTTTTCAGTCTTCAGGTACATGAAGGGGTAGGTAAATCTGTCTTTTGGGTCTGTGAAAGGACCCCAAAGGGCTAACAGTTGAATTTTATGGCTTTATAAGAAACGAAGAAACGTTCTATTTTTGTGATTGATTCCTATTTAAATGACAGTGTATTTACAGCAGTTAAAAGAGATGCAAAGTTCTAAACAAGGTATGTGAAAGAGGTACCACTTGCTGTTAGAACGTATACGAAAGGGATATCTTTTTCGTGAAAAATTGTATATAAAAGGGTAGGGAGTTGCACCTCAGGGCGGAGTCTCCCTTTATAAACATTCTAGTCTAATTCTCTTTCTAGTTCCAACTTGCTATTTCTCTTGATCGCCATCTTTGGACTTCTCTTCGACAAAACAAATCTGACTCTGCAGCTATCTCAAAGGGTTTAAGGCCTGGGTCAAAGATGTGTTCTGAGAATATGCATAATTGACTATATTTCCCACTAGGGGACCAAGAACAAATTTTTCTTTTCCCCAAAAGTAAATATTGAGGTTTTCTTGTGTCTTAACGTCTAATTATGGTCACGTGACCACGTGACATGTTACGTGACCAAAAATTGAAAATAAAGGAAATGGGCGAATTGGTGGCGAAATTAGCCTGAATTTCATCCAATTACTTCGAGTCGTTATTACTCCCTCCGTAACGTCTGAATCGACCGGCCGTTAATGTCATCCAGTGACGTCACTACTCCTTTGCTTTCATGCAAAAAGTGGAACACGATTTTCAAGTGGCAAACCAAGAAATATCGCTTGGAAATGTCTACATGATACAGAACAGCTGACAGAATTGCTATACTCTTTTCGATCGTAATTCATGTTTAGCGTTCAAACTATCAACTGCATGCAGTACTCTGAATCGGTTGTAATTCAAACTCGGTCGCAATCACGCAATAAAATTAATACACACACGGAACCCTAAATTAGTTCAAAAGAAGCTATTTCGTCCTTAACGAATAAAAAAGAAAACAAGGAAACAAGAAACAAAGGCTAACAGAATCATTACTCTTGACGGTGAAAATAGTAATAAGATCGAATGACAACATGACATTGGCCTCAGAAGCTTCGCATAAATAAAAAACGGCTCTAAATAAAAAACGTGCCGACTAGCAATGATTCTTCATTTGCAGTTCAATTTAGCATTTCAGTTTCGAAGACATGGGCAGGTTGCTGTTGGCGATAAAGATTATCGAAATGTTTTGACTCCACGGAAACATGCCACGGATGCGATCCGCTGAATATCAAGCGACACTTCCGCTAAAATTCCTTATAATTAACAATTAGTCGCCGAAGGCGACCTGAATATCGGCGAATAGCCACCGAGACGAAGCCGAGGTGACTATTCGCCAATATTCACGTCGCCTGAGGCGACTAATTGTTTTAGTATAATTACATTGATGATTATTCGAGAAAATAAAATTATTGATCAATTTCCGACCCCGAAACATCAAAAAATCTGGCTGCCATTTTGAAAACTGCTAGCCTTCAATGCTATAATCACCGCGCGGTGATTATAGCGGGATAGAGCGAAGCTCCTAGCTAATCACAGCGCTCTATTTTCGATAGTCATCAATGTAATTATACTAATTATACATAATCACGCAAATGTTTAGACAATCAACCAATCAAAGTCACTACCCGGTTTTCGGGTAGTGAGTGACGTCACTGGACGGTATTAACGGCCGGTCGATTCAGACGTTGCTGAGAGGAGAAAACGATTCGAAGCAATCGGATGAATTTCAGACTATGGCGAAAGGACGAAAGAGGATAAAAATACCTAACTTTCTACGTTTGGAATGAATGTACGCGAAGGATCAAATTAAAGTTTTAAATAATTCAAAATTAAATTTGGATATAAAATGATGTTTTCCCTCATATTTTTTTATTGAAGTGCAATGGACAGTCGTTCCAAACGTAGTGTTAGAAATACCTAATCTGAATTAGAAAAATGTTATTTCCCGATTTCTTTTCTTAAACTGGCCGCCAATTGGTCAATAATTTACGATTTTTAGCAAAATGGCCACGTGATATATCACGTGACCTATTAACAGTATGCTTATACTTTAAAATCTTAAGGACGATGAGTTCTTTATTTGTGCCAAATTTTAATTCAGCACCATCATCTATGCCGAAGTTATAGTCAATAATTCATTTTCCACTGGTATAAACCCCCTTCGTCCCAGGCCTTAAACTACTTGAGATTGTTCTTAATGATTAAATCGTTACTAAAGGTCTTTAAGATGTTATTTTTTACCAACAGCTTACTTTGCAGAAAAATTATCTTGAAATGAAACTCTTGGAGATTGCTGTGCCACCCATATATCTGATATATCTATGTTGGCATTTTAACCTGCTTTGACAAATGGACACTTTGCGTTTCTTTTTCTTAATTCATTCTATCTCATGCTATCTCTTCTTTAACTTTATTCTGGTCATTGAGGAAAGGAGAAGCCTTAACTACACTAATTAGCTAACGTAATGTTAAATCTAAATATATAATTTGCAGCGAGCAAGCTCTCAGGGACGGGTGGAGAAAAGCGACAGCTCTACTTTACCTCTCGACTACCACACTCTCCAGAGCCTGCTTGCTAACTCTCGTACCCATTTCTGAGTTATGGGATGGAGATCACCTTATCGCAGGCTAAATTGCCATTTCCGAGTTCCAAAAACTCTCACTTTCAAAACGAGGCTACTTGCGAAACCTTTCTTGGTCTTCTTGTGATAATGGGTTTTATTTGCATAAGAATTAAAATCATTTTCATATCAATGGCTTTATTGCATTTAGCTTCGCTTTGAAACAGAGGTTTTGGGCAACTCGCAAATGGCCTTTTCGAAGTAACGAATGAAACACTGAAAAAAAATCAATCTTGCTGTGGTTTGTTTTGCAACAGAAAACAGTTTTAACTCAAAGGGAAAAAAAAAAGCATTGACAAATTCGATGCTACGTAACTGCAACTTTTGGGAGGAAAAATTTAGTCAGTATTCAGTTGGCAGGGGACTAGCGGGAGGAGATACGACCAATGATTTATCCGGCGTAGTTTGGGCGTAGAATTAGCGCAAGCGCAGTACATAGCACGCAGTTTTTACTGCATCTCTAAATTTGCTCTGAAATTGGATAAGAGAGGATTAAATTTGTCCATTCGTGGAGTGACCGCTGATTAGTGGTGCTTATTCTGAGGTGCGCGTGGTCGTTCTTGAATGGCTTGTGGCTTTTTCGTTGGAGAATTGTACCATTTTGGGCCTTGTGAGCCTACCTTGCTGCGAGGAGACTTTGACTTTGTCTTCGTTACTGTTTTTAACCACTGGTGTTAATTGATCCACTCTCTAGCAGTATACACAGTGAAATATTCTATATGAAAGGAATAAATTGTCGAAAAAATGGTCAGAGCTTTTAGCATCCTATTTCAAATTGTGATATTTCCAGTAAATGGTTGTCGCTGCCCTTTACATAAGCCAGTTCGCAGCCACTTTTCATTTCAGCACAGGCAAAAACTTAGAAGTACCGAACATCAAATTTATCAAAAAGTCGATATTTAAGTGTGACCATGATGTCCGAAAACTGCATGCTATCGTGGTATTTTTTAGCTTTTACACTGAGAGGTATTTTAATAGACTGCATGTGCATGTGCATGAGGATAACTGCATGAATTTGTTTTCTTCTCTCCTCAATGTCCCGCCGAACAGCTTGCATTGATATTTCAGGGTATCTGGATAAACCTGATGCTACTGTACGTTGGCCTATCCGTGGTCTCCATAACAATCAACCTCTGCGCGCAAAGCCTCGTAGCTCAATTGAAAAAGACTGGGCTCTACTTGAAGATCGCAGAGCTCTTCTCATCGCATGGGGACTCGGTCGAAAAAAATAGTGCGCGTACTCAAGGAGAGGAAACAGCAGATGTCGAAGATCGCAGTCGCGGTCAAGGGGAGAGTATTGCAATGTCGGACCTCGAGGGAAGACGGAGAACTGGTATTGAAGAAGATCATCAAGCTGCCAAATTAAAGATCGTTCGTGATGCTGACGGAAAAAGTTACGGAACGTTAAATGAATAGCAAATAAAAACAAACAATCTAAACACTGTAAAATCATTGGAGTGTCGCTGATTTCCAATATGACATCAAATGTTAAGTGTGGAAAGTTTTACTACTTACTAATGCTTGCTCGATTAAATCCAGAACTTGATCTGCATGATAGCTAATTTTATTAATGCTGCTTAAGCAAATTGATTCCCCTCTTTAGTTAAAGAGACTTGCTAGCAGCAGACAGCTACAATGCTCATACATATTTGTTAGTCCTTTCAATATTTAACAATTAGTCGCCGAAGGCGACGTGAATATCGGCGAGTAGTCACCGAGACGAAGTCGAGGTGACTATTCGCCAATATTCACGTCGCCTGAGGCGACTAATTGTTTTAGTATAATTACATTGATGATTATTCGAGAAAATAAAATTATTGATCAATTTCTGGCCCGAAACATAAAAAAATCTGGCTGCCATTTTGAAAACTGCTAGCCTTCAATGCTATAATCACCGCGCGGTGATTATAGCGGGATAAAGCGAAGTTCCTAGCCAATCACAGCGCTCTATTTTCGATAATCATCAATGTAATTATATTAATTCTATACAGCATGCAGTCACAACAATGGCTATGTCAAAGAGAGCTTATAATATTTATGCTAACGATTTTTTTTGTGATTTATGTAACCATTGTAACTTGGTATTAAGAGGCAATTTTCTCTTAAATCGGAGAAAAGAAAACTTAACGTTACAATCCATATTATTATTATTATTATTATTATTATTATTGTTATTATCATTATCATTATTGTTAGTATTGTTATCTTATTAGTCAATGGGGACGTTGTTCACATGGTGTCATACACACATAGTATATGATGTATATCGCCTAATAATTGGATTTAAATGCATGTAATATACCCATTTCATTTAAATGTGCCGTTTCTTAAGTTATAGATAACATATTGTTTTTATTTGGTTGCTTTTTGATAGTTTTCTCTGTCCTCGTATTGGTCCATCAATATGAGAAAATGACAATGAACTAAAGAAATTAGATTGGAAATTGGAGCAGCAGTAAGAGTAGTGTACTTTAACTTGGCGCAGAAAATGCCTCCCGGCAAAAAAATGATTTCACACTGGATCCTTTCCCCATTTAAACTATCTACATCTTCATTCTTGACGAAGATCTTGTTGAAAACAGAAAGATGATTATTGCAGGCATTACGTAATATCATAAAATAACCAAATCCCCTCCTAGGAACTGACTAGTGACGTGTTTGATCAGTTTAAATCTTTTCTGACTAGCTTACGAAGATTCTTTTTCCTCTGAGGGAGAGATCCTTTTTACGGTAAAGGAACGAAATTTAATTACGAAACTCGTTAGAGTATTTATTTTTGCATTTACTGCTGAAAAATTTAAACTAGGATGAAACAGCTATCAGGTGTAACCTGTTCCAAGCGTTTAGATTTTGGGGACGGCGTAAAGAAATGTGAGCAGGAAGAAGCTAAGAGAGGATGGGATAAGAGCAGCCTAGTCCCAAGGCCAAGGCGTTCTGGACTCGGTCAATCTTGGACTCTACAGTTGGCTGTGACGTCACTGAGAGATTCACTCGCTCTTTCCCAGTTTTCGCTCGGACCACGAGGCAAGAAAGAACGCCTAGGGACTAGGCTGGGATAAGGGGTGAAAGCAAAGGTTTCGGGCCGGAACAGATTACCCAATTGACACTATTCTGCGCATGTGATAGAGCGATTTTCGTATGACCTTGGAATGAAAACGCGTATACAAAACAGAAAAGAACAAACGAACGGAAATAGAGCGATTTGATTGGTTTATCGAACGGATACAAACGCGCGTGGCTTTTGGTTGGTTAAGCGAACGCTCGGGTGAAAAAACGTCATGCCCAAGAACTTTCTAGAAATCAACCGATACTTCGCTTTGACGTCATACTGCAACACGATTGGCCAATCGAACAATGCCTTCACCATATTAGGGTTTCCTTTGGCGGGAAAACGAAGAGTCCTTGTTTTGATCTTTTCACTTATTGGCTGATGAAACAAATAACGAACACTGTAACGAAACCATTTTTCAAGGTCATACGAAAATCGCTCTATCAGAACTAAACGGGGGAATCGGTTTTCCTTTCTTGACGAGGTAACACTTTAAGTTCTACACATTCTTGTCGCCTTTTTAGAAGTCTTTTAAGTGTTTTCTTAAAAAATGACAGCCTACAAATATATGCGATAGGATTAACTAAGGAGTTTCCGAAATGTAAAACAGTTCCCACCAAAACGACTTCGGCTGGAATACATTCTTTGCAAAAGACGTCACGGATGATGTACAAAACTACAGCTGGAACCCAACAAGCAAATGACAATGCGATGACGAGAAATACCGTTTTTGAGAGTTGAACGTTTCTTTCCACGCTTTGCCTTTGATTGCCATTAAGACTGTTAAATATCTGAGGTAGACGTTTCAAATGTGCTCGTATAATGGTGTACATGAGAGAAGTGATAAGAATGCACAACAAGAGAACGACGTTTAGTATAGTAGCCGTATAGTTTGAATTCCATATCCCAAAGGCGGGCAAAGTATAGACAATAGTTTGAGCCATCCCAGTCGCCCAGATAAAAGCAACGCAGTAGACGTAAATCTTATTGCTTGTTGTTCGATGGGCCAGTGGACAGAAGACGGCGAAAGTGCGTTCCACTGAAATGGCAGCGAGGGAAACAACAGAAGAGGCTGAAAACAGGACAAATAATGTGGCAGCAAAAGAATCAGCGAAATAATCTTTAGGTTTCTTGTTTCTCAAATAGGAGGGAATGTAGTCGATTATAAGTGTTGGAAGCCCAGATACTCCCACAAAGAAATCGGTAACCGCTAGATTGATCAGAAGATAACTGGATCTTCTTCTACTGCCGGTGTACTGCGTCCAGAAAACAAAAATTGCGAAAGCATTCCCAACACAAATAATGAATGTTTCGATACTAGTAACCACAGAGAACGTGATGATATGGATAGTGGACATTGCTTTTCAGTTCCTAAAAACTTGCTGTTGAACGGCACATGCACACTAAATCCAGTAATGACCTACTGAATCTGTTAATTAAATATGCAAAGCGTGTAATTTTTTTGAATTGTAGAACATATACTTTGAATTTTTAAGTGAAAAATCCTTCCACAAAAGGGCAAACAATTCAGAGACCTGGGTGACCCATACACTCAAAGCTCCTATTCGAGTTTCCTCCTAAACAAAGTTTCTCTATCACTATAAGTCGTGAAACATCTGGCATGTCAAACCGACTTTCAGTTATCTCACCTAGTGCTTAAAATTGATTTTGGCAACTAAAAAATAAATGCAATAAGAAAATAGAAAACACAGAAAACGTAATTAAGTTCCCACAGGGTTTGCAGTATCAAAAGATGCGCCAATCATGAGACTGCACCAGCTTTAACACAAAAAATATAAGATTTCCTAAAACTGTAAAATTTTTAAAACAGATATCCGGAAATTACACGCCAAAATAAATTTAATATAAAGTAAGCAGAAACCCAGGAAAGGGAATTTCAAATGCATCCTGATGGATATTTAAAAGATCCCAGGTTCTTACCCTCGCTGAAACAGTATGGAGATAAAACTCTTACCTTCGTACTCTAAAAATTACCATTATGAGCCAATCAAAACGATTCATTTTGGGCCTACTTACGTTCGGTAATATTACCAGCAAGGTAAAAGCATATGTTCTTTAGAGCTTTCTGAAGCAAGCTAACGAAATAGCGATAATTATAGTGGCTGGCATTTATAACAGGTATTGTTAAAAGAAAACACTATTTACTTGGCATTGCGCCTAAAATAAGCCTCAATTTCTGATGAGATGTTTGTCAGCTGCCGTCCGTATTTTATGCATGACCTAAAATTAGTCCGAAAATCAAAACTTTAGTTCAAGTGCTTATCTCTTATCAACAACATATTCTTGTCACAGTAATATTACCGTAGAAAAAGAAAAGAAAAAGGATGTTACGGCGCACCAGTTTTACTTGACCGGCTCTTGTCGTGTGGGAAGCTAATGAATCATAAAATGCATCACTCCACTGCAATAAGGACACCGGAGCAGTACGTAGGAGGTGTGATTACAGTGAGTTGTTTTTATAATAAACTGCATGTGTATGAGGATTATTGCATGAATTTGTTTTCTTCTCTCCTCAATGTTCCGCCGAACATCTTGCATTGATATTTTAGGAGAATCTGGATAAACCTGATGCTACTGTACGTTGGCCTATCCGTGGTCTCCATAACTATCAACCTCTGCGCGCAAAGCCTCTTATCTCAATTGAAAGAGACTGGGCTCTACTTGAAGATCACAGAGCTCTTCTCATCGCATGGGGACTCGGTCGACAAAAGCAGTGCGTGTGCAGAAAGAGTGAAAACAGCAAACAGCGTTGATTGCAGACCCAATCAAGGAGGGTCAGCATTAGATCCCTTAGATAAAATTTGTAAGAGCTTGTTTACATGGAGGCGGGTAACCCGCTTAGGTGGGGGTAGCCACCTGTCCGTATAGTGTCTCATTTTAATTTGATTACGTTTACATGATAGGTGGGGTGACCCGCCACATGTTACCTCACCTATCTGGGGTCCCCCACCTCTATAGTTTCTTGACATTGCGAGAGTAAGATTGGAACCCGGAGCGTAATGTCTTCAGTTCATCACCTATACCACAATGCCACTGAGAGCTTGCTGGTGAGCATTGGTTTGATTTGAAGCAACAACTCTAAACCTAAATAGAAGCTAACCGTTTGCACTTTTGAATTCAGTGCTTAAACCTATAATCAGTATTGTTGCTTAACCCTAACTACTATAGTCAGTGCTCGAAACCGAAGCGAAAAGGAAAACTGGGTTTGGGCCGATATATATGTGATCTATAACGCTAAGTCAAGGAGAGAGTATTGCAGTGTCGGACCTTGAGGAAAGACCGAAAACTGGTATTGAGGATGGTAATCAAGCTGCCAAATAAAAGATCGTAAGCTATGCTGACGGAAAAAGTTATGGAACGTTAAATGATCGATGAATAGCAGATAAATCAAAGAAAGACTATCGTCAACTCGTGGGTACGTTGTTTAGAAAATAATCAATTAGTTATCACCTCTGCTTTTCCCACAGTAAATTTTAGGAAATGATAGAAATTCATTATAAATATACTATCCTTGTTCTGGAAACACAATAGTTTTCTTGCTGCACGAAGTGCCGAGTAAAAAAATGGGCAATTTCCGTGTTTTATACTATAAGCCGATCTTGCGACCCCTCAGTCTCTTGGTTTGCGGTCTATAGAATGTGTAACGAAACGACTAACGAAACTGTAACGCGATCAAAATAACCCATTTTTTCAGAGATTTTCGATGGGTTTTGATGTTCTTACGACAAACACATCTCCTCTGGACCCTGTGGCCATCTTAACCGATTGAAAAAACGACTCGAAGCAATCGGATGAAATTTAAGGCTAATTGAAATCAGGTTACTGACAGTAAAAAACAATGTAAACACATTTCATGGCAATGATATGAAAGAACACATGCGATACAAAGTAAAACATAAGCTTATGTTTTCTTATCTTGATTTCAGCTGTTATTTTAAAGCTAATGCTCAAAATCACATCCATTTCCACCTGTGATCTTAAGGAGTCCTTAGAAAGAAGAAGAAGAAGAAGTGTCCTTATTTATTATACATTCATTCATACACATATTAAACATACTACATTACTACAAGTTATGAGATCAAGCCAGCGTCGAAGTTGAAGGAGTAGAAGAGCAAATGCTTATGTTCTCGTCAAGTTTAACGCCTGAACGAGTCAAAGGCTCTTGAATCGTACTAATCTGAAAGATTCCTGCGTGTCTTAAATTTGGTAAGACCTTTATCCTCTGACCGTGCTGTAGCGCACGATGCACGCTCTCAGCGAGGAATTTTGATACCACCGAACTTCGGCGAGCGCGTGCTTCTTTGGAACGATAGATCTTTGCGCTCTCGAGTTCGGACCCGATTAATTACGAAAACGTCTACTACGAGTGAGCGAGTGACTCATTTGCATATCCCTGTCCCTGCAATAACTCGTGGTACGCTCACGCGTACCCACGAGTTAAAAAACTAACACGAAAACACGACTTGAGACCTTATCTTTGGTTTTCAATATGACATCAAATGTTAAAAGTTTTTGAACTGAACTCACTAGTGCTGCCAGTACACTCAATTCAGTGCTTAGTGAATGTTTTAATCTACTTAGCCCAGAATTCGAGTTAATGTGATGAAGAGATTTGCTTGCAGCAGTTGGGCTTATTCAGCTTACATTAATACATATTTATTAATCCTTTTAGTTTTGACTTTACAGGATGCAACCACGATTATGACATTTCAAAGTCAGCTCGTCATGAGTCAAACTCTTAATCTTTTTCGATTGATATAACATAATATACTGGTTTTCTAAATATATAAACTTTGCCAAATAATTGAATTAGATGTAGATATATACACTGAGTTCATTTTGAAATACGTCTGTTTAGTTATATGTTATATGTAAAAATGACGTGTTGTTTGGTTGCTTATGAATGTGTAAGTCGTTCGAAGTGAAAACCGAAAAAGAAAAATGTTTAAAGAAAAAAAGTGAGAAAGAAAGAAGGAAATGTAGATGAGAACTTGGAACAGTAAACCTTTTCTTTTTTTGTTACAGCTAAAAATTGGCTCTGGTATGAATGAAAGCTTACTCATTAACATTTTGGTGATAAAATAAAATAAAACTAAACAAATGAATACAGGAAAAGGGTTCTGTGCTTTTCCCAGCCTTGTAGTGCTGCAGCGATGTACATCTTCACCAGGCTAGCCTGCGTCGCAAGTTCCAATCGAATTTTTGGGCGAAATAGACGAACTCGCAGGGAAACGCCCTCAAGGCAAGCTGTAACCAGACCTATGTCTAGGCTTTTAACTTCCCCAAGTATGCAAAGGCTTATATACGTGAGTTTGCACATTAGAATGACTCGGTGTTGTGACGAATTACTCTGTGAATGTTTTGGAGAAATAATCTCTTCCGTTATTGGTTATCGCGAGGAAACTGGGAAAAAGCGTCTTTTACAACAATCCCATAAAGCAATTCGACACATCACCGACCGAGTCTACCCAGTCACCTGAAACCTCAGATTCGCCAGTAGAACGTTTTTGCATCACATCACGTCCACCATATTTTGTGTTCCAAAACAATAAAACGGTGGCCATGTAAAAATTTTCCTTTATTCCAAGCTTCCAATTTTCTTTTGTTCCATAACTCTCTCTCCTTCCTCTCATTTTTGCCTCGTCGTGAGGGACCTCTGCTCTAGCAGGGAAGGTCTGATGTAGGTTTCATGTTGTTTGCGTCAGACGATCTGGTTTCAATCAAATTTTTTGACAGCTGATGCAGCGCTGTCACGTAATCAAAATTGGGGGCGTAAATGAAAAACCAGGGTCTCCGCAGCAGGCGCTCCCTCTCATTTATTTTCCTCCCCTCGCGCGTCTTCGAATTTTCTCTTTTTGCCCTAAGAAATACTCGCGCCTGCTACGTAGGCTATATGTTGAGTAGCATACAAAACATCGAGTTTATAAAAATGAGTAAGCTGTTTGTGTTCTATTTCTTATGAAGCCACGATGGCCCAGGAACAAAAGACTTTGTTTTTCTGTTCCTGAACTTCGATACAGTCTTTTAGAATTTAACTCCACAAAAAATTGCCAACATCTTACGAATTAAACGAGATCGAATAAGCGCGATAAACAGTTTGAAGCAGCGCGACATCACTTTTAAGTGATGTTTTTTAAAGCTGTCGCCGTCGTTGTTGTTTAAGCTCCCTACTATTTTAGCACATGCTCGACGCCAGGACCAAACGTGGGAAGTTTTTTTTGGCCATGATTGGCTAGGCAGGGGACATTTTTCTTTCAAAACTTTGTTATTTCCACACGAACTTGTCGCCTTTGTAGGAGTCTATTCAGCGTTTTCTTAAAAATTGACAGCCTGCAAGTATATGCGATAGGATTAACAAGAGAGTTTGCGATTTGCAAAACACTTCCCACCAAAACAACTTCGGCTGGAATACATTCTTTGCAAAAGGCTTCACTGATGACATAGAAAATGACAGCTGGAACCCAACAACCAAATGATAATGCTACGACCAGAAATACCGTTTTTGAGAGTTTTACGTTTCTTTCCACGTTTTGTCTTTCATCATTGTTAAATATTTGGGTTGAACGTTTCAAATTAGCGCGTATAGTGATGTACGTAAGACAAGTGGTAAGAATGGATAGTACTACAACTATGTTCACTGCTACAACCGCATATTCTAAGGGCCACACCTTGAAGAAAGGTAGAATATAGATGAAGAACACACTCATCGAAGTCATCCAGATAAAAGCAATACAATAGACATACACTCTGTTACTTGAAGTTCGATGAGCAAGTGGCCATAAGACGGCGGCAGTGCGTTCTACTGAAACGACAGCAAGAGAAACTACTGAAGCTGTTGAAAACAGGATGAAAAATGCTGTAATATAGCCTCCAACGTCAGATCTCTCTTTTCGCATCAGAGAGGGAACGGAGTTGGTTATAAACGCTGGAGTCGTTATGACTCCTATTAAGAAATCGGCAACTGCTAGACTAATCAGAAGATAGCTGGCTCGTCTTCTACTGCCAGTGTACTGCGTCCAAAATACGAAAATTACGAAAGCATTTCCAACACATATGATGAGTGTTTCGATACTTATTATCACAGAGAAGGCGATGACAGTGTTCGTGTACATTGCTTCTTCGTTCCTAAAACAACTGTCTGTTGAACGACAAACGCACTAACAGTGCAACTGGTCTGTTAATAAAAAAAGAAGGCGTGTAGTTTGGTTATGTAGTGACTTCAAGGGTTCCGGAAGAGCAGGTCGGGGGGGGGGGGGAGGACTCACTTCCTTAGGCAACCCATACGAGTATGTGCCACCCGATGTGGTGGGGGTTTTAGAGGTTCTGTTTTACAATAGGTTTTTCTATATTCGAGTCGACCGTGTACTTAATATGCGTTGTAATATTGGGAGTTTTACGGCATCACTAGTAACAAGGAAATCAATATTAGGCTATAAATCAATAAAAATCAAATATCAGGCTATAATTTTTAATGTAAAACTCTTCCAATACATGTCCTTAATAGGAGAATAGATTTAGAGACCTGAGCGGCCCATACACCCAAAACTCTTATCTTAGTACCCTCCTTTAAGCTATGATTATTATGTAGAAAAACATCTGCCAGTCTTAAACCGACTTTCAATTAACCTCATCTTCATTTATTTACTGTGGGCAGTTAAAAAATAATATAAATGAATAACGGTAAACTTAATTAAGTTTGCACTATCACAATATACACTATTCTAGAGACCACAGCAGGTTTTAACACAAAAAGCAATATTTTTCCTTAATACTTTTTCTCTAAAATTGTAAATTTTTCAATACATATGTAAATTTCACACCAAAGTAAGCAAAACACAAGAAAGGGAGTTTGTTGTCTCAAGTCCCCAGAAATCCTCGACCTCTGTTGCAGTTTATATCACTTTCTAGAAAATAGTGAAAGAAGACACATTCATGGAAATTCATTTTATACTGTATTTATTTCTGTGAACACGTATTTCTGGGTGAAGGAGCATCGCGGCACCACATTCATTATAAAAACCTTTTATTTGCGAATAACAAAGTACTATTTACTTTTTGCTATGATTTGTTTTTATTTTGAAGCCTCGTTTCGTCAAACATTGTTTGCTCTTTTATCCTCAGCATTTTCAGGACGACAAAAATGATGTCGGACAAAAATGTTTGACATGCCGGCCGGGTAGTTTACGACTGCCGAGTGGTTTACGAATTGAAACGTGCGAAGTAGAGAAGCGGTCAAATATGTTCTTCCAACACGATCTGCAACGCTCACAAACAACACTTAAAATATATAAAACTGTTCTATTGAGGCGTTGAACTGCTGTTTAAAAAGTAAAAACTAAAATCCAAGCTTTCGCCGATCAACGGCATCATCAGGGATGAGTAAATATTCCGCGCGCGCTATATATATGCAAAGAAAGTGTAGGGTGAAATATGTAAGATGTGACGTATGTATGAAGGCTATAGAAATAAACTGTGAGTAGAATACAAAGCTCTAATGATGGAGTGTCTCTAGACAAAGGACCTCTAAAAGCGCTTAAGAATGGACTCTAAAATAAAATACTAAAATAGAAGGTCTGCGAATTCAGTACATTCTTCTCGGGAATTGAGTGTAGGCTTGCACTTTCTAATGTATGTTTCACATTTTTAGAAAAAAAAACATCCCAGAACCCATTGCTCACAAATCCTACACGCTCAGACAAGCCCTATCCCACACCTCCACGGAACGCAAATGCACTAGAGACAAACGCCCTATCTCTAACACCGGATTGTGTTTACGAAGAAATGCAGTGTACCAGCTCACGTGTCGTCTGTACTGAGAACGCTAGTAAGAACTCTACTGCTGAACTACCACTACCTACAGACGACATCATGGACCTACTAAACCTCTGTTTGACTTCGACTTATTTTCAGTACAACGGGAAACACTACAAACAAACAGACCGAGCCAGTGGAACGTTTTTGCAACACATGACGTCCACCGTATTGGTTTTCCAAAACAATAAAACGGTGGCCACGTAAAAATTTTCTTTTGTTCCATAGCTGCTGGCCATGCCAGTGAAAACGAGCTATACAAGCTTAAGTCCCCAGTCATGGCTTTGTAAGACACATGGAGGGGAATGACTCCCAGTAGAAGGAAACAACTTCCTAGGAGATGTTGGGGAGCTAAAGCAACCTCAGCGAGAACGTCAAAAAAGAAATAGGTTTAGATTGGCAAAACAACAACTCCACGCTTATTTGTACAGTTCTTTGCCGTCACTGCATACTACCACGTGAAAGTTCCTATTTCACGTTTTGTGAAGAAAGTAAACGCGTCAACGACTTTCTTGTAACAGTAATTTTAAAAAGGGAACAAAAAGGTGACCCGATCCCCCTCGCCTTGGCTAAACGATCCGAGTATTCGATCCCTTCAAGTAAACCTCGCAAATCAACGCCGGGAGGCGCACGCACGCCCTCCTAAGGAAAGTGCATGGGACATGTTTAGATACACTCGAAACAAGCTTAAAAACCTGATCAAGAAGGCCAAGCGGTCGTTCATGACCACTGCGCTTTCCTCGAAGCGCCTGAAGGAGGTATAGAGGACGATACAACGTATTCTCCATCCAAGCTAACAACCGCTCCGTGCTGACCCCGACGATCTTAACAGGCACTTCGCCTCAACGACTGAGCGTGTCACTGCTTCGTCTCCGGTGCTCAAAGAGGACATCTACCGGCTGATCGATCGTCCTACAGATGACTCGCATTTCTCCTTCCGTTTCTGTCACGTCACTCATCAGGAAGTGCTTAGAGAGATACTGAGGAACTGCGATCGGACTGTTCGACCGGACCGGATAACATACCAGCTAAGTTTGTCAAACTGGTGGCGAGCATCTGGTCTCTCCACTCACGCATATCATGAACTCGTGTCTTGACAGAGACGAATATCCCCTGATGTGGAAAACTGCGCGTATTAGTCCGATTCCTAAGGTGGATGAGCCACGTACAAATGACGATTACCGACCCATCTATATTTTACCTGTATTATCTAAGGTTTATGAGAAATTGGCTTTCCGCCAAGTCACTAATTTTCTCATGGAGAATGTCATCTTACAATCTAATATCAGTTCATATCGGAAGTGTCAGTCCACTAAAATCACAATGTTGGCGATAAAGGATGATATTTTTAAGGCCATGAAAAGGGGTGAAATTACACTGGCCGTCACAGCAGACTTCTCTAAGGCTTTCGATACTGTCGCCTTCGAGAAAGTCCTGTCCAAGCTGCACCTAATGGGTTTCTCGAGGACCGCCCTGCAGTGGATAGCAAACTATTTAACGGACAGGAAACAGATTGGGCAAGTCGATGACCGCTCATCAGCACAAATCAGTACTACTTACTACTAACTACTTAAGGGGTTCCTCAGGGATCAATTCTAGGACCCTTTTTGTTCAACCTTTACGTGAATGACCTAACTTCTGCTCTTCCATCTGAAGTTGTATGCCATCAGTACGCGGACGACACGACGATGTATACTCATTTCAGGCCATCTGATCTTGAAGTTGGCCAGTCGGTGATTCAAGACGCGCTAAACAAGCTGTCAGACTGGTGCTTAGAATGCAACCTAGCTCTGAATCGAAATAAAACAAAGGTGATGGTGCTGCCATCAGCTCAGATGTCAAGGGCACATCGACTTGAGACACGTTTACTTAATCTCACGGTTAACGGGAAAAGGCTCGAGCGTGTCTTAAACTTTCGCCTGCTGGGGACCCAAGTCAATCCAACACCTCAACTGGAAGGAGGAGATTAACTTGAAAATCTCTAGCTGCTACGCTGCATTAGCTCTAATTAGAAAATTAAAGCACTTAACTCCCTTCGACGTCCGAAAGCAACTGGCGGAATGCCTGATTTTATCGAAAATTGACTATAATAACATTTTATTTTGTTAGTCATCCAATCCCGGAATGCCTACTAAAGCGCCTACAACGAGTCCAGTCAGCCGCTGCAGGTTTCGTTCTTGGGCGCTATGCGCATATGCCGGATTTAATCAAACTAGGATGGATGCCAATAAAGGAACGCAGCGAGTATCAGTTACTTAACACTGTTTTTAAAGCCTTGCATTATAATGACTGGCCGTCCTATCTTAAGCTAGACATTCATAATCCAACACGAACACTGAGATCTTCGAAAGAAACGACGTTAAAAGTACCCGTTGAGTGGAGTACTTTCCAGGACAGCGCCTCTAATGTTTTTAATTCATTACCCTCTGCTGCAATGAACTCGTTAGTTTTTAGTGATTTTAAAACTAAAGTGAGGAAGTATCTTATAAATAGGGCAAATGCACGTTTGATTTCTTGATTTGTATATATTCTATATTACTTTAATTTTTTCTCCTTGTCAGTAGCATCCCTAATATTTTACATAGCTATAGTTCTTTATTAATATTATTATTTTTTAATATTGATGTAAATTTTTTACAGATGAAGAGCCACCTTTCAGTGGAAATACTGTAATAAAGTCATTATTAATAATATTATTGTTATTATTATTATTATTATTATTTAAATGCATATAGAGTAGCCTGCGAAGCAGGCGCCGATTAATTTTTTTTAAAGGCCGCACGAGGGGAACACGTGAAGGGGAGAAGAAGCGCCTGTAGCGAAGGCCCTGGTAAAATGCCATTGGCTGAAAATCTCTTGGGAGTTAGTCTCTCATCTCAAAGCATTAGGTGTCAGTTAATGGAAGTGCGGCATGGCACGCGGCTGAGGAACTGTTTGAATCGTACTTGCAAGAAGTTTTTTTAGAGAGCTTAGCTCGGAGAGATTTTCGATTTCGGTTTTCTTTTTCGAAAAGCACTGCGCCGTCTTTTTCGGTAAAGATCTTTAGGTAGTATTACCAAGTGAGTTCGGAGAAAGTTCAGTTTTCCAGTTATTTGTATTGGGGTGCGAAGACCGGAACAGTATTTACACTCTCTCCTCTGCAGAGGCCTCTTTGTGTTGTGGGGAGGCTGGGGAGAAAGAAAAAGAGAGCGCGTGGGGCACGATGGGAAGGGGGAAGAGAGAAGAGAGGCTCCCGCCTTTTCCCTCTTCCCATCGTTCCCCTCGCGCTTTTAATTTTTCGATTATTGCTATTTTTATAGGAATACCCAGCGGGAGCCTCTGCGGAGGAGAGAGGTATTTACAAGAATTGTTGTTATTTCCCAGTTGCAAAGCATAATTCAGGATCAAGCAGCCGAGGTAACTTCTATGGGAATGTCAACATGTGACTGTGTTTTAAAAGAAAACTGGATTGTTTAAAAAAAGTACTGCAAGGAACTTATAACATCGTATAGCGTCAGCTATGCGGCGATGGACGAAAGATGAAATCGCCATCATTGTTCAACGCGAATACAGCGGCGTCCTTTGTTGACGATAGGGCTGAACGAGACTGAAGTAAGGCTGTTTGTTCGTTCTGTTTGTCCCTGTAAGTATTTTAAATTTAAAATTGCATCGTTTGCTTTATGTATGAGGTTTTTTCCCCTTTGGGTCTGATGTTCCCTGCTAGTAGTCGTCTTTCACGACGAGGCAAAAATGAGAGGAAGGAGTGAGTCTCTCTCCTTCCTCTCATTTTTGCCTCGTCGTGAGAGACCTCTGCAAGCAGGGAAGGTCTGATGTCGGTTTCATGTTGTTTGAGTCAAACGATCTGGTTTCAATCAAAAGTTTTGACAGTTGATGCAGCGCTGTCATGTAATTAAAATTAGGGGCGTAAATGAAAAACCAGGGTCTCCGCAGCAGGGGCTCCCTCTCATTTCCTCCCCTCGCGCGTCCTCGAATTTTCTCTTTTTGCCCGAAAAAAATACTGGGCCTGCTACGTTGGCTATATGTTGAGTAGCATAAAAATGAGTATTCAATAAGCTGTTTGTGTTCTGTTTCTTATCAAGCTACGATGGCCCAAGAACAAAAGACTTTCTTTTTCTTTTCCTGAAGTTCGATACAGTCTTTAAGAATTCAACTCCAGAAAAATTGCCAAAATCTTAAACCAATTAAACGAGATCATATAAGCGCGATAAGGTTTGAAGCAGCACGACTTCACTTTTTTCAAAAGTGATCTTTTTTGGCGGCCGTCGCCGTCGTTTGAGCACTCGTTAACATCCGTCGAAAGGCCCTTGGACACCTTATGAAGTTTACACAAGGTAGATTAAAGTACACATAGCATCAACCCCAACCCAAAAAAGGAACCTAACCAGTTTCGAAACAGTGCTTAACCCTAATCAGTAAAGGAAGTGCTTAATCCTAATCAGTAAAGGCAGTGCTTAACCCTAATCAGTAAAGGAAGTGCTTAATCCTAATCAGTAAAGGCAGTGCTTAACCTTAATCAGTTAAGGTAGTGCTTAACCCTAATCTGTAAAACGCAGTGCTTAACCGGCTAATCCAAAACGATAAGGAATACTAGGTTGTGTAAACTTCATAAGGTGTCCAAGGGCCTTTATGTTAAAAAGTGCTGACCCGTCGTTGATGTTTGAGCTCCCTACTATTTTAGCGCATGCTCGACGTTACGACCAAACGGGGGAAGTTTTTGTGGCCATGAATTGCAAGGCATAGGACAATTTTCTTTCAAAGCTTTGTTATTTCCACACGAACTTGTCGCCTTTTCAGGAGTCTATTCAGCGTTTTCTTAAAAATTGACAGCCTGCAGGTATATGCGATAGGATTAACAAGAGAGTTTGCGAAATGCAAAACACTTCCCACCAAAACAACTTCGGCTGGAATACATTCTTTGCAAAAGGCTTCACTGATGACATAGAAAATGACAGCTGGAACCCAACAACCAAATGACAATGCTACGACCAGAAAAACCGTTTTTGAGAGTTTTACGTTTCTTTCCACGTTTTGTCTTTCATCACTGTTAAATATTTGGGGTGAACGTTTCAAATTAGCGCGTATAGTGATGTACGTAAGACAAGTGGTAAGAACGGATATTACTAAAACGATGTTCACTACTACAACCGCATATTCTAAGGGCCACACCTTGAAGAAAGGTAGAATATAAATGATGAACACACTCATCGCAGTCATCCAGATGAAAGCAATACAATAGACATACACTCTGTCACTTGAAGTTCGATGAGCAAGTGGCCACAAGACGGCTGCAGTACGTTCCACTGAAAGAGTAGCAAGAGAAACTACTGAAGCTGTTGAAAACAGGATGACAAATGCTGCAATATAGTTTCCGAGGTCGTCAATGTTTCTATTTCGCATCAGAGAGAGAATGGATTTGGTTAGAAACACTGGAATATTTGTGACTCCTACTAAGAAATCGGCAACGGCTAGATTGATCAGAAGATAGCTGGCTCGTCTTCTACTGCCAGTGTACTGCGTCCAAAATACGAAAATTACGAAAGCATTTCCAACACATATGATGAGTGTTTCGATACTTATTATCACAGAGAAGGCGATGACAGTGTTCGTGTACATTGCTTCTTCGTTCCTAAAACAACTGTCTGTTGAACGACAAACGCACTAACAGTGCAACTGGTCTGTTAATAAAAAAAGAAGGCGTGTAGTTTGGTTATGTAGTGACTTCAAGGGTTCCGGAAGAGCAGGTCGGGGGGGGGGGGGGGGGAGGACTCACTTCCTTAGGCAACCCATACGAGTATGTGCCACCCGATGTGGTGGGGGTTTTAGAGGTTCTGTTTTACAATAGGTTTTTCTATATTCGAGTCGACCGTGTACTTAATATGCGTTGTAATATTGGGAGTTTTACATCACTGGTAGGGAAATCAATATCAGGCTATAATTTTTAATGTAAAACTCTTCCAATACATGTCCTTAATAGGAGAATAGATTTAGAGACCTGAGCGGCCCATACACCCAAAACTCTTATCTTAGTACCCTCCTTTAAGCTATGATTATTATGTCGAAAAACATCTGCCAGTACTTAAACCGACTTTCAATGAATCTCATTTTCATTTATTTACTGTTGGACAGCTAAAATAATGAGTACAAACAGAAAATATAAACAAAATAACAGCAGATTTAATTAAATTTGTATTATCACAATATTCAATATTCTAGAGAAGACATCAGGTTTTAACGCAAAAAGCAATATTTTTCCTTCATACTTTTTCTCTAAAACTGTGAAATTTTCAATACATATGTAAATTTCACACCAAATTAAGCAAAACACAATACATTTTAATCAAATATATGAAAAAGGTAGTTTAAAGTTTCAAGTCCCCAGACACCCTCAATCCCTTTGGCAATTAAGATCACATTCCAGAAAATACTAAAATTTGTCTTATTCATAGAAATTATTTTTTTAAATATTGTATTCATTGTATTACTAGGTGAAAATAAAGTGTTCCTCTTCAATCGCTGACCCTTATTTGTTCGAAGGAGCGTCACGTCACCACCCTCTTCATTTAAACTTGTTATTTGCGAATTAATAACAAAGTACAATTTTCATTTACCTAATAAATCTGGAGTAATCCAAGGGAAAGTTTTTCTGCCAACTCTTTTCTTTTTTACAGGCACATGTTTGTTAATAAGAGTCATGAGCATATTTTTCCACTCGTTCCACTTTTCGTCAATATCAGAGACCACACGAATGCGACTCCAGTCTCTCTGTCCTACATCAAACAAGAAATTGCTTTGGTTGAAGTTCTTCATTTGTACATAAGGACAGTTCTTCATTGAAGTTCTTCTTTTGTATTTCTCAAACTCATCAATAATCCATAACGAAAATGCAAAGGAAATTAATGTTTAATGAGTGCTTGGAAATCAGATGTAAAACTGCATTTCAAGCATTCGACACATTGTTTCATCACCAGAAGAAACACCTCGAAGCTCCGCGTCAAGCTCCCGGGGGGGGGGGGGGGGGTACTCCCTTATAAGGGCTTAATGGGACGTGCGGCCAGCCAGGGTATGTTTTTCGGGATTTTTGTCTTAAACAGGGTATCGAGTTTATCATTTTTTGCCTTAATCAGGGTATCGATTTATCAATTTTTGTCTTAAACAGGATATCTTTTCTTGGACAAAACACCCGGACAAAACAGCAAAATTTTTACAAGCTCTAATGCTAATTAATATTGACTTCCGTTGACTTTTGGCATTGATACCAGGGTATCAAAAACCGGAATTCTGTCTTAAAGGTAGGAAAATCAGCGATATTTGTCTTAAACAGGGTCAGGGTATGAGGGGGCGCACCGCACCTCCCCACCCAGGGATATATCGAGTACCCCCCCCGGGGTCAAGCTGCTGCGCGTCGTATTTTCAACTCTCTTCTCAGTGTTTCAATTTGGTGCTGAAACACTGCGCCTCATTCTTGATATGTTACATAAAACATAAAATTGAAGTTGTACTCATCTCTTCGAAATTTCGGTATGGCCCTTCTCTGGATTGCGTGAACATTTGAAATGAAAGGGTATCCTTATCTGGTAGAGCCACAAGCCTTTAGGTAGTTTTAGATAAACATTTGTTTTTTGACCATCATGTAAAACATCTTTGCAAATTGTTAGTCTGCCATTTTAGAATTCTTCAAGCTCATAAAGTATCTTAACAAAGAATCAGCTGCCACAGTTATACACGCTTTTATAACTTCTAAATTGGATCCTGACTGTATCTCTCTTTTTTTATGGATTATTCAATTGTCGTCTCCAGAAAATACTATAACATACCATAATACGTGTTGTTTGTAACCCAAAAATTTGCATAAGCATTGTCTTCAGTTTCTCTTGGGAGTTAAAATGGCCCCAAGTGAAACTGAAAACAGTGCTTATGCAAAATTTTGGTGTGACAAACAAAGAGCACTATGGTATGTTATGGTATGTTATGGTATTTCTGGAGTGGTCAATTATCAATTTTGTAACACTTGCTCGTAAAGACTATGTAAGTCGATCCACTTCTGGTAAACGTTATTGGCTTCCGATTTCCTCCGTGTTGGGTTCAAGTTACTTTTGCTAATTTTCAAAGCTCTAAATGGTCTTGACCCTCGGTATTTGGTCGAATTACTTCATTAGTGCTAGAATCATTCCTGGACACTTCGTTCAAGCCTTTAGAACTTCTTTTGCAGCACAAAATTCAATACTAAAACGTATGGCGACAGGGCACTTTCCACATGTGCCCCCAGACTGTAGAAGAGATTCCTTGAGACATTGGTAGAGCGAACAGTGTTTGTACTTTTAAAAATAAATTTAAAGACCTATACCTTTTTAGAAAACTTATTAATGATGGTTTAATATATTATTAGGGTTTAATGTTTTATATCTTCTTATTTCTATTCCTATGTATCTATTATTATAGTTAATAATAGTTAACGAGTTAACTTTCGTTGTAGCATTTCAGGATCTCAGATGGGATAATGTCCTGACTGGGTGCTTTCACAGGTGCAAGCGAACGCAAAGCCTCTTTCAGCTGCAAAGGTTCACAATCTATCTCCTCCAGAACTGGTAAGCACTCTATAGCGTTCACTGCTTCTTCAGACACCATATTCTGTCTGGAGTCAGATGTTCTACCCAACGCTCCATCTGTCGCGCTCAGTCCTGGATTGTGTAGCCTGTCCTGTAGCAGATCTATTTTAGGAGGGCTGTTTTCTTATGAGAAGGAACAATATTTTACCTGCTTGATTTATTCGTACATCGTAATTCCACACAATCGGGCAAAGTATAAATCAGGGCTAGAGCCATCCCGGTTGCCCAGTTTAAAGCAATCAGATTGTTGTTCGGTTTGCAAGATGACACAAGACGGTAAAAGTGCTTTGTACTGAAATGGCAGCGAGAGAAACAACTGAAGCTGTATGGGTACTTAGTGAATGTTTTAATAATTTCGCTTAACAGAGAATTCGACCCATTCGAATTTAATTGAAGAGATTTGCTTGCAGTAGACAGGCTTCAGCATACATGCGTATTTATTAATCCTTTCAGTTATTACTTTACGGGATGGAACCTCATATTCATATCTTATTTCTGAAGTTACTAGACGTGGAAGTGTTTACGCGATCTATGTCTAATCTACTATTGTTATGAATTACACTTTTTGACTGTTTTGGGGAAGTAATCTCTTCCAAGGTATTTTTACTGGTAATCACAAGGTTGCGAGGGGGACACTGGGTCAGAATTTGTTCTTTACAACAGTCCCATAATGCGATTCAACAGAACACCGACCTAGTCTCTCCCCCAAACTAAAAATGGCCAATAGAGCATTTTCACATGACTTCATTTCTGCCACTTAGTAATTGTTTAATAAAAAGGCAGCCATGTTGGTGTTCCAAACCAGCCCTGTGGGAGTTCATTCTTTTTCGTACTTAAAAGAATGTTCTTTTCTTCCAATTAATTTAATGGCCGCGTGAGAGAAAACGCTCTATGCAACTTACAGTTTCCTAATCATAGCTTTACAAGACACCTGAGAAGGAGTCATCTCCAGAATGAAAGAGGCTACTATCTATACCCAGGTGACACCATTGGCGCATGCGTGACGTCAGGAAAAAACGCGGGATATTTTTTTTGCCTTAATTTACAAAGCAGGGGACATTTTATTTCAAAGCTTTGTTATTTCTACACGAACTTGTCGCCTTTGAACGAGTCTGTTCAGTGTTTCCCTAAAAATTGACAGTCTACAAGTATATGCGATAGGATTTACTAGAGAGTTTGCAAAATGCAAAACAGTTCCCACACAAACAACTTCGGCTGGAATACATTCCTTGCAAAAGACGTCACGGATGACGTACAAAACGATAGCAGGAACCCAACAAGCAAATGACAATGCGATGATCAGAAATACCGTTTTTGAGAGTTTAACGGTTCTTTCCATGCTTCGCCTTCGATCACTGTTAAATATTTGTGGTGAACGTTTCAAATGGGCGCGTATAATGATGTACGTAAGACAGGTGGTAAGAATGGACATTGCAAGAATAATGTTCAGTGCTATAACCGCATATTCTGAAGCCAACACTTTAAAGGCCGGTAAAATAAAAATGAGGAACACACTCATCGAAGTCATCCAGATAAAAGCAATACAATAGACATACACTCTGTCACTTGAAGTTCGATGAGCAAGTGGCCACAAGACAGCAACAGTGCGTTCTACTGAAACGGCAGCAAGAGAAACGACTGAAGCTGTTGAAAACAGGACGACAAATGGTGAAATATAGCCTCCAAGGCCAGGTTTATTTTTTCTCATTAGAGAGGAACTGGAGTTGGTTATAAACGATGGAAGATCAGTGACTCCTACTAAGAAGTCGGCAACCGCTAGATTGATCAGAAGATAACTGGCTCTTCTTCTACTGCCAGTGTACTGCGTCCAGAATACAAAAATTGCGAAAGCATTTCCAACACATATGATGAGTGTTTCGATACCAATGACCACAGAGAATACGATGACAATGTTTCTGTACATTGCTTCCCCTCCAAATAACTGTTGAACGACAAGTGCGCTAACAGAGCAACTGGTCTGTTAATAAAAAAGAAGGCGTGTAGTTTGGTTATATATTGACTTCAAGGATTCCGGGAGAGCAGGTCGCGGCCGGAAGAGGGCTAACCTCCTTAGGATAGCTATACGGGCGTGTGCTACTCGACTCGGTCGAGTCCGTGTCCAGGTTTTAGAGGTCCTCTCTCTCTACAACAGGTTTTCCTTATCGAGTCGACCGTGTACGTAATATGCGCAATAATATTGAGAGTTTTACATCGTTTTTAGGGAAGTCTTGGACAAAGATAAAAACAATATTGCCTAAATTATATATCAGGCTATAATTGTTAATGTAAAACTCTTCCAAAACAGGTCCACAATAGGAGAATAGATTTAGAGACTTGAGTGACCCATACACCCAAAACTCCTACTTTAGTAACTCTCATATGTCGAAAAACATCTGCCAGTCTTAAATCGACTTTCAATTAATCTCATCTTCATTTATTTACTGTTGGACAGCTAAAACAATAAGTGCAATCAGAAAATATAAACAAAATAACAGCAGATTTAATTAAGTTTGCTGATTATTGCAATAAACTATTCATAGAGAAATACAAACATAAACCACGAGGGACTGCACTGGACCGCAAACGAATATGCCGAGAACGTAGGATCTGTAAAGACCTGATCAGCAAAAATAAAAATGTAGACATATAATTCTGCAAGCAGAATACTGCAATTCTGATCGTACTACGTGAAATTTAACTCTGCAAGACATCAACAAGACACCGAAAGAACTCAAAACATAGCGGGTTTGTAGCCATAGACCCGCCCCAGGGTTTAACACGAAAACAGCAATAGTCTTCCTTAACACTTTTCTCTAAAACTGTGAAATTTTCAATACATCTGTAAATTCCACACCAAAGGAATCAAAACACACAATAATCAAATATATAAGAAGGTGTATTTCAAGTTTCAAGACCTCAGAAACCCTCAATCCCTTTTGCGAATTAGATCATTTCCCAGAGAATAGTAAAATTAGAAAAGATTCATAGAATTTCGGTCTTTTTATTCGTATTTATTTCTGTGAATTTGCTTCTTTCTAGGTGAAAATATAGCATTACTATTCAACCGCAGTACCCCTAATAGTTCGAAGGAGCGTTATCAAAACTTGTTATTTGCGAATAGCAAAGTGCTATTAATTTTTTTTTCTTATTGAAGCCTTATTTCGTCAAACAATGTTCGTCCATTTAGTCACAGCCCTTTAAACATGACAAATATGATGTCGGACAAAAATGTTTGATATACCGGCCGAGTGATTTGCGAATTGAAACTTGCGAAGTAGAAAAGGGGTCAAACATGTTCTTTCAGCGCGATATTGCACGAAAAGCTTGGACGGTTTAGCAGCTAGGCTTATTGGTTTACGCCGGTTTCGCTACTTGTCTAGTTCGCTACGTTCCAGTTCGTTTGCATTACTGCGCTTTTCACAAACATGCGAATTCTGAAGTTCAAAAGCCAACTGAAGATTGCGCTTTTCGCTACCGTCAATCATCTTAACGGACCTCTTAGGAAACAAAACTTTACTTTAACAGGTTCAAAAGGTAATGGTTTCTGATTTGTGATTGGTGGATTTCGATCCATTTTGTGTGTTTCTCCCGGGGGTGGGTTTACTTGTGTGAATGTTTGCTGGGTATGTGCCGCTGGCCTCTCAGAGCACCCACCCCATTTTAGTCCATTTTTCGGCCAATTATAGACCCCTTCTTAGTCACTTTTTGGAAAATGTAATTTTGCGATCCCAACTTAGTCACTTTCTATTTATGCATCTACCTTGTCAATCCTTTAAAAAGCCGGGTCATGCAAGCTTATTGTTAAATTTAATAAACAACTTTCTGATCTTTTTAACCGAGAATCTTCCCATTTTGATTCCCTACTTACCCCCAAAATTCGAAAATTTGCGACCTCATTCTAGTAACTCTATTAAAAATGCGACCCCATAATAGTCACTCCAGTTGTGAAAATGCGACCCCATCCAGCGGCACATCCCCATTAGGCTCTTGTAAGGGAGTACCCCCCCGGGGTGTTTCTGTATTTCAAGGTTCGTTGCTTGTGATCGTAATTATGATTGACGGCAGCGAAAAACGCAATTGTGAAGGTGGCTTTTTAACTTTAGAGTTCGCATGTTTGTAAAAAGCGCAGTAACCATGTCAAAATATCAATAACGCTCACAAACAACACACAGACGCGGCTCTCTTTCGTGTAAAATTCTGCGAATCCTCTCACAAAGCCCTCCCCTTCGACTTTTTCATTTTCAACGAACACAATGATGGATTAGGGAAGGCGTAAGTGGTCCGTTTCCCTTATCTCTCACTGATCCAGTTCTCTATTATTTGTCCGATTTCCATTGAGTTGCAATCCCAGTTCGCATTTCCCCAATCGTCCTTTTTCCTATTTCCCGTTCCAGTATTTCCTACTCCAGGTGAAGTCCTGGGACCAAGAGGCGGGACAGAGAAGCGACGTGTTCCAATATGGCGGACGGCGAAGAACTTTTGATCATCAAAGGCAACAGAATAGTTCTTCCTGATTGCACTTCTTGCGGATCCATCAGCGTGAAGAGTGGAAAAATCGTTGGTATAGAAAAAGGGCTTCACACAAATAATAGGACTTTAGAAGCCGAGGTGAAATGTTTTATCTAAGTTGTCTTTGATCGTTTTTGAATAAGCTTCCTGCCTTTTATTTAAGAAACTGAAGAAGTTCTACTTGGGGACACTGTTTTTAATGTTTCCTAGTAATGAAAGGACGGTTATTTCTTTGTGTAAATAGTCATCCGAAAAACAAAGATTAAGTCAGAAAATAAGTGTAGGTTTTGCTAATTATGGTCTGAAATCGGAAGAATAACATATTTTTCTTTTCAGCTCTAAGGGCGTAAGAGGAAGAACAGCCAGCTTGTCTAAGACTGCTAAAAATAGAAAGAAGCGATGTAACAGTGTGGTGATTTCACTTGGACAATGTAATTTGTTCACAAATTAAAAAGAAGTGCAACTCTCAGAGGCCAAGCTTGAAAATGAGTACATTGTATGCCTTTTAGAGGTCAGATCTGAAAATTAGTGTGTATAATGGCATGTCTTGAATTTAGAGAACTGGCCTCAGTTGTTCAAAAGATGGATAACACTATCCACCTGGCTTTGTTTGTTCAAACGTTGGATAGTGCTACGGAGTACCCCACTGGAGGCTAAGCCCCCCTCCCCCCCCCCCCCCCCCCCCCACCCGAGTCCTTCAGAAAGTCAAATTGTCCCATTTAAGGGAATCCCAATTTTGGAGTCTGGGAAATTTTTGCTAGTAAAATCTGGAATCCTGGGCTTTGGAATCCAGAAAACAGCTCAGCTCAGTACAACTGGAATCCAGAATCCAAGTTCTACTTACAAAGACTGGAGTTCAGTACCTAGAATCCAGAATCCAACACTGCTTGGTACTGTAGTTCTTCCAATATAATTGAGACTGCTGTACTTGCTATTGGAATGAAGACATGCAATTTTGTTATGAATATATATCTCTCAGGTGCTAGATGCAGGGGATCTTGTTATCATGCCAGGTGTTGTTGATAGTCATGTACATGTAAATGAGCCTGGAAGAACAGACTGGGAAGGCTTTGCAACCGCTACCCAAGCAGCCGTCGCTGGAGGAATCACTACCATTGTAGATATGCCTCTGTGAGTCTTTATAATCATTTATTTGTTCTTTATTTACCCTCAGCATTATTTATAGAACAAATACAAGTAGGACTGACCAGATGCCTGAAACAAATCAAACCTTAACAGGGTTAAGAATACCAACTGGCCAGAGGCAAACCAGTTGTAGTGTGGCTGTGAACTTAGATGTAGCAAGTGGTCAAAGCCGGGCTTGAACCTGTCATCTCCAAATTACTTGGCCATGCTTTTAACCAGGTTGGGGGGGGGGGGGGGGGGGGAAGAGACGAGGTCTGGGACCGAGAAACGATGTTCTCACAACTTGCAAAGTGGTCACCCCGCGTGGTGGTCAGCGGATAATTGCAGTATTTTTCCCACAATAAATATTCTTAGACTTTTTAGAAGCAAGGAGCGAACCGGTAGAGGAAATCAGAAATGCTTTAAAAATTGAAAAAAAAATGACATCATGCATCTTTGTTTTTCTTGCATATCGTATTTGTCTTTCGTTACTGAAATTATGGGGGAAACTAAAATGCAACTGTGTTAGATCTTAAAGGGACACAGTCAGCTATCTGACCGCGCTGACCTGGACACTACTTTTGTCAGTTTTGAAAAGAGTTTACCTCAACCCGAAATCAAATGAATGCGTCGGCTACATCTAGAAATCCGCTTCAGTCCTTCCTAGTGTTTCATTTTATCCTCGATCTTTTACAGAAAACCTCTTTTTGAGCAAACTTTAACTCATCCTATGACATTATATTTATTATATTTATCATATTTGGTTAAAAACAGTATCCAAAGGAACATGAACAGAAAAGGTGAGAAACGCGTAGGCTCCGGGAGGGAGAAATCGCTTTCTTTTACCAAAATAACAAAAGAAATGAATCAATAACATTGGCGAGCAAATAATCGTTATATGTATTTGGAAAATCAATGGAAAAGGTTACATATGTTTGGAAAATCAAACTTTCTCGACCTTGAACCTTTGACAATGATTCATGCCGACTCCGTGTCATTCCTCACCTCAACTGATGATCGAGTTCAGAAGTATTCGTCGATGTTTGGCTTTTCCTGGACAAATCCATCGATGAATTCTCAATGGTATATAAAAAATGTGTGCTATGATGTGGCTTAAGGTCTATAATCACTATTTGGGCTTGTAAATTGTTCAACTCAACAAGGTTTGTTTTAAGTATTCCGGATACGCTTCTCACTTTCTGTTTCACGCTCGTGTCTTGTGACATGCAAATCAGGTAAGAAATGGTATCTAATGCGCATGTGCATCAGCTGACTGTGTCCCTTTAACCAACAACAACGCGCTCGATCGATTAACAGGTTTACATTGTTTTTGCCGGGCAAAGATAACTTGATGCTGATAAAAGTTACTGGAGAAAGTGTCAAATTTATCGGAAGCAAGTATTTTCAGAGAGCTTTATTAATTTGAGCTTACAGCTCAACACATCATAACTGAATAAACATTCACACTTCATAACATTTCACTTCGTTTATTACGATCAGTCAACACCTTCAACCCAAAGTTAAAATTCAAAATGATCCTAATAAACAAATCACAACTACTACTGAAAGCTCTGTACCTTGAAGCGACTTTAACTTTCCTAAGGTTTGCAGCAAAACACTGCTCGATAGCTCAACTCTTCGGCAGTTCTTATCAGCTGTACAGAGCTATATGTTGCATATTCCAAACTCTGCAGAGGGAAATTGTTTAACAAAAAAGAAAACCACACACTATGTCTGAAAAGCGACATAAAATCAACAAATTCCCGAATTACCAAAATATAATAGTGAGAAACAGTCCCGCCTTTGACCGCCATGTTTTTGTTTCTTCTCAAGACTGTTGATCTGTGGATTTTGATGTAATGCGCATGATCAGTGCACAAATCCGCTGGCAAGGCCCTTGCTGATCGCTTTGCAAGTTGTGAGAAAATCGTTTGGATTTCATTTAAGAGAATGTATGGGAAGTAGCTTCCCCCCCTGCTTTTAACCCTTTCTTTACTTGAGTGAATGATGGAATGTCTTTTAAGTGGTTAGTGTTGAAGATTAATCAAATTCTCGATTAATTGCGATTATGACCATCGGGCCCTAAAAGTGGTCGTGGTCACCTAGAGGACGTGGTCATTTAAAAGAGGATCCAACTGTAAGGCTTTGACGGGGAAAATTTTGGTGCTTTGGATTGGTCAGGCCATCTGATAGGGTGCAATAAAAAATCAGAAATTGTGTGATATTTTCGAGGTGGATTGTGCGATAAGAAAGGACTATTATGCGATAAATTATGTGATTTTTTTCAGGGCTTATTTACATTGTTTTACCAGGTTTCAAAGGAGAAAAACCACTTTAATGTTGTTTAACCAGCAATTGGAATGTAAAGGAATATTGAAACATCTATTTTAAAACAAAATAGTTAAATTTGTCCGATTAGTTTGACTCAGAAAAGAAAAAGGACATTTGCTTAATATTAGATGACGCCGTTAAACCGCTGACCACACTGCTTGTCTGTGAAAAAAAAAATGGCTGCCCAGACTCCGCGATCGAAGGTTTCAGATGTCTTGCAAGGCTTTCTTTAGTGGTAAATCACCTTAAATAACATTAAGATTGGGAAAATGTTTAATTAAAGTTAGAATTCATTGTTTACTTTATTTAGCATTTTTTTTACGAATTATGCGATTTTCCTCAAATTGTGCGATCGGATGGGATTTGAGGTCAATTGTGCGAAATCGCACCATCGCGTAATATCAGATGGCCTG
Source organism: Porites divaricata (assembly GCA_038088405.1). Taxonomy (NCBI): domain Eukaryota; kingdom Metazoa; phylum Cnidaria; class Anthozoa; order Scleractinia; family Poritidae; genus Porites; species Porites divaricata. The sequence continues at coordinate 31,076,634 of JBBMOI010000004.1, forward strand.
ATTGGTGGTCGTTTATGGGAAGTGGTCGTTTACGAGAGGTGGTCACATATGGAGGTTCAACTGTATTAGCTTAAGGGGAAAGTACTTATCTTGGTTATCTATGGATACAAAAGTGACCTGCCCTCATGACCTGTGACCTGTGTTTTGTACCTGCCATTCGCTCCTGGACTGAAAAAGATGGGAAATGATTTTGATGAATTCCAGTGGAATTACCATCTCCTTGTGAAAACTGTACCACAGAACTTTTGCTTTAAACTGTTTATATTTTGTAACAGTTGACCTGAAAGAATGTTGTCTTGTTGTTTTGAAGGAATTCCATCCCACCTACCACCACACTGGATGGATTTTACACTAAACTAAAAAGTGCTAGGAATAAGTGTTGGACAGATGTTGCTTTCTGGGGTGGAGTAGTACCTGGAAATCAGGTGTGTATCCATTTTTTTGGACGAAGTTACACCTTCCCTTTTTATGCCCCAAGTACAAAGCATTTAGGGCATTACTGCTCTTTTAAAAAACACGCAAACTCTGAAGTTCAAAAGCTGCCTTCATGAATGCATTTTTCGCTGCGTTCAATCATAATTATAATCACAAGCAATAAACTTTGAAACAGAGAAAGACACAAAATGGATCAAAATCCACCAAAAAAAATCCACCAATCACAAATCACAAACCATGACCTTCTGTTTTCTAAGAGGTCGACTAAGATTTTTAACGGCAATGAAAAATGCAAACATCAGTTGGCTTTTGAATGTCAGAATTTGCGTGTTTTTGAAAAGTGCAGTAAACTCACTGAGAAGGTGAGCTTGGGAGTGGGTGTGTTAAAGGTGGAAGGGCCCATAGCGCAAAAGGGGAGCATTGCCTTGGAGGTAACCATGGCAACCAAGCCAGCACCAACCATCTGGCACCATCACACTGACAGAGTTCAGTGGAATACTAATTACCACGTACAACCCATACTTACCTATAAGGGCCGGGGGAGGGGGGGAGTGGGAGCAAAACCAGCAAATATCACAAGCCGTGACTAGCAATGATCCACAAAGATCAACAAAGAAAAGCAAAGCAGAGCTGCTGTGATATGCAATCACATGTCAGCCCTTGTAGACCAAGCAGCCACCCTTTACAAGTCTGCCTGCCTGGGGCTCAACCACTGACCCGCTAGCGTTGTTTCGAGGTTAACCTTACCTAAATTACAATTTTTTCTCAATGGAGTCATTGAGAAAATGAGGCTGATATGATTTTTATTACTTGGCTTTCTTTAAATTGAACAGAAATTAGCCACATTAAAAAGGATTTGAAAGGTCTTTAAAACGTATATTTTATTGGGGCAAACTAAAAGGGCAGTTGACTACATTTTGTTGGAGTTTTTTGTGGATCTACATTGTACTAGTATGTGGGCAGAATTTAAGAATAAGAAAAGATCTTACTAGTCAGAACAGTAAGTCAAGGACCAAAAATTAACCAATCGCAGAATCAGAAATGGCTTTTATAGCCTATGTAATGAATAACAAATATTATGTTCTTTCTTTGGCAAATAAAATGTTTTTGTTGGTTTTCTCCTCCTCATTTAGGCTGAAATCAAACCCATGGTGAATGCCGGAATCAAAGGATTCAAATGCTTCCTGATACATAGTGGAGTTGATGAATTCCCTTGTGTTGCAGAGAATGATGTCAGATTGGCAATGAAACAAATGCAGGGAACAGATGCTGTGTTTCTGGTATGTAGTCTAGCTAGCAACAAAGTGGGCATTTGGCAAGGGGTTTGGCAGTTGATGGGAGCCAGGAAACAAGTTGCAAAAAATGCAATTAAAGCTGATATGTTGCCATAATACTAATTTCAGACCATGTATGAGATTAAAACTCTTCAATTTGGGGCCTGATAGCCTGGTGGTTAACCTAGCAATCATTGGATCTGTAGGTCCACGTTTGAGCCTAACCATTGGGTTATTTAGAGAGTCTGTGCCAGAGGCAAGAGATTGGCTCCGCTGTGTCTTCTGCACTGAGGTGTATAAATGTCTATCCTTCCCCTAGGGGAGCTTTGATACTTCTAGGTGCTTCCTGCTGCAGACAACAAAATAATCCAGGGTCGTGGCTACCTGTACCCACGTATACATGTGCTTATCTGAAAAATTGTCAAAGGACAATAAAATCAAAACAATATGTATGTCATGGCAGGAAGAAGCACAGTGAAGTCCGATGAATGGTGAACTGAATGCTGGTGCTAGTATTGACAAAAGATGGTAAATTAATTAGGAGGCCAAGCAGAAAGAGCAAATGCATAAAGCGGCATTTTGCGGCGGAGCGTTCAATGTATTTTACCTTTCAACAAGTATCATATCTTTACCTTTACGTTCAACAAAACATGCGTCATGAGTCCCTTAAACAATAAACTAATTTGTCTTAATTTATTACTCCTACTTAGTTTCATGCTGAAGTCGAGCTGCCTGCAGAGGCAGAGAACACTAGCAAAGGTAGGCAAAGCCTGGACATTTAGTTTTGGAAGGTCATTATTTATATTGCTGAATATTGTAATTTTATGTACTGTTAGTAATTATTGACGTATGTTTAGTGATTTATTTTCACTCATGCCATGTTCTCTGTACTTAACAGACCCTGCTAAATACAATACGTTCCTTCAGTCACGGCCTGAAGCCATGGAAAACCAAGCGATTGAACTGGTGATTAAGCTATGTACAGAATATAGGTCAGTTTTTTTGTTGACTGCAAGTACTCTTTTCAGGGGCACCCAACGAGGATATAGTTCAAAACCACTTAAACATAGCATTGTTGAACTTGTTTTAGTATTTAAACGGTAGATATAGGCATATTTTTATCTCCTAAAAATTTTTCTTCTGTTCGGATTTCCTAGCTGAAAGTCGAGTGATCCGAAAATTATAGGGATCAAAACTTACCTTTTCGAAAATTTCAGCCAGACGAAAGGCTCCCGAAAATTCTAGGTGACCTTTTTAGGGTAAAAATCTGTTAAAAATGGGCAATTATACCATTTTTTAGATGTTCGAAAATCCTAGGAGATGCAGGTAAGCAAGAAATTTTACAACAAATGTTCCGAAAATTCCAGATCTCAAATCGTCTTCCGAACAGATATTTTGCAAAAATTGACGTTGGGTGCCCCAACGTGATATGTGATATATAGAACAATATGTGATATATAGAACAAATCTACCAGTCCTCGCGTGAATTCAAACCACTATGGCACAAGAAAGCTGCTCTATAGCCTGCTTTGCGCGCTTTTTAAAACGAAAATTGTTCAACATGAAAGACCGTTTTCATTTCTAGCCTTTCGTCATTGTGGGATATTTGCACGCTTAATATCGAATGATGGAGGTCTGCTGTTGGTGGGAACATGGTAATATGAAAAAAAATAATAGAATAGTTGAATGAAAAGGGTTCATTGATTCCAGGGGTATGTAGATTGCCGAACTAAGAGATAAATTTATTCTTGTTTTACCGCGCTACCTTGTTACTAAACGTAAGATATCGAAAAGGGCGTGCATAAGAATTGTAAAACTTTATGTGTTTGCTGTACATTGATAATGTTAAAAACTTATTTTATGAACTATCATCGTGGTGCTAGAGGCCCGCCAAATTAGCTTACGGCCCGCTAGCTACAGCACGTGGCTTTTTCTGTTTTTGAAGTGGTCAAATTTCTCGCCGCTGAATTTTATGAAACTGACATCGCAATGTAACATCGGGAGGTTAAGCTATGGCGTTTTTGAGCGACTGTCGTCAACAGGAAGTGGACTTTATGGATTCTTAAGCTGTGGTTTTGCCCACATTCACCGGCAAATTGTCTCTGAGAGAAAAGACACTACGCAATACATATTTGACAGGCAAGAGCGTTTACAGATCGCATTTTGATCAGATCTCGCTTTCGGCTTCGTCAGCAAGAGATCTGGGTTCGAGACTAGTTAAGCTCCCTAATGAGAACGCAAAAGCGCGCGGAAATAACTGAACTGGACTTCCGGTGCTCAGTTTCTCGCTCCTCCATTCCCTGTTCTCTGCCATAAGTGAAGCTCGCTGTTAGATCTGCGCGCGCCGTCGTGAAAGCCATGGCGCTTTTATTTCTAAATCTGCGTATTACTTTCTTTTAGGGTTCCTTGTCATATCGTGCACCTTTCCTCAGCCAGCGCCTTGCCCATGATCAGGAAGGCCAGAAAGGAAGGAGTCCCTCTCACCATAGAAACCACGCACCACTATCTGTCGCTCCTAGCTGAGGATGTCCCTGATGGTGCCACTCAGTTCAAATGTTGTCCGCCAGTCAGAGATGCTGCAAACCAAGTACGTTCAATTGTTTAGAGCGATTTTCGTATGACCTTGAAATGAAAACGCGCGAACAAAACAGAAACAACAAACGAACGCAAATAGAGCGATTTGATTGGTGTATGAAACGGATACAAACGCACCTGGGTTTTGGTTGGCTAAGCGAACGCTCGGGTAAACAAACTTCATGCCCGAAGAACTTTCTAGAAATTTCTTTGACGTCATACTGCAACACGATTGGCCAATCGAACAATACCTTCTCCATATTAGGGTTTCTTTGGCGGGAAAACGAAGAGGCCGTGTTTTGATCTTTTCATCCATTGGCTGATGAAACAAAGAACGAACACTTACGGAAACCATTTTTCCAAGGTCATACGAAAATCGCTGTAATACTTACTCTTGCCTACGTTTCGCCCCATCTAAGGTAGTCCGGATTCCGGAATCCACTGGAGGGAAATTTTTCTTGTGCAATCCGGAATCCAGAAAATGTTCGCTCATAGAATCCGAAATCCTGGGCTGTAGAATCCGTAATTCAGCTCAATGAATCCGGAATACAAGTTCTACTGACAAAGAATCCTGAATCCGGTACCTCGAATCCGAAATCCCCTGCGTGGAGTCTTGGGAAAGGACAGACCAGTGGCCAACATTTGTATGGCTACACTTTTTAAATTTTAATAGACTAGTTCCTAAGAGCGTAATGAGCAATGAAATATCTGGGAAGTTGGCGAGAAATTTGAAAGTTGGTATGGAACGTCAAAGCGAATCATTCTCTTTGAAAAACTTTACAGAAGAGCTCATACATACAACAGAATACAATTTTGGAAAACGTAGCTATTAACTTGAATAATTTGTTTTATTTCGAAAAAACTCCTCCAGATTAACATTCCAGATTTAAATCATATATGGATGAACTGTTAATTAGTAGGATAAATTCAAAATCGGACCTTTTCTATTTATTTTGCAAAAACTTAAGTAAAGAAAAAAAAAAGAAAGGTACATGATTCACGCATTTACCAGGTGGAGAAATTTGTTCAGAACGCACGTGCTCATTGCACGTGCCACGTTCCACGCCCATTCAACGACGGAATTGAAAATAATGTCGTCTCAAACGCAACCAACCGCGCTGGAAGGGCTTTTTCAGTCATCAGGCAATACACCCTTTCAAGGTTTTTTCAAGTTTGGATAAAAATCATTCAGCGAATACCCCGGCATTAAACAGTTGGAAAGAGCGCCTTAAGTTTAAGAAACTTACCAAATTAAAGCTGATACCTATAAGAGAGCATAACTAGCATACCTTACGAGTAGAAGTTTCTTCTCAGTCCGTTCATGGATTTTAGCGTTTACAAAGTCGTTAAACCAACTACTTGACATACAAGCCACACGGACGACTTCATAAACGCAAAAAGCCATGCAAAAGAGAAACCTCTGCTCGCAGGGTAAAGCGTGCAAAGATATTGCTTGCCCCCCCACCCCCACCCCCCCATACAAACGTCCTTAAGTTTCGGCGATTTTGCGCGGCTATATCTTCGTTAGTTTCACCAAATCACTTTTAAACTTGGCATCTTAAGGCGTTCTTTTTAGCCTTGTTGATGGATTTTCGATAACTGGTCTCAGTCAAAACTTGTTAAATTACGTGGAAGGGTCTATTAATTTAGCAACGGCATTTTTTATTTATTCTTCTTCTAATGATATTTTTGCATTTTCCCCCTCCGCCACAGGAGGCGCTGTGGGAAGCTCTGAAGTCACGTGACATTGATCTTGTAATCTCGGACCATTCCCCTTGCACTGTGGATTTGAAGCTCTTGGACCGAGGAGATTTTATGGCGGCCTGGGGAGGAATCGCTGGAGTACAATATGGTAGGTAAAGAAAAGCAGGATTTCTTTTTCTTGTTATAATAATAATATGAGTGGCTACAAGCTACTCAGCAAAGAAAGGCAATGGGCATGTTTAGTATATCATAGGTGAGAAAGACAGCCGACTCGGAAGAAATAATCTGAGTGCTCCCACTGGGGACTCGACCATTAAGCTACAGGTGACTTGTGTGAGCTAAGGCCACTGGACTACAATCCTCGTCACATTAAGTTGGGATACCCCGTGCTGTACCCATATTCCGACAAAAAGTTGTGCTCCTTCCCTCCCAGTGTTGATTTTGTTGCTTCTGACATGCCAACTCGCAAGAACCAATATTGAGAGGGCAAAAAATACCACAAATGTCCCAACTAATGGGCAGGTTGATGTGACAAACGTCCTACATACTGCTAGGGCTAGAAGGTCGATCTGTGTTTATGCGCAATGATAGAATAGAAATGTGATTGTTAGTTTTAAGCCTGGTCAATACATGAGAAAGATGGATTTTTAGTCAGTGGCACAGGCCACAGGCGGGCAGCTCGGAAGAAACATACCAAGCGTGGGATTGGGAAAAAAAAGAAGCGAACTAAACGATGCTGCCTTCTTTTGGTTCTGCTCATCATTCCCCGTACGTACACTTATGTTTTTATAGAGTAAAAAAACTCCTAACACCAATCCTTGGGTTACTTCTTTTTTCGCTAAGTTAATTGGAAGCTATAGTATGCATCAAAACAATTTCTTAAACGTTCAACGACGATGTTTTAAAAGTCCTGCGTTGTTATCCCCAGGTTTATCAATATTTTGGAGTCAGGCCAGCACGCGAAGTTTCTCTCTACATGATGTGGTTCGTGTGTTGTGTGAAGAGCCCGCCAAACTGAGCCGCTTAAGTCATCTTAAAGGAAAGATCGCTGTGGGCATGGATGCTGACTTTGTCCTTTGGGATCCCGAAGAAGCAGTTGTGGTAAAAGCGAATTTTTTTAAATTTTCCTATTTTTGCATTATGTTAACGTCTATGTAAGTCCGTAAAGGCGATGTTACACGGGACGATTCGCAACGACTATTTTTAGGGCAACACAGCGTTGCAACAATGTTGCAACAATGTTGCGCAAAAGATCGTCGTTGCGAATCGTCTCGTGTAACATTTCTATTGTTCTCGTAGCGCAAGGCATTAACGCTTCAGCCAAAGGTACCGGGTTCGATATCCGCTATCGCCCTGCTTTTTTCCCCTACGAATTTATAGATTCTTTTTTTTTCTCTTTTTTTTACGCCCAATAATTTAATATTAAAACATTACAGTAATCATTTGAAAGATAATTCGATTACAAGCACTAAATTTGCAAGATTTTAGTAAGTTACAGTCGAGATCCGCGTTCGATCGATACTCGATGATTTTTTAACCCTGCGGACACAGAGTGAAACAAACTTGTTACTGGGCTGTCTTTGGCAGGCTCAGTCATAATTTCGATTTTCGGTCGTCTACGTAGAAAAACGAACATCCGGGGGAGGGAAGACACGACGTCCGGGACCGAGAAACGTTGTTCTCACAATTTGTTTGGAATTAAAAGAACTCGTAGAACACAGCTTCACTGAACGTTTATATCTTAACCTCCGAAGGACATGTGTTGTCTTCGACACCCGTTATGGCACATATTTTCCTCGACGAATTTAATAGATACTTTTTTCTTTTTTACGGTTACTTAAGTAAAGAATATTCATAGCCAGTAAGCACATGTCCTCTGAGGGGACTGTTTTTTTGGATTTATTTTTTGTCTCACGATGAGAGACGACCGTATTCGCAGGTTACTCATCCCCTATCTGCTTGCACTTCTTAATTGATACATGCTTCCAGATCGTTTGACGCGCGTTCAGTTCGTGCAACACAGTCACCAGGTTCGCGTGTTCATCGAATTAAGGCCTGGAATACGAACAGACTTATGCTGGTTTTTGTTTCTTTAGTTATATTTTCCATTGGTTGTCTCTAAAGCTTTCGTTTTCATTTCAGATTGACCAGAAAATAACTCGTCATAAAAACAAGGTATTTTATATCGATAGCCTGATTCTACTGTATACGCGACTTCCACATTTTCCATAATGCACCGTATTTGCCCCCCCCCCCCCCCCCCCCAAATTTTGTATAACCTCAAAGAGAAATTGAAAACAATGCTTGTGCAAAATTTTGGGAGGCAGATAAGGTACATTATGGGAAATGTGGAAGTGGCGTATTAAAATTCTTACTTGGTTGCGAGGCTTTGGGAATAAAACAAAAGAAATCATCTCGAGGCGTAGCAATGAATAATACATTTCATTTGTTTTATTACCTCGGAGTTAAGTATGGATTTTAATATATTGAAATTGGTCTATTATCTCGCGATTTATAGTTTAATAACGAAATATTTCGTTAGACCGGCACTTAAGAATAGAAACGAGCGATAAATAACCAAACGTATCGACGATGTCATCATCAAGCCGAAGTCAGGGAGCAAAAATGGTAGCAATTTTCTGTATCTGTATAGCTACCAATCTTTGTTATTTATTTTATTTACTGTACAGTCTACTTATTTATCTTTGGGCCTGTCTATTTAGTTTTAAGGGTAAAAGACTCTGCGGCGAGATGTTAATTTTAGGTTCGAGATACCAGAATTATAGTCCACGTATTGCTTCAAGCCAAAAACAGGTTATCTCACACTCGCTCCTTTTTCACTAAAATCCCGCATCCCGCTATTTTTTTCATCGCTTTCTCGAATTCCTCTTTTGTTTCCAAATGGCTCAATAAGCACCCGTTTTATCTCGTCGATCCGAAACAATTTTTATTCCGCTTATATAACCCTTGGATATAAGCCCCCCCCCCCCCCCCCCCGTTTATAAGCCCACTCAAAACCTTATAAGTTATATAAGTCCAGGGCTTTAACGTGGCGTTTTACTGTATTGCGTAACCGCGATCCCACATTGTATTTTGGTCAAATCCCGGATCCCGAAAATACCCTTCCAGACCCTGGCGATGAGAGCTCCAAACTGATCCGGAGGAGGGGGGGGGGGGGGGGGTGTTACTTGGGTTGATTTTTGCTGGGTATGTGTCGCTGGCCTCTCTCCCTTCCCCATTATAGTCTATTCTGTGGCACAATATAGACGCCATCTTAGTCACTTTTGGAAAAACGTAATTGTCGCGATCCAAACTTAGTAACGTTCTGTTTATGCATCTACTTTATATAAAGCCTTTTAACTAGGTCATCCTGAATGAATTGACACATTGGTTAAACTTAATGAAGTAAAAATCTTCCCATTTTTAAATCCCTACCTACCTGAACTTTTCTGAATTTTCTGAATTTTTTTCCCCAAATCCCGAAAATGTGCGATATCATTCTAGTATCTCTAATGCAAATGCGACCCCATTATAGTCAATCCAGTCGTGTAAAGGCGACCCCATCCAGTGGCACATCGCCATTAGCCTATTATTAGGAAGTACCTCCCCCGGAGACTGATCGTTCAGTTGACTTGAAAAAGTGTTTATCAAGTGCTTAACATTTTATTTCCCGTCTTGTTTCTCAGGTAACTCCATACCACAACATGAAATTACGGGGAGTCGTCCACAAGACCATACTACGAGGAAACGTAGTTTATGAACGGGACAGAGTCTGCGATCATCCCTCGGGACAACTGCTTCTTGAAACGGAACAAGGAAGTGCGACGTCGAAAATTTAGATGACAGTGAATGAGTTTTGATAAGGTTTTAGGTGTGAATTCGAATGTGGTTGGGTTACTTTCTGTAGTGACTTCGAGCCTGTCTTCTTGTTTTCGTGATTTTTTCGAGATATGGTCATGATTTGTCAAGCAAATTGGTATTTGGTACTAGTTGAAAAATGTCACTTCTTCATGAGCAACGCTCGAGTGGTCGAAACAAGACTTAACAAGTTTTAAATGTTTTGAATGATTCTCTTGGCATCGTATTAAATACAGTCATTTTTAACTTAGTGTACGCACTATAAACATTTTTCCTCGTGAAAGGTGAGAAATATGGATAAGGTGAAACGTTTGGTAAACGTTTTACTTGACTTCAAAGAATGCAATGAATAAGTCAATAAAAAGAGATGTACTTTTAGATTCCGTTTACTGATTGTATTGTCTCCACCAACGAAGCAAACAACACAATCAAAGTAACTCTCGAAGCCAACTGTTAAAGCACAATCATGTTACGAGAGTGTCACTGAACCAGGCCTACACCTGTGCTGTACAGTGTGTATGAGTTCACCCCCTAAGGAGGTGCGATTTCACCAGTTTCACGTCTCTTATAACATGAAAACAGGCCCCTGTAGGCAACTCCATCCAAGTGTCCCTAATGAGATGCGCTTTTAAGTATGTGGTATCTCATATTATATAAACACTAATGAAATACCAGGTGAGCTTTCGCGCGAAAACTTGATATCTTCACATGTGAAAATAACAGGTTATCTTCACATGTGAAAATATCACCGTTGCTATGACTTCATAATAAATCGCGCCTTTCACACCAAAAAAGAAATGGTTTGGTAGTTCATTGGTGTTTATACAATAAATAGAACATTTCATGGCCGCTTGGAGATGTGAATCTTCTCTTCTAGTGTTGAAAAAATATTTCACTCGTTCGCTTCCGCGCGGCCGTGTAATATCCTCTATTTATTAAGAACTGAATCATTGGATAATGCAATTCTAGACCTCTAATTGGCTTAGCCATCATGGTATATGAGCCATAATACCATGCTCTCCAAATATGGTAACTGTATGCGTCTGCTAAAAATTAAAAAGAAGCTGAAAATCGGTTGTTTTTACGCTTAAAGTTGGGAAGAATTCTCGATATTTTTTGGGCGTTTTAATAAAACAATTGTTCCACTCGCGCTAGTTGGATATGAGATGACTATACCCAACTCGGCCCTACGCGCATCGTTGGCTATCTACCATCTCATATCCAATGCGCACTCGTGGAATAATTGTCAATTATCACACTGACCACTGGTACGAATCGCACGAATAGGCATTTAACAGTTACAGATGGAAACGAGGCTGAAGTTGACTTTGTTTTGATACAACCCTTTCTGCTTTTTAAAGTAAATCATGTTGTTCTTATGCTAACAAGTATTTTTCAAGCACAATTTCTATAAGAAATTGAACCACTCGCACGAGTTGAAAAAAAAAAAGAAGCAAATCACGACTTAAACAAGAGATGAGAATTGGGCAACCCTCTCGACAACCTGTGCGACAGTGATCTTCAAAGTTTCAGAGTCAGAGACGCAAACGTGAAGGGGGCGGGGGGAGCGTCTCAAATTCTGTTTACTCGCTACTTTTTGAATGTAAAGATTATCTTCGGCTCTACAGTTTTGTTATAGATTGTAGCTACAATCCGTGACATTAGAACGTGGGTCAATTGATGGAATAACGTTGACATGTTGTGCTGGCCTTGAACTTGGACAATTCCCCCCAAAAACCATTTTAAAACAACATTGGAAGAGAGAGAGACAGGTATCAGAGAAGTGTCACACAAGTTGAGTTTCCTTGATATCCTCTGTACTACAACCGGCCCAGGGATAATTAAAATTTTGATAAGTAACTCAAAATGTTCACACCAAATTAAACACAGGTTAATAAGACAACTTTTTATGAGTCGGCTTTTATTATACTCCCCTAACCCTGAAGCTAACGGCAGATCAAGAGAAAATTACACAGTCGACGTGAAAAGTTGAAATAAAAAAGCTCCTTGACTTAATTCACACATGGAATATCTAACTTCAAGCCATGTCAAACCGACTTAACATTCATCGAGCTACGTTTAAAAATAGACTCTGTAATGAATAGTTAAACTACTTAATTAAATCGCTGCTTCCTAACAAGCCTATGACTAAATAAGCCCAATTGGATAACACTAAACATGTTTACGTACAACCTCGTTTCCATGTCCTGAGAACGAGGTTGGTAAACAAAACCCTACCCAGGGTCACCGAGAGGAGCACTTGAGATCATTCGGCGATCCTCGGCTAATTTCCGGCAGACTTCGCCAGTTCACGAGATCATACGACTAGTCACCAGATAAATTGCCCACCGAAAGAACTAACAATCGTGAGATTATCGAGTAATAAATAACATTTGTCCTTCCGAAGCGTTTCTAATCAAATAATATGCGATTTTTCACTCCCAAGAGTTAAACTTCTTCAAAGAAACGTTTTGGCTTGTCCCGCAATCTTCATTTTGAGTGACGCAAAGACTTGAGACGAGATTAAACAATGTTTGAGTTAGAACGATGAAAGTAATTTGAACAAACACTGTTTGTTCATAATACCCTTACCCCAAGATATATTCAGTTAACTACTTATCCTGATTTCAATTTTCCATACAGTTATTTGAATAAGTTCCCAGAGACATGCATAGTAAACGGCCCTCTTCCGTCTCACCGATGACCGGTCGCTTCGTAAACGAGTTGTTTCCCTAACGTCCCGTTCGCTAACGTCTTATGTCGTTCCGCTAAGAAGCGAAACGAGCGCTGCGCTTGAATATGCCTCGTTCTCTCAGCCATGATACAAAAAAGTGCGATACGCATGTATATACCTCGTTCTTTCGGCCACTCATCAGGCGAAAGCAGTTAGGGAAGTGACCCAACACGTAAGCGAAACGACTTCAGAAGTTGGGGAACAGGACGTTGGCGAAACGACCGTGAACCCTCTCACCGATACCTCTATTGTAATTATGGCCACTCTTTATTGGCCAATTTTAGGGTGGAATGTGGCGGGGATCAACCAAATAATTGAATAAAAAATGTGCCAAAATTACATTTCAATTTCTTTCTCTTAGACGAATATCTTCTTGGTCAAAGTCTCCACACCGCCACTACCTTCTATGACCTAACGAAATACTAGGAAATATTTGTGAAGTCTCTAAGGAAGTTTGACTTTTAAGGAGTGAACAAGTTTTTGTTTCTAAGTGAAGGGTCCACAAACCATAAATCAAAGAAAACAGTTTGGATCGTTGTGTCGGTACACTTGGGTGCGAAGAAAAGTAATATGTAAAATAGGAAAAAAAATTAATCTACAGCCTTCGATTGTTGAAAAGAACAAAAAGAACGAACTACTAATGAAGGCAATAAAACTAATAAAAACCCACCAAGAACAATCACGATTAGATTATTTACAGACAATTATCTTAAAAAATACTCAGGAAGTAAAGCGCAAATTGAAGTCGTATATGTACCTCAACAAAATCAGTAAACCAAATAAAGAGTTTAAATACAACAAAGGGCACGCTAAATAAACAAATCACCAACTCGAAAGACCAAAGAATTTAGCTACCTCAGCCTTGAACCTCACTACTCGAAGCCACTTGATGAATCCCGCCGGGTGGAAGATCTCACCCCAGGGATATTCTGTTCCTAATCCCAGGGATATTTGTTTACTCTACCTATTTTACCCTATTGTTCAAAATTGAATCTGTAAAAACAGCAATGGTCAAAGTAAGTTCGTAACAACGTCAATAACTAGATTAGCTTATTTGACGGACGTGAAATTCTTGAGTCACGTCCAACGCTGTAGTCAAAAATAATTCACGGTTGTAACGCGACTTTTTTTTTGCCATTCACGGAGACTCTAAGAACTTGACTGTTTCCTCATTTCCCATGGTCCACCTGTTTGGAAAGTGAGAAATGACTGATTAGCGATAACCTGTAATAGGCTCTCAAATTGTTAGCCTGCAAACACAGACGAAAATAAACCGCGCGTGATGTGTCGAAGGGGGCGGGAAAAACCAGTCAGCACCCGCGCATTTACCCGTAACAAAGCTTGCATTACGAGCTCTTTCGGCAGATGTGAGACCTGGCGTACTTGTCACTTAATTGGGAAAACCGGAAATTCCGGTTAGAAAATCAAATGGTTTGCGCCGTTCCGTTCGGAAAGCTTCATGAGATATGGGGTGTGATTTAAGGCGATGCCATTTTTCCACTCTTTTTGATCTGTTATGCTGATTTGGGTAAACTTTGCACCGGGTCGTTCTCCCACCTCGGGTGGTTTGACTGAATGGTAGACTTGTCATCATTACAGTATATAAGTAACTACATCGGAAAAATCATCCAGACGCGACGAGGTCAGTGCAAACACTGTAACATTTCTCAAAATTGTGTCTCAAAATGCACCAGATTGCATCTCAACGCATATTCATTTGATGTCATAAATTTATGAGGGGGGGGGGGGGGGGGGAAGCGTGCCCCGGACCCTCCTAGGAAACTCGTGCCACTTGGGACTTCTCCTCCAAATGATAAATCCTAGATAGAGCCCTGCTTGCTGGTGAAAAAGGGAACTTTTCTTACCTTCCGTACTATTGATTAAGTTGTGTGATGAAGCAGACCGCCTGCTGCTCCTCTTCAACGCGGCTATTTCACCTTCACGGCCTGAAATCTTCACCGGTGATCTCTGCATTGAATCAGGCATTGACGGCAATTTCCTTCCAGTATTGCCCTCTCCCATTAGATTGAGCCGGTCTACGCTGGCTGCAGTGCGCATGTGCGCGTTGGAAGAGTTGCTTCCGATAGCTGTACCCGAGGAACCACGTCTTCTTTCGTAATCAGGTGACGGATTTCCACCATTCAAACTGAAAAAAAGCAGAAATAATTGCTTTGAAAAAGTGCGGTCACCAAATCACTTTTAAAGGGCCAATTATGGCATACTCCGATCAAAAATCGGTTACCGGGAGATAAAGAGCTGGATATTTATGACAAATAAAGTGAAAAAGCACACAGTCAGCTATGCTAGTAAAAAATTCCACATTATTCAACTACTTAAGTAGCTTTCAAATGAATGGCCACGCGGTAATGTTTCACTTTTTGCCGTTGGGGTTCATCGACAGGTTCAAAAGTTAAACCCATCTTGTACAGCACAAGAAACAGTACCACAGGAAAAACAAGTGGTTTGCTTTTACTTTTACCTGTAAGGTCACAACTACGAATCCATAAACTCAAAGGTAAAAACAACAAAATAAACAGTTGGCAAAACGTACAGCGCATTCCAGAAGTTTCGATAGCGATTTTTATTTATTTTTTTGATAAAACTGACAGTCAACTGAACAGCAAAATCCACAGCACAAATACAAACTATTCCTTTACATTCTTCAGTTAAAAATGGTTACACAAAGGCACTTTGTCTATAAACGCAAAAGTCAGTTTTGTTTCTCAAGATCTTGAAAGGACGTATTCAATCAAGGTTTAGTCGGAGGAGCGACCAGTGGGTTGCAAAGAGGTTTAATATTGACTTTCATAGTCCAACGAATACGATACGGCTGCGCTTGCCCGGATGTAGAAGGTCTACACTCGGCTTTCTGCACCAGCAAACGTTCTGGTTCTGCTAGCCAAGGTCGAGACCATATCTCAAACGTACACGACGTTTCCTGCTGTAAAACGCTGGGGTTTAAAAAATCCAATCCACAGGCCTCGATTCCTTCCCTCGTCTCGTTTAAATCGTTTCTACACTTTGAAGGCGCAAGTTTTACGCTGGCACGGTAGATTGTTCCTTGAACAACTTGACTAGATGCGTCGAGCGTGTAAGGAAGATAAACAAACTTGAAGACTGGTCTAGGTTGTTTCGCGTTTTCTAGGCGCACAGCTTTGTTAAGTCCCTCCAGAAGCTCTGTATGCCTGCATAAGTCATGTTGCTCAATCTTTGTGATACCACCAGGTATAACGGCAGACTTTAACATTCGTAAAAAAGGGAAAACGACGCATAAAACCACGATCGCATGTTTCAACTGAGCGTTCACCATTGTTGACTGCACAGAATAAAAGTACCAGTTTGAATACCAGTTCAAGCCACGCCTCTGAGGGATTTTAACAGGTATGAAGACTACTGTCGATGTTATTCAAAGAAGCGCGTCCAAGGTAAAAGAAAACCTTGAACACGGCAATAATAGAGCGTAAAATCACGTTTACAGCAAAACAAGAAGGTGAGATTCAAGTTGACAATTTCTCAAAATGAGGAGAAATAAACAAATAAAAACTGTCTAACATTATTCTTATATATAAACCGGACAGGAAACTATTTATTTTTGTGTAGATATAGTAACCGGTAACGGACTAGGGAAAACTTGGTAACGTGGTACAAGTTAACGTTCACCGTTTGCCGTAAACATGATTCCAATCTCTTAAATAATGATAATGATAACAGTAATCTTACTGCACCCGACTCATTTATCTGTCAACTGTTCAATACTAAAACAGACAAAATGAGCAAATTCGCACTTAAGTAAGATAAATTATATCTCAAATCGCGCAAAGTCAGGAAAAGTACATTGAGTATTTTCCAGATTTCATTCAAAAACGATGGTGCGCTGACAGAAAACCCTTAAACTATAAGATCACAACTTTGCACGAAGAAACAGCGTATTGGTCACTTGAAGGATAACTGAATCGGTGTTGTATCGAATTGCACTATGGGGTTGTTTTGGGGGACGCATCAGCTTCAACCAGTTTCTCGCGCAATCTCATAATAACCAATATCGTCCCCAAAACAGTTCCAGGTGCAATTCGGCAAAGCCCCGACCCAAACACACGCGCGAACTCAAATTTCTTAATGGTTAAGTGGAAACTGTTCATAGTTAACATAATCATAGCTGTTGGCGATCATTTCTTTGATTATTTCTTCTTTTAGAGAGCTCCGTTTCCCATTCTCCTTCCCCCTCCTGAAAAGGTTTAAGATTTTTTCGGTATTCCCACAGAGCATTGTGACGCTTTCTTCTAGCTAAAAATTAATGTCATCTTGGGTAATAAAGGAGTTGGGTCAGGAATCATAAATCAATAGTTTATTCTTTTGAGTAGTAAAACTATGGAGCTTTAGCCCCGGCGACGACGACCACAGCGAGGGCGACGAGAAAAAGAAAAGAGCAGATTGTCTTAGTGAGCTCAACATAAACAATTTTGTACGTGCAACCGACTTTCACGACTACGATGTGAAACTTCCTTGTGCGATGTTTTATGGAGGAAGTAAACCACTCAACGACGAATCTTCCCTCTCTTTTTAAATGTGGGTTGCGGTCTCGAAAAACGTAACTCCAGGGAAATCCAACTACAGGCGATTTCCGACGTTTTCACTGCTGTCGGTGTTGTCGTTACTAAAGCTCGTTAATAGGCAATTTGCATGATGATTTCATTTAACCACCTCAAGTGACAGACTCCATATCATTTTTCCTTTCAATATTTAAATTTGGCAATCCATTTTGGAAGTAGTAGTAACATAACGTCATCACGCAAACGGCCTAAAAATCAAATATGTAAGCAACAAAGTCATACCTAGGGCTCCCCTGAGGTAATGGACGATTGAGCGACTCCGTACTGACTGCATTTCGTATCCTCCTACTGTACGTCACCACCGGTTCTGAAATTTTCCCGCCACGAATAACCGGCGTCACAATAGTGGCGCCATTTGGGGAACTGGGTAGGCTAGGCGTGCTTGGACTGCTGGGAACGTTAGAACCCATGACTGCTCCGCCAGCCAGACGTGTCATTCCTAATAAGGCGCTACCAATGCCGGGACTGCTTCCGGGACGGACGTTAGGAGACGTGGGTTGCTGTCCAGGACGAATGGGTTTCGCTAAAACATAAAATATGAAATTATACAATGTATAATAAAAGTGAAATACGAGAGATTATTTCAATCGCTGCTTTGCAACTGACCCGACGTCAGGCATGTTGGTAGTCTCCTATGCGGTCGTTTTTTTTTGTGTCGTCACGCATCGTGGCGTGACGCTATTCCCAGTGAGGAGGGTCGTTGCGTGACTACACAATTAGCAGTTACGAAGGAGAACACAATGTTGGTGATTAGAACAAAAGCGTTTCCCTTCCCTAAGAACTGTAAAATTTTCAAGCAAATTCTCCCCCCTCTCCCCCTAAAAGACATTGCGTTGTCTTGACCCCAATATGGTCACCTTGTCACGTAGTTGCAAACCAAGAATATTTTGACTTGTACGGATGACGCCATACAACGCGACCAGGAACCACAACGTGACAGTTGAAAAGAAATGAGAGTACTTTCTGGTAGAATGAACTGTTTTAGTCGATCAAGGTGTTCTAAATGTTAAGCATGAGGGGTAAAGCTTTTTATAAATGAGAGCTACTAAGCAGTGTTGTCTGTTTATGATCTACTATGATGTACAAGTCAAATCTAACACTCAAATCTGTTGGTGAATTCCTAAAACGGGAGAATGCAAATGAAAGCTACTGAGTATTACTTTCCAATGGAATTGTTTCTTATGCTGTAAAAGATGACTAAATCGTGACCTTGTGGTAGTCTGAAATGTCACCCGTCTCTTCGCCCTCCGCCCCCACTACGGGCGGCCAGGCGAGAGAGACTTGCTGCCCGTTGGGAGTGGGGGGGGGGGGGGGGGAGGGAGTGGAGGATGGGGGACACCTTGTGGACAAACCTTAACGATGACCATTTAAAAGAAAATTACTGAGTAGTTTCTTCAAAAAGGGATATACAGTCTTCTGGACAAGGTGGTTCTAAGTTTGCCAAGTATTTACGTGTGAACATTCAAAGCACCATTGTAACCCAGACTAACAAGAAAATGAAAAACCGCCGAAGACGATAAAAAAAAGACCAATGTTTTCATCTCCTTGTTACCTATATGTCCCTGAGCGCCCTTCCTAGCCGCTACTTGCTTCTGTCTCATAGACTCTCTGATTCGTTCTACTTCCTTCTGGTATCGGGCCCGGTCCCTCTGCGCTCCTTCCTTAGCCTCCTTCAGCGCCTGCTCCAATGCTTTCACCCGCTCTTGCGTTGCTCGCAGGCGCTTCTCTAGCTTGGGCAGTTCACACCTTAGGTCGGCATTATCTCTAACGAGCTGTGAAAGAGAACAACAATTAAAAGGATTAAAATCAAAACAGAGGGCACTCATCTTAATTACCACCGAAACGCCACAGGGACTACAAGGGGATTACGACAGCATCAGTCCAATACTATTAACAACATTAACTCAGGTACGTGACCAATATTGATTCTATATAAAAACTTTGTGCTGCACCAGTTTTCCCAAACATTTGTAATTCGGTTGCGCTACACTGAACCTCGTAGCTTTTCATCCACGCAAAGGGTTCATTTAACTTAGACTCAAAAATGAATTTTCGCTAATCGCATGTTTTAAAGAATACATTAAAGAAACCATTCTCAATTCGGACTACAATGACATCGAAAAAGCTGGTACTTTCAACTCAAAGCTATAAAAAGGTGTTTCTACTGTTAACTTTCTCTCAGGGTAGTGTAGGTTATTTTTCTCGTCCAGGGAATAATTTCACTCAGTGATATGAAACTTCATTTTATTAACAACTTCCAACCCATATTCAGTTAAATACAAAACCAATCTTTAGAAAATTCATTTAAATATCCTTGAAAGCTAAATTTCGCCCACCGTTCGTGGTACAGCTTATCCTCAGAGATTTTAAACTCCTCCTTAATTTCTATATGTGAATACCAATATGTGAATATATTGGAACGTCTTTGACCCACCCAATACAACTCTCTACTTCGATTACACCGGAAAATGAATGTAAAAACTCTCCATATATTGTTACAAAAAGAATCTGTATTGTCACTCGACGATAAGATTAATTGATGTTGCACTCTTTCCTACATAAAATCTTCACACAGAGATGTAGACAACCAATAAGGAGACTTAAAAGCGACCCCAGCAACGAGAAGACAAATTCAAAGTTGGAACGCGTAAAGAAAGGATTTCTCTGTTAGACATTCTTAGATAGAGTATTTTCGTAAAACCAAACTACCAAAAAAAGGAAAGAAAAAAAAATAGAAATAATTTCCCATAATAACTAATATGCAAGTGAGAGAACGTTGATTTGTTGCTTTAAAAGCTTCACTTTCTTCAAGGCCTGTAGCTGTTTGGAATAAAACATTTATGAGATTAAAAACCTTTTTACTTTCTACAATACAAATTTTGAGAAAGAAAATTAGATAGTTACTTAAGTTTCACACGCTAAGCGATCATCGGACGAATAATCGCTAAGTGCGTGAAATTCCTGTAACTGTTTGTTATTCTCTCAAAATTTATATTTTCGCTCTGCATGTATTTGCGTCGAGCACTCCCGAGACCACGCGAAGCAACATATATATTGTTTCTTTGTTTACCTTCTATAATATCAAAACAAGGTACAAGGTACAATTGTAAGAGTGTAATATTAAGTAAAATAATAAAATATAAAACAATTGACTGACAAAAAAACCCGTTTTCATTCCGTTTTGTCTTATTTTCAAATTTCCGCGATAGTCGGAACTTTTTAGTGCAAAACGGCGAGTATGAGCTATAGCAATTTTTTAAAAGCCCAGGCATCTGATCTTATCGCATTTTTAAAGCCGGTTGTCAAATAATTTGTTTAGATAGAGATCACTGTCTAAATGAGACCAGATTATCTCCTTGATTTTTTTTCAATTTTGCGGGTCGTTTACGATTTTTAAAACAGCAAGTATATGCAGCAAAATTAAAATTGAATGGTAGAGTGAATTTGGCGGGAGGTTTTTTCTTTCTTTTTCTATTTTCAGCCAACTCTATATTATTGAAAAATTCATTCATTAAGGAGATCCCGCAATAGCATCAGAGAAGCTTACATGATTTTGTAAGGTAAAAAATTAGTGCTGCATTTAGCACTTGAGAGATTTCTGTATCAATTTAATAAAACAATAACAAAAACTGGACGCAAGTTAAAACTAAAACAAAACTATGACATACACCGACATTCAGATTGCAGCACACTCAACAAAGAAGTGGAGACAATAGGGAGCTTTAGCATCGACGACGGCAATTGCAGCGAAAACTTCAGTTTTAAATGAATTCCTGTGTTTTCAATCTTTGTCGCGTTCATTCCAGTTTGCTGAGAATGGCAAGTGTAGGCGAATTAACCTGGAGTTGACTTCTTGAGGACCGCACTCAAGTTTAGAGCGAGAAAAAGAGATTCGTGGTCGCTTGTTTACGTCCTCCATAAAACTTGCAATTAGGCATTTTCACGTCGTAGTCGTGCAAGGACGGTAAAGAAATGTACAAAAAAGCGTGATGCACGTGCAAAGTTGTTGTTTTGCCTAATAAAGCTATTGCTTTTCTGACGTCTTATTTGCCGTCGCCGTCGTCGTTGCTAAAGCTCCCTAATAATTTGAAAAGGACTGTAAGTATAATTCTTACAAAATTTGAAAAGAACTATCTTAATATCGGAACAGCAAAAACTTGATATAATTCAATACCACTTACTTGTTTATGGACCTTCGTTAGCTGGTCCAAATTATTCTCTAAAAAAGCAATCTTTTGTTTTTGTGCCTGGCTTCCTCCTTCCTCTTCTGTATCAGTGTCCACATTGGTCTGGAAAAACAAACAAACAAACAAACAAACAAAAAGACAGTCAATTAATTACGTGTTTACAAGAGACAACACGCGTGTTGAGCCCGAGTACGCGCGTGCTGAGGAAACTTCACCGCCGCTCCTATCTTTGTTTCCACACAAGGTGATTTTGTTGCACATAGTTATGGTTTTTTGCGTCCTACAGGACGCATCCCATGAATTATTTTGCGTCTTTGGCGATTTTACGCGTCTAGGACGCAGGACGCAGAGGTAACAAAATCGCTACGCACAAACGTCAAAGTTTGCAAATGCATACAAACGCGATCGTTGTCGGGGAGTTTTATTAGAAATCTTTCGATTCGAAGACGAAGACGACTACGAGGAGGAGATTTATCTTTCAGTTTTTTTTCGCGTATTCTCAAAAAAGACACCAAAGCTTCACTGTGCGGTTTTTCTCACCAGAAACGTAAGCACAGTTATTTTTATTGCAGGAAGTTAAGCCCTCTACCGAGTACAAAATGTTAAAATTTCTCAGTAACATTTGAAAACTGCGCTCTTATGAACAGGCTCTTAAAGCAGTCGTTTGAACAAAGTTAAGAAAGAAAAAAGTAGAAGCTATGACCTTTCTCTTATAGGAAACTAGTCTGAGGAAAAAGGGAAGTGAATTCGTCTGATGCTGTCAAGGATGACAAACGATAAATGTGACTTACCACTTTTAAACGAGCTTGCAAATCTTTCACAAACAACTGCCGAAGTCGGTAGAGTGTCGCGAGTTCTTTATGCTGAAATAAAAATCACAGAAATCCTCTAAGTTGAGAAAGAAATATAGTGACTACTTTTGTGTGAGAAAATGAAACAAAACAAGTACTCTAGTCAGCTGTCTCCTACTTTAGTAATCAAGTTATTAGTTAAGCCCACTTGCAGTAGTGAAAGTGTCGGAGAACAGTGGTTCTGCTAACGAATTGGGAACTGGATTTTCATAGAAAATAAAAGAAAAAGATAATAGAAACAGATTTTCTTAAGAGAAGCTGTTCAACAAATCGACCACTATTACGGTTGTCCACACGGAGCATTGAAATGTCGGCATCAAAATGTTCAAAGCTCAACTGGAACCAAGAGTCGCACGAGCTGCAAGGCAGTGGCATTGACAGCAAACTATTACAGGCATTGAGATACATACGACAGTCTCTTCAAGGCCCTTCAGATCCTTCTTTGCTTGCTCTCTCTTCTCAGCTTGTACACTAAACGAAAAATAAACATACATATATAAACATGATAAGGCGAAATTGTTATACTAGCCATTAACAAGTAACCATGTCCAGGCGTAGACAAAAACGGTAAAGGCATTTCTGTCCAGTAATTTAATTCATAATGAGATAAGAAGTATTTTACCACGGACGAAAATGTAGCCGGACAAAAGAGAAATGTAATAACTTACTTCAAGTCAGCCAATCTGACTGATTTCTCTTCAAGCTCCCTCTTGAGAGCCTGATTCTCCAGCTGAACAAAGCAAAAGAATAGAAATGTACGAACATCGTCATAAACTGGAACCAGCGCATTATCATAGAAGTAATCTTAACAGATAATCAACGTAATAGCATAAACGATAGACAGCAAAATATTGAATGCTTATGTCTGTGGATAGTATGTGACATAATAACATGAAGCACTAACCATGAGGTGGTCCCTCTCTAAAGCTTGCTTCTGATTGGTTCTGAAAAAAAAATGTTGGGTTAACAGGAAAAAAAATAAAATTTTTAAGTTAAGAAATCTCACTGCAGAGATATTAAAATGCCTCTAACAAAAAGTGAGGACACCCTGTTACCACAAACATGAAGCTTTTTTCCTGAACACATTCTCCACACCAATCTCAGAGAAAATTTGTTAAAAGGTCAAAGAATTTACTTTTTGGTGATCTTTGTATTTATTCTCGTAACCTTTCTACTTGATTATGTGCTGATACTTTTCTCAATCGTGTAAAATATATTTTTTTTCCCCAGCTACATGCTCCATTCTGTAAACAGGGATACACTAGTGAGTAGGAAAAAAAAAAGCTTGTTTGAAAATTTGTTAATCCAGATGTCAAGCAAAGATCCCCATAACTGGCATCATTTGTAATGCATTTCGGTGACGTATCTCGGACCACGTGACCTGAAGCGCAACGGTGGCGCGCAAAAATGAGGCCTTGGGACCAGGCAAATTTGCATCCAACACTTGATTATGGTCCTGAGAAAAGTTAGTTTACACGGCCAGATAAACTGATGTGTTGTTCGTATCAAAATACCCGCACTTACTAAAGTTAAGCGAAATGTCCCAACAGCGGGAAGCGAAAAGAGGCGGCTGTGTTCGCATGCTATTGTAAAAACAACAGATTAAATGTAAGGATTATTCAGAACAAACGTACTCCTTCATCGAAGCGATAACTGCATGCTGTGATTCAATCTCGTCTCTAAGAGCTGAAAGCTGTTTCTGGTGGGCCTCTCTATGGGTGATCATTTGTTTCTCTAGTGCAGACTGCAAAAAATGCGAGTGAACAACAATTAATTTCTTCTTATGATATCGTACATATTGGTTGCGATTATACTGTGCCTTAAAGAAATTTGATCACTTCTAACAGCAATAAATTTATGGTGGGACAAAACCACGTAAACGGCATACCGTAAATCCTCTATTAAGCCCCCTTAGTTATTTCAAGCTCAGCCATTTGACGGGGTGGGGGAGGCTTAATAGAGACGGGGAGGTTATTGAGAGGGGGGGGGGGGGGGGGGGCTTATTTAATTTAGAAAAGACGATGGTATCAGTTCTCCATAAAGAACTAGAATACCAAGTGGAAAAGCTCAAGTACAAGAAGGTTGGAGGTCTTCCAGCCGAGGATAAGAATCAAACCCGAACTTCAAGTTGGTACATAAGCCATCCCGGATCAGTCCACACGATTAATAAAGTCTATCATTTATTAGTGAAGAACAATTAGGGGAGGGGAGGGGAGGGGAGGGAAGGGGCTTAATAGAGAGGGGGCCTTATTAACTCTCAAAACCTGAAAAGGGGGGGGAGGAGGCTTATTTGAGAGGGGGGTTAATAGAGGATTTACGCTAAGCTCAAGGAAACCTCCATGACAACTACCGAGATGTTTCTTTTCATACAGCAACCAGTTTTGTTATATAGCTGGAAATTTTTGTCGACAGTGCGCGCTCTCAATGGTTACTTCGAGGTCACATGACATCAAACAATGGTACTATTTCCCGCCGAAATCTCTGAGCGGGAAACCTTGAGTCTATGACGTCAGAGGGTGAAAGTGTACTGTTATCAGCGAATGTTGACCGACGACAGTCATTGCACCGAAGTTTAATGAATTTCCAGCTATATAACAAATCACTTAAAGACTGATCTCCCGGGAAACAGTCAGTTTGTTTCCCTCGAATCTCAATGTTTCCTGCTGCTCCTCCTCGGGAAACATTGAGGGCCAGTTATTTAAACGGAGTTTAGACTGTGCCCAGTGCTTTCATTTTAACACCATTCATTGTGAACAATTTCAGTAAAGCATATAGCATAGTCTGGAAAAGCACTCATTTTCTTAAATTAACCCACTAAGAAAGAGATTTGGAGCTCCAATGATTTCTTAAACCGCGGCCTAAGTTAGACTTCGTTGAAATAACTGACCCTGAGATTTTGGCAAACAGACTTAACTGTTTCCCTCCGGACCGGTGTTTATGAAATTTACCGCGTAAAACAAGCAGTACACGGCACCTGCGGTCAGGCGGTTTTTAACATATAGAGATATAGAGAAGGTAACTCTATTGCCCATCCAAACCTTCTTTTGTATTTCTGTGTTGGTTAAATTTCCTTCAATGTTTTAAGTAGTTGTTTTTAAATTTGATCATTTGGTGGCCTGTATTTGGCTAAATTCGGTGACAAAATTATTCGAATAACTTATCGTAAATTAAAACGACAAAAAAAAAAAGAAGCGAAGTACGGAATGAGATGAATATTTCAACTGACACAAGTGCAAAACAGAAAAAGAAACCGAGCGCTCCTCTACAGCAGAATTTAGTTTATGAACTTTTCATGTTCATAAGAACCGAAACACGAAAGTGAATCAACACCCTTAACAATGTACTTCATGGATTACTTCAGCTAAAAGTCCATTTTAGTGATTTTTTTACCCGCAAAAATCACTTGAAAAAGAGAAGAAACATTTGAAGACTTTAATGAGGGCAGTACAGTAAGAAAATAGCTACAATAATTGTCGGGAAAGGCAAAATTAACATAAACCAAATAACCTGAAGTATATTAATCTAAAAGAAGATCGAACAAACAACACATTCTCAAAAAGTAATTTCCGTTCAGTTTTCATAAGGTTCATTTTCACAGAGGTGGTAAAAATGCAAATAGCAATCCTCGAAAAAACATTCATAACGAAAATTGATTCAGAAATAAAATAAATTTTAATTGAATTTCGAGTAGGTATCTTAACAAAAAATTACAAAAAACGCCAATAGTGTCTGGCCCTTCAAAATTAGACGCATACTGATTATTTTTTCATAAAAACCTAAGTTATAAATAAGCCTCGCATCTTTAAACTGACATGCAAATTGAAACGTACACATAACACATTTGGCGAAAACAAAAACAATCTTTTTTGAACCGCCTCTGAGTAAAGGTGAGAACAGTTCTTTAAAAGAAAATTTCTGTCAAATAACGCAGCTTTACGCAAAGGGAACCACATCCCCCTTAAATGGAAAAGTCATAAAGAACCACAAAATTAGCTTGGAAGGGTTCTTCGGTCATGGAAAAGAGTGTTCTGTTCTGATAAATTATTGAGTAATATTTTCACTTGATTTAAGGGTCAAAATTTTCTAAAAGAACTTTTTCATGGCAAACGTTTTCCACGAGAAAAATAAAGTAATTGCCGGTACGTACTGGATTGTTGAGTTCCGATTTTCCTCTTTTTGGAACAGGCTTTGTATAGTAGAACAAGAAAGGTGAATGAATAAGATTTTCGCCAACTCCCTTCCAAAAACACAAAGTTGACTTACAAGGGCAAAACAGGGCAAAATTTTCAAATAAGTAAGTTTGAGGTACTGACCCGTGGCATAGCATTCCGCAAGATGTCGTCTATTGTATCATTTAACGAATCTAGAATATCCTCAATTGACGACTCACTACAATCTGAACTCAATCGCCAACCACAGTTCTCGTTTGTGAATCCCATGGCAGAATAACAAATACGTTTGCCCATGATGGTTAGCAAAAAATCACGCAACAATCTAACTAAGCTCGCTTATCTGAGAATCGCACTTCCACCTTTTCCTTTTTTCAAACGCGACAATTTCTGACTGTTATTTTTGCCCTAAAAGTTCAATCTTCATAAAATACGACACAATTTGCAATTCAAATACGTAGGGTAAAAAGGTCCTTAACAAAAGACATTAACTGAAATTTGTCTATAGAACTTG
Source organism: Porites divaricata (assembly GCA_038088405.1). Taxonomy (NCBI): domain Eukaryota; kingdom Metazoa; phylum Cnidaria; class Anthozoa; order Scleractinia; family Poritidae; genus Porites; species Porites divaricata. The sequence goes on from JBBMOI010000004.1 coordinate 31,103,544, forward strand.
AGACGTTCATGTAATATCAGTTAAAGAAAAAGCCTCAAAGTCATTACCCTAAAGCGTTTACTTGTTTGAATGTTTCAAGTAGAAAAGCTTTCAATTAATAAGGAAAATTGTTTCATCTCGTTTGCATGGAATGCTTTTCAAAACAAGTTTAAAAAAAATTAATAACGATTTATGCATAAAAGTGCGATGTGGAAAACTGTTGTCAAAATAATGAAAGTAATTTAGGGGGATTTTCTTTAAGTACAACACAGAAAATTTTCATTTAGATTCTTTTTTAAACCATTGTCATGTCTCGATATAAAGTAAAGAGAGTTCTCAAGTTTTTGTGCAATATTTCACGTTAATTATCAACTGTCTCCACACTAGTCTAAGTAATCGATCATAGATAAGCCATCAGTCTTCCTACAGTGTCAAAGAGTAAGCAACGAGTTGAATTACAGTTTGAGCCATTTTTTATAAACAATTTAAAAAACCTCGGTGGACATTTTCGGAATCAGATTTCAATTCTTAAACAATTGTAAGTTACAAGCTTCATGGAGTTTGTTTCTCTTAGATAAAATTTTTTATTATCAAAGGTTTTAGCAATGAAAGAAAAAGAAATCGAGAAGAGGATGAAAAATGGAACGCTTTACTGTAAACATTAGTTTTGTAAATCGCTGAAATGCGAGGAGGAGAATTTTAGACTTGCCTATTAAGTTCACATCACCTGCCAAACTTTCAACTTTGCCGACGTTGTTTTCTGAATTAGTAGACAGTTATTGAGAAGAAAATTGGTTTTGTGAAGAATTAGCGGGTCTCGTCTAAAATTTTTCATCGAGAGACAGAGAGACGTCTGGGTACGAGGCAGCCTCCAGACCCAGTCTCGCGCGTTTTGGAAAAAAAGGGCCTGCTCGCAGTTTATTCCTGTGCTTGGTCCAAGTCCCGCTTTCTCACGACATCTGCCCGTTTTCCCACTCGTGATCTTTGAGAAAGGTTAACGTTGAAGTCCCCTTTCGTTTGATACCGCAATACTCGAAATTTTCAGCTATAGTCTCGCTTGTACGTAGAACATTTCTATATTGGAATCACCTTTTGCCGACACTGCTAGGGAAAAGAAGCTTTTTGCATTAGAGAAACCCAACAAAATGGCATGTGCCCGAGAACCCGGAATATGGAACACGGAACACCACTAAGCATGCTGGGCTCGATGTTCGCCGCTCTTCTCGGCTGTCTGTTCGGGGGAGGAGCGCGGGCTCATTTCAAGAACAGCGGCTGGTAATCAAGCCTACCGTCGTAGAATTCCGATAATAAAGGGTCCCCTTAAAATAACGGCTAGTCGAAAGTAACGTTAATTTTTTTATCTTGCTATTAAACCCCGAAAGTAACGCCCCCCACCCCGATAATAGCAGCCCCTGAAAAAATGACCACTCAAAAAAATATATATACTTTTTGTACCGTTAACTGTAACATTTCAAGAGGTGCGGTATGTGGCTACAAACACAAGTAGGTAGTGGGTTGAATAATATTTTCCTATTTAATTTACAACAAATGTCACACAATATTTTCCTATTTTAGTGGTGTACTGTATTTTCATAAACACCGGATACGGGTAACATAGTAACTAAAACGTGTAAAAACAGATAAAAGCTGTATGTGTCATCACAGTTGTCACATAATACGAAAAATATTTTCGACGTATAGTATACGAACATTTGAGCCTTTTTTGTTACAGTTTACTTTGTTTACAGGGATAATGAATACCGTAACCAGCATGCAACCTGAATGAACTTTTTTATTTCTATTATGCGTCCTGTTTGTGTAAAACCACTGCTGAATTACAAACGTTTTCTAACCATCCGAAAGTAACGGCCCCTTTGGCCTGCTAAACCGGAATTCTATATTAACATACCAGAACACGCCGACGAACAACTCAAATTATGAAGAACATTTATCATTATTCAACTACAATCAGTAGAGTACAAATAACGCTAAAAACGATCCGTTTTCCTGGCAAATGTTTGACGAAGCGCCGAAAAAAAAATATGATTTACTGAGTAAAGCAGTTTGACAAGTTTTCATTTCTGACCAATCAACAACAGCGTTGCTGAAAGCGCGCGAAAACTGGACTCAGGTTAGTCTGTCACATATTCTCGTTTTAAATCGGCAAGCGTGCAAATTTATACCGAGTTCTATTCTATAGAGCGTTTTCACTCACGTGGCCAGCATCTATGCTAATTTATTGGAACAAAAGAAAGTTTTTACATAAGAAAAGAGTTCAACTCCCACAGAATTGTCTTGGTACACCAACATGGCCGCCGTTCTATTGTTTTGGAACACCAATATGGCCGGCGTGACGTCATATAAAAACACTCTATACTCCTTGAGACTCTTATTGGACGGTTTAGTGAGTAGGACAGCATTTTACTTGTCTCTTGTATTCTGACTCGCCCTATGGGCTCGCCAAAATACACCATGACTCGTAAAACATCCCACCATCATGACTTAAACACTAAACCGTCCAATAAGTTTCTATTCTTGATTTTCACTTAACCGGCTCATATGCTTTATTTTTTTAACTTGTAGTTCGTTTCAGCAAGAATGAAATGAATATGAGGCTACATATGCCAGTACCTGGGAAAACAGGATATACTTTAACAGCAAAAGGACCATACCTGTATTTCACCCGCATTGTGAAGCAAGCCGGCGTGTTCCTCCTCCTTGTCTTTGAGCGCCAAGGCGTGCATTTGAGCTACAAAATAAAGCAAGGTTTCAGGCGATCCTCGCTTCGCAGAGCTCTAGTCATTCACCGCTCATTCTTAATGAAAAGACCCAATTCTTATTACTGAGGAAACTTTCCTCCCAAAGAGTTAGAAGCAGACTTAGGTTTCAAAAGTCTCTTTGGCTTTACTACGTGATATACATTACGTACCTTTGGCTTTGAGTTTTGCTATTTCTTCATTCAGTGAGTCAACAGCTTCTTCTAAAATCCTCTTCTTTGATTCCATTTCCTTCATGTCTGCCTCAAGTGTCTTCATCTTAGCTTCGTGCTGAAAAACAAAAGGACGCTAACTTAACGTCGAAATAATTCCCCGGATAACTAGTTTCACTGAACAAAAACAGTTTGTAGCGAGAACGTGTGGTGAAGAACTATAGAAGGGACTTATCCGATTATTGCTCAAAATTTATTTGGTGGGTATTGATGAGATTATAGCCTACTCTTTTCTCCTAATAACAAGATACGATATTGAAAACGGACGTATCAGGTTGATGCAAAGCCATGATAAAATATCAATTAACTTAGGACCAAGGAGGCTTGTAAGATCAAGAACTAGTTAACTGGAGAAAACAATCGATGTACATTACCTGTGATATACGAAGCTGCGATTGGTTCAGCTCTCTGTTCTTTCCATCAAGTGACGACTTCAGATCACTTTCCACTGCTTCCAGGTTAGTGAATCGCTAAAGAACCAAACAGAAAACAAATTTTAGAAATCCGCGAGTGCCCAGGGACTCTAACTGCAGCAAGGTTAGCTCAGTCGGAAGAGCTCTGGCCTGGTTCCATTTTCTTTCACTTTTTGAACACAGCAGTTAAACGTGAACGAGAATACTACGTTTTTTCAAGATGTAAACCGTCTTCATCTTGGCAATCTTAAGTCAAACTTAGAGATGAGGTACGGTACTGGAAAAATATTAAAATAAAACTGAACAATCATCTCAGGGTTTTCATGATCGATGTAATATATTCCCTGGATTAAGTTACAGTAAGGATATTCTTAATAGAGCGATTTTCGTATGACCTTGAAAAAAGGTTTCGGTAAGTGTTCGTTCTTTGTTTCATCAGCCAATGGATGAAAAGATCAAAACATGGCCTCTTCGTTTTCCCGCCAAAGAAACCCTAATATGGAGAAGGCATTTTTCGATTGGCCAATCGTGTTGCAGTATGACGTCAAAGAAATTTCTAGAAAGTTCTTCGGGCATGAAGTTTGTTTACCCGAGCGTTCGCTTAGCCAACCAAAACCCAGGTGCGTTTGTATCCGTTTCATACACCAATCAAATCGCTCTATTTGCGTTCGTTTGTTGTTTCTGTTTTGTTCGCGCGTTTTCATTTCAAGGTCATACGAAAATCGCTCTAAGACTACGACGTTAAAGTTGAATTTACGTTAAAAGTTGTGAAAAGGGCTAGGGTCACCTTTTATAGATGTATCAGTTAAGAAAAACAGTTTGTTAGTTTATGTACTTAAATTTTTCGGAATTTTGGCGGGTCGGTGTGGTAGTGTGGTGGTAAGGGTGAGATATAAGGATTAGGTTAAGGTTAGGTTAGGTCCGAGTTCGAGGTCCGGGTTCGACCCTGCGTTGCGATATTCTTCCTTTTTGATGAAACACTCTCAATTTCACTCTCTTTTCACTTCGTCGTTGCTAAAGCTCCCCGATGTGTTTTCAAAGATTTTAAGAAATACCAAAAACCGTGAGATAGCTCCTTTAACAAAAGGTGTTACGGCAGGGGCAATGTTGTAGACAGGATGCAGTTGTTAAACGCTGTCTTATGTAGTACTCCCGATTCTCAAAACTTACCACGGACAGGGTCTTGACCTCCGACTTGATTTTATTCACATACAATCTGGCCACTGTAAAATCTTCATCCAATTTGCCACTGCAATCGATATTTGGTTTCTGCATGAAAACAGAAAAAAAAAGCTATATAAGCTTTTAATACCTACATAAAAGCAGAACGAAACGGCATCGAAGCCATTTTTTTTCGCAGACCAAAAAGCAGACCAAAAAGCAATTTTAGTTGAACGAGGCTAAATATACATTATCAAACAAATTTTTATTAGTTTAGCTCGTCGCATGTGAAGATCGGCGTGTGTCCCCTAGACAATCTTCAGACGTTCTATCCGTCTGACGTAGACGGATGGAACGGGTTGGACGATCCAAACTAATTCAGACGAACTTAACTGAGCCAGACGCTGAACTTTTCATGAACGTAACTCACCAAGTTTGGTTCGTCTCATGAAAAGTCCAACGTTTGGTTTTACTTTACCTTTATCTCAGCTGCATTTCCTCCTATGACATTTCCAATTTCACCCTAAAAATACAAAAATGGTCTTTTAACCGTACAGTTCACTCTTTAATATGTACATGTTACAGGTTTAATATCATAGGTGACGAATTACTCCTTAATTTTGGCGCGAAATTTCAGCCATAATTTGTAACTTCACATTTGAAATTACAAAATTGCCATGGCAACCTTCCGTACGTCTCAAAGTCAAGATGGTGACGAAGTTTTAAAATGACATGAATGAAGATGCCAGGGCATAAAATGACGCTTTAGAAAACCTGAACACACAAAAGAGCACATCAAGAAGGATTCTTACAGGTATTTTGTCGAAAAACTCTGAACTTAAGCCAAATTTAAGCTCTAAACGTTCGAGAGAGTGCAGTTCTCGATCGATACGATCCAGGATAAACATGTCAAAAATCCAAGATTGCTAACGTAATTCGTCACCCATGATATTAATAGGTAATCAAATGGTATACTCGTGAAATTAGGGAATAATTTCACTTGCGTTTTGTCCAAATCCTAATAATTGGAAATTATAAGGATTTGGGCAAAACGCGCGTGACATTATTCCCTAATTTCACGAGTATACCATTTGATTACACATACTAATTTGATTTCACGCTTATTTTGATTTAACCTATCCTTTTGTCTCCAAGGGCAAAGAGTCAAAGGAAATTAAAAATCAACCTATATCTGTTAACCTGAAATCAAATTTGACCTCTGACATAGACATAGATGTAGCTCTAGCTTTGGAGTCTGGTAAATGCATTTAAATGCAATTTTTAAGGGGTTAATAACCAAGAGCGTCTTCAGCGATAGTGATCCGCGGTCGGTCGGTAAGCGCATGCTCGGTAGCTCACTACATCTTTCACGTGATTCAGTGACTTGAGGAGGTTTCTTCTTGCTTAGTTGTTGCTGCCATGAGGTTTCTTTTAGCCAGTTTTTCTTTCTCCTTCCCTTCCCTGTTAGTGTTGTTCTTTCTTTCAGTGCGATGGTTGCCTGTTTTTCTTTTCTTTTTTTGGTGGGGGCTAGTGGCTGGGTTGCGCTCTTATGCCAGCTACGTGGGCGTCATTCAATGTAGGGGCTGACTCATAAAAGTGAAGCGCCCAGCATACTCCAGGCACAAACCTCTATTTAGCCATGCAGTTGCTAAAAAATTCTGTGTAGTGAAAGTGAACTGTTGTGTAACTCAAACCACTTACTAAGTCGGACAGCAAACTATTCATCATTTCCGCCAGCCTTTTCCTTAGTGCTGATGTGGAGTCTTTTATCTCGTCTAGTTCTCTGGACACTTTGCTTAGCTGTACCTGTTATATTAAATAAATAAATAAATTAATTAAAAAAAGCATCGTCAAATAACCGCGACGCAAGTCAAGATGTTGCAAAACCCCTGAAGGATTCTGGTCTTTGTGCTAATATGACGTCATTTTGCAAATGTCTTACTTTAATCAATTTTTAAATGGAGAGATCATAATTACCATTCAACTTACACTTATGACTGATGAATGGATGCATGATAAACATTATATTTAAGGCCCAATTACGCCGATATTTTAGGATGAAATGAAAAAAAATTTTTTTTTTCCATAATTCAAATATACTGCACCTGTTTCTGTGAAAGTTCTTCAGATAACTTGTCATTATCCTTCGTCTTCGTCTCCACCTCCTGTAGTTTTTGATCATAATTAACAGCTAACTCTTCCAGAGCTTGGAGCACTTCTTTCACCTCCGTTTTTGATGTCTCGCTCTCACTCTGCATGGTGTTAATCTGGGTCTGAAGTCTCTCCGTGTCACCTTGACTGGACTTCAGCGACTCCTCTTGTTCACTCAGCTGTTCTTTCAGTTGGTTAATCAATCGTGCTTGCTTCTGAATTTCGTCATCCTTGAAAGAAAATGGAAATATAAAGGAAACGATTCGCCGCTCCATGTAAGGTAATCTTGAATTCCGGATTCCGGATTCCAAGAGCTAGATTCCTAATTTGCCGGGTCTAAAGTACAGGTCACATTCCACAGGTCACTGCTCCATCGATAAATTGCCAAAACCACCAGATTCCCCTTGATGTAATAGAGTATTTTGTTAGGAGACACTTTTAATTTATCTTCCTTGTCAGAGGAACTTGGATTCGGGATTCCAGGATTCTGGATTCCACAAGAAAAATTTCTCGGATTGGGGCGAGATTCGGTTGACCTTCTTCTGACGGTAAAAGCCTGCGAGCAAGCTTTCTATTTGGGGGATATCGTGAGACGTCAAGCGTGAGGAGCAGGCGAAAGGAAACGCGTGAGCGAGGGACGACTCACTTCCGGCTCGCCAGTCGCAAACGAGGCCTTGCTTTCAAGGTATAACGGTTACGGATCCACAGAAATGTTAAGGAGTTTAAGCAACCACAACGGCAAGGGGGATGTCAGTGAAATCGTCACACAAAAAAGGGGAATTCGCGGCATTTTAAACAAGTAAGGAAATCAAATGCTATTCCTGATCTCTACACCACAATGCCGCAACTATCCTTAGCAACTATTTTAAGCATCATAATTTATCCTTACCTTCTCATCTAGCTGAGTGTAAAGCTTTGATTTTTCATCCTCGAATTTCTTCCTTTCCTTGTCACTCACGGCAGGTTGTGTTGGAGCTAACAGAGCAAGACTCTCAAATACCTGGGAATGTCGGTTGTCTTTAGCATTGGTCATCTGTTCAATTTCGGGAACTGATTCGCCTATGGAAAAAAAAAATTACGGAAGGAATCTATTCAGTACATTGGACAGTGTGGGGAAATATAGAGAGTTCTCCTCAGTTTGTGTCAAGTTATGTTTGTCGAGCACATTGCGAAGCCGCGAATTTTTCCCTCTCGCCAAACAAACCGCTAGCAACGCAGGCTTGTGTCAAGCCAGCTTCAGAGACCCATAGATGAGGTAATTACTTGTGAAAACGTTCTGGGGAACGTTTACGAGGGGAATGAGAGAGAAGACTGCTACTTGTTCCTCAGGATTATCGCCCGGGACAGCATATTACGTGCGAGCGAGGAGAAGACGTCCCCGCCCTCGCGAGTTTGCCTCTCTCGCTCGCAAGTAATGTGGTCGCCTGTGCGACAAACCTTAGCGACTGCTACAAGTTACAACAGAGGAAACCCTGGGATGAACAAATTTGATGCGCGAGGACTCAGTGTCTGGATACCGGCACAGAATGGTAGTGTGTTCACATCTTGGGTACCCGATATTTACTGTGTACTAATAACCCCGCTTCACCTTGTGAGACGTCATTTTGTAATGTAAGCGTAGTAGGAAGCTATGTGTACTCGAAGCAGTGAATTAACTCGGAACTAACAATAATTGTGTGCACACAGGGACCCGGAGTCAGGGTTCTATCTACAGTTGTACGCCGATTTATCTTTCGGGAGAGAAGTCCCGAGTGGCCGAAGGCCTGAAGCTTCCTAGGGAGGTCTGGGGGCATTTTGAGACACAATCTTGACAAATGTCCAGGCCTCGTCGCGTCTGGATGATTTTTGCGATATAGTTAGTTATATACTGTAATGATAACATTTTTTGGGGGGAATCTGGGCATTTTTTTGGGGGGAGGGGGGAAAGCTTCTACCCCTCAAATAACCTAGATAGAACCCTGGGAGTGCCCCACCCACCCCACCCACCAATCAAACTTGTCTTACAACTTATATCTAAATGTACCTGAGAAATTCCATACCTGCTCGCCAACGCTGCAATTCTTGTTCATATTTGCCGATCGCTCCACGAAGTTTGCCCACTTTCTCTTTCTCCTTCTCAAAGCGCCGTTTCCATTCTTCCGCCGTAAGCTCTTCATTGACAACCACGACATTCTTAATGGTCTTGGCTCTAAAAATTGCAGGTTGTATTAGTTAAACGCAAAATATAACAATAAATCATCACAAAAACCGTTTTTCTGGCCACCTCAAAATAAAGGAGGACAATCTAAAACTTTCTAAAACCTTTCTTCGATTCGGTGTGATTTACAGTATCAGAGCATGAGAAACACTGATTTTAAAACTGCTCTGTGTACCCTGCAGGGTTCCGAAGAGCTGTTGATGACTGATCCAATATTATGGCAAAGAGAAGAAATTTTGAGGATGCGCGCGCGTGTAACGCTCGCGCGCTTTATAACAACTAACCAATAAACAAACCACCGCCTGCACACAGGCTAATTGAAACTTTCCTTGCAGCTTGGCAATACAAATGTGTTACCCCCAGTCTTGCTTGGGGTCCCAGGGTTTTTAGCTACCTGCGCAAAGTAATAACCGCTTCGGCTCTCTCTCTCTCTCTCTCAAGGAAATATGGACCACACTCTATTAGTTTTTGAAGTCCCAAGGTTAAAGAAACCATAGATGAAGATCAATTTAGCCAGGGACAGCTATTATCGATCTGTAGACAGTTGAATTGTATCTACTGCATTTGTGAATAACTCTCCACTTTACCTTTGGCCAAACATGAGGGTGGATCGTGTTTCCGCTTCGTTAAACGATGATGGAGAACAACAGATTATAATGGTTGTTCTTGCATTTCCACCTGTATTAAAAAAATAATAGAATTCAATCGAAATGGTCTAATGCCAGGATGCACATTCTCCAAAATGTTGGCCATAAATTTCGTACGCTCCTAATATGGAGAGATTGTTTCAAAGTCGTTATTTTGTCTTTTTTATTGGGGTCTAGGGCGAGTTTCCCCTAAAAAACTTTTGCTCCTGGAGTTGTTATTTCCCTTGACTGTCAAAATCTGACTGTTTTCAGTAAAATGGTCAAAACCAGGGGGATCAGCCCATGACAATCAAGATTCTTTTGAGCGGATCATTTTCAGTATTCTCTTGACCTGTATGATATTTTAAGGAAAACTTTGACGCTGCCCACAAAAAGGAGTTGAAGGTAAAATTGAACGACTATCATATCATATATTAATAGAGGGTGGTAAAGGGTATTTTCGTGACTCGTGATCGGCCCTTTTTTTTCCCCGTGAAATGTGAAAAGGCTATTTTTTTCCTCGTGAATCGTCCATAGTAGCCGTGAAGCGCGATTTTGCAAAATTATTTTCCGTAAATGTTTAATTCGCCGTGAACCGTGATTTTCATTATGTCTTTGTTTTTCGTGAAGTGTGAAAGGACCGTTTTATTTTCCGTGAAACGTGATCTAGACCCCCCCCCCCCCCCCTCCCCACCCTCTTAATAGAGAGTTTAAACTTCACGAACGCGGCAAACGGCAAACGTCAGATTTAAGTTGAGAATTTCTCAAAAATAAACAGAAAATGAGCGGATAAAAACATTTTAAAACAATTTTCAAGGATAAAATTTGCAAACAAACTACTTATTTAAGTGTAGAAACAATGAACAGTAAACGACAAGTAATGGGGAAATTTGGTCACGTGATAAAAATTCGCGTTTGACGTAAACGTTAATCACAGCTCAAATTGCTGAGTAATAATTCATAGCAGTCATATTATTATAAAAATGATGTAATGTTGTAGCTCTACGCTGGTTGCAATATTAAATGCAATTTTCTTGAACTGCTGATCCGGTGATGATGTCATCTCCCATACAGTGTACAGTGTAGTTCACCACTTCTTCATGTCATGTCCCATACAGTGTACACTGCAGTTCACCACTTGTTCATGCCATCTCCCATACAGTGTACACTGCAGTTCACCACTTCTTCATGTCATCTCCCATTCAGTGTATACTGTAGTTCACCACTTCTTCATGTCATCTCCCATACAGTCTACACTGCAGTTCACCACTTCTTCATGTCATCTCCCATACAGTGTACACTGCAGTTCACCACTTCTTCAAAGTCTGTTATCACTACAAGTTATTATGGATCAATATACGTTTCCGGGAAACGGCCCACCTACCCCTCCCCTAAGCCAACATTTTGCCTTAAGGGAGAAGTAAGTGTTAATGTTGGCTTAGGGGAGGGGTAGGTGGGCTTATTACTTACCCAAACTTTCTTGCAAAATTCTTGTCATTTTACTGTCTCTGTAGGGTACATGGGTTTTCTGTTAAAATAAGGAGGTTGATTATTAGGTTTGTTGTTCTTCATACAATCAGGGGCAAAATTAAGTGAATTCTGTGTTCTGTTTGGTTATCTAAGCCAGCACGATGGGCCTTGCTCAGAATGTTCTTTGGGCTAAATATTAAATCCTTTATTTAACATCCCTGGGATCAATATACGTTTTTGGTAAACTGCCTACCTACCCCTCCCCTAAGCCAAAATTAACACTTACTTCTTTCTCAATTAGGGCAAAATGTTGGCTTAGGAGAGGGGTAGGTAGGCAGTTTCCCAGAAATGCATAATGATCCCATACCTCTTCAGAAAAGATGGCTGGATATTGGTCTCAATCCATTTTTTTTTTGGGGGGGGGAGGGGGGGGGCATTTTATGGACCTTGACCCTTGGAGTGGGGTACTTCTATATATGGAATAAATCGGTACAGTATGTGCGCCACTGCAAAAGGTATGGTTTTCAAGCAATAGACTGGGATAGGGTAAATCAGAGAGTTTGGGTCTTGAATAAAACATTCATTTTCCAGGTAACTGATCAATTATTGGTTGAAGATTTAAGTCTAGACAGGAGAGACTGGTAGTTGACACTCCCAAAAAAAATTGGCAAATCACAACCACAACTTATTTTAATAGCTAAGAAAGCATCAACATCAGAAGTTTCAGGAAAATAGTGACTCTTAGGATAGTCAGCTGGTAGAGGAAAGCAAAGTTGAGCTGAACTTGGTCTGTTAAAGGCTAAGGGTTCTGGGATCCCAGCTGCAAATCCACAAAAATTCCTAAAGTGTTCCTTCCAACTAGGACCATGACTTCATATTAAACCAGAAGATTAGAACTTGGCCAACCTTCTTGAACTCGCACTTGATCAAACGTGTTTGCATTAAGAGTACACTGTTCTTGTTTTTGAACATGAAGGCAAATACCTTCCATCTGTTACATTGTACATGTACATATTTTTTTTTCCCAGCAAAACATACCGTTCCTTCTGCTAAAGCGGAAATGACATTTCCCAGAGCAGACAATGACTTGTTGATATTCTTTGCTTCATCAAGAACGGCACCTTCAGCTCCAGTTTTGCTGACCTGTTAAAGACAAAGCAATACCAGAAAGTTAAAATATAAACTTGTCTTATTCAAATACAATTACATGTGGACAAGCAACATTTACATTACATTTGGGCCCGGAACAGGGCACCAGTCATCAGCACTTCAAATTAGCAGCTATTTCAGGGGTCACTAGGACAGTCCTTTATCCACATTGCAATATTTTTATTATGGAAGTAAATTAAGTCATTGATGTCCATGAGCAATAGATTATGATGATTCACTAAAACATAAAACGTTACCAATCATCTACATATACAAACAGCATGACCTGTCAGAACCCAACTTAACATACCAGCTTTTTAATTTTGTAAAACTAAAGTAAAAGCTCCATGGCCAAGATGCATTAAGCAAGTTACAATTAAGTGCTAATTTTTGGCAACTGTTTGGAACATTTGTTTCAAAGGAATTTCTGACGCTGTCTTGCTTTCTGTTTACCTAACTGATCAATTCCCCTTCACCTAAATCATCTTGAAAACATCGCACGGAAATCCTCCTGAACAATCGTCAATGAGAATGGTTGCAAAAAAATTTGCACTAAATGTAATAACCCAGCCCTACCCTGAAAGCAGAGGTTTTTTCTGGCATGGCTTTTTTAAAAGTCATTCACATGGCAATGACTGATTGTGACAAGCCATGTGAATAACTTTACAAATATTAAAAGCCATGCCAGAAAAAACCCTCTTCTTGCAGGGTATCTAGCCAATGATCTCTATTTTTACTACTTACAAGCTTATACAATGTCCACCAATGCAGTATGTTGCATTACTTGTATCTCTTACGTTGGGAACATTTTTTAATACCTTTTCAGATCCTGCTAAGTCCACCAAATAAAGTTTTCCACTCAGTTTCTTGTTTGTCTCCACATTTTCTTGCTTAATGTGGAGGAGAAAAATGCTGTGGCTTCTTGAACTATGCTCATTCATATCTAGAGCAGGATAAAACAAAAAAAATCACATTCAGTGGCGAGTAGGTACTTTAAGAGCCAAAAGGCCATTGTTATGTACAGCAATTATATGATCTTCCCTACTTGACAAAATTATCATCACCTCAGAGAGGTCTCTCTCTGAAGATCTTTCTCTTTACAATCACCAACTTAACCACAGATTTTCCCTCACCCCCCTCCCCCACCCCTGTCCCCTCCTCCCCCCAAAAATGGTTGATATTAAACTTTATTTTACCATCTTTAGTACATATGAACCACTCACTTGTTACTGCCACATGGCGATTTGCTTTCCCTTCATCAATGATCTCCATGACTTCTTCAGGGCTGGAAACAAATCTTTCACTTGCACCCTGATAAAAATAATAATAGTTTTCCTAAGTGGTGTTCCAGAGCTACTTAAAGGCAACTGAACTGAAACTTATGAACAACAAGCAGGACAGTCATCCATTTGAATGGTGACACCACTTAGGACTCAAATTGATAATCAAGACAGTGTTGCATTTTGTTTGATTGGTTTCATTAGTCATGAATACTTATTTACAATTATTCTATAAATTGATGTACATGTATAACCACAAAACTAATACACTACAATGTAATCCTTATATTTTCTGCTTCTTCCTTTTTCTTTTCTCCCTTCTTTTTGAAAAGAAAATTAACTTGTTTGATTTTTTTTCCTACCTTTACGTAAGGAACTCTATTCTTGTCTTCGTGGACTGCTAAGTTTGTTTTTGTCACTAAAAAAATTAACAAATTCATTGAAATGTTAATAAAATTGCTGATGCAATGATGCAAGATAAAAGGTAAACATGAGCCATGGGGCCAATGAACTGCAGCTAAACATTTCTGTAGCAGGAAGCACAATAGGAGTATTGCTTCTGTCCTCTACCCACCATCCTTCAGGTGTGCGACAAACACAGACTGGAGACTGGCAGATAAACGAAGTAAACATTGTTGTAGAATGCTCTAACAGATTCTCTATCCCTAAACTAGACTTTTAAATGACTTAAACTTTAGGGATAGATAAAGGTAGGTGCAGTGATGCCAACTCTCCCGCTTTTGGCGGGAGACTTATGCTTTTTTGCCTCGTCTCCCGCTCTCCCGCTCTGGTACATAAATCTCCCGCTTTTTATGTCCACTATAAATATTGAATACTTAGCAAAAAATAAAACAGACTTAGTTTGAGATTTAGCCCATTTTTAGCTCAAAACTTGAATTTTTCTTATTCGCAATACTGTTTCTGGGGCATTTTTGTCATTGACAAAGATTATTTCTAGCATTCGACTTTTGATAGTATGTACATCATGTAAGACGTCATATAATGTCCCCATTCCCATTGGGGGCTGGGTCAATTTTCGGGGGGGGGGGGGGGGGGGTCGCTGAAATTCATCCGATTGCTTCGAGTTGTTTTCTCCTCTCAACGTCTGAATCGACCAGCCGTTAATGCCGTCCAGTGACGTCACTCACTACCCGAAAACCGGGTAGTGATTTTGATTGGTTGATTGTCTAAACATTCGCATAATTATGTATAATTATGAAAAATTTTAGCGGGATTGTCGCTTGATATTCAAGGGATCACATCCCTGGCATTCTTTAGTGTAGTTCAAACATTTCGATAAGCTTAATCTTTATCTTAAACAGCAAAATTGCCCTTGTCTTTGAAACTGAAATGCTAAATTGAGCTGCGAATGAAGAATCATTGCGGAGAGTCAGTAGGTTTTTCATTTAGAGCCGCTTTGTGGTTTTGGCGGTCGGTGATTTTGTTTATGCGAGATCTGAATGTTATAATTCGACCTTCTTGCTATTTTTACCGTCAAGTGTAACGATTCTGTTAGCTTTTCTTTCTTGTTTCCTTGTTTTTTTTCTTCATTTAGGACCAAATAGCTTCTTTTCAACTAAAGCAAATGATTTGAAATCAATGTGTTTTTGAACCAAGTGTTCCGCGTGTGTGTTTATTTCATTGCGTGATTGCGACTGAGTTTGATTATAGAATTCAGTACAACCGGTTCAAAGTTGTGTAGTTGATAGTTTGAACGTTGAACATGAATTACGATCGAAAAAGATAAAGCAATTCTGGATCATGCAGACATTTCCAAACGATATTTCTCGGTTTGCCACTTGAAAACCGTGTTTTACTTTTTGCATGAATTAAAGCAAAGGTCAAAGAGTAGTGACGTCACTGGATGGCATTAACGTCCGGTCGATTCAGACGTTACTGAGGGAGTAATCACGACTCGAAGTAATCGGATGAAATTCAGGCTATCAATCACTGGCTATGATAAAAAAATCACACTTGTGTTAAGTCAAAGTATTAAAATCTATTGAGTTCTTTTTTTTACTGTGGACCATTTTTATATTAAGCATGACTACTGTGTCCTGTTTTAGCACACAACAATTATGCAAACAAAATATGAGAAAAGGGTCTTTAATTAATCATAGCAGCATTATGAGTCCATTTAAACACACAAGTTTTGATATTTTCATTTGTTAATATCATTATACTTTTTTCTTTACTCTCTGATAATCAAATGACAGTTTTCATAATCAATCATCACATAACTCTCGGGTTTTGATCAAAGATCGATTACGATGATTGACACACCACGACTTTGAGCTACAAATGAGTCTGAGAATGTACAGTACACATCACCTTTAAATAAAAGTAGATAGAAAACTGAAAATGCAAAATAATGACAAATTATTATGATGGAAATAAAGCAGATCTCACCATCTAATAAATCCCTGATCTTGTCAAGGTAAATTTCAAAATAAGAAACCTAAAATGAGAAAAGGATATTGTATAACCAATCCAATATATCATTGTTTAATTAAAACAAAAATCATAACATTAAAACCCTCAAGTTGTTGCTGGCCTCTTTACCTCTAGTGTACTATTACACAAAGAAGTAAAAAACAATGTGAGTAGTACTTTCTTACAAAAAGTACTAACCTTAATGTGAAACTCCAGATTTTCATCCATATTGTAAATGTAATTGAAAATATCTTGCACAATTCTGGGAATGATTCCTTGATTAACTGGATCGTTAAGATAACCCTGCCAATGAACAGAACATCACAAAAGTTCAGTAAAATAAGCACAAAATAAAGGAATGAAAGCACATACATTGTACATTAACATGTACTGTACATTGTAACACTTAACTGATGACACTGCCATCAAATAAGTTTAGGTACTGGCAATTAATCGAGGGACAGCTATTATTCAAGGGCCACGCTTAATTAGGGGCGGTGCTATAATTCAAGTAAACACAGCCTGTATTGTATAGGTCAGGGTTTGATTCCTGTCAAGACCACTGTGGCTTACAGGTCAGCAGCAGATATCAAGTATTTACATTCATTTGTAAATGTACAGTGTAGTAGCCTGCATTGGGGGGGGGGGGGGGGGGTTTCTTAAGACCTAGTGTGCGATCGTTTTATGTTTTTGCTTTCTGGTTATTAATGCAGTGTGGTCATAATCAATTAGCCATGATAATTCTTGCCATAGTGATAGATTTCCTGTAGCTATAAGTATGGTCAGAGTGTCCTGAGGGTCGTGAGTATAGTAAATCGAGCCTGGAGTTCAGAATTTGCCTTTGGGTGATATGCAAAATCCTTAATTATGAGACCATTAAAAAAGCAACACAAATGTTTTTAAAAAATATGTTAATTTGCCAACAAGAATTTTTTTCCCCACTAAAATAATTGATTGCACATTTTCTGCAATCGATTAGTGCATCACTTAAAATTTTCCATCAATGATCAATAACATCGGATGATTCAAAGAACACTAGATGTTACACAAACATACTGTACACTTTTAAGCTGAATAATCAAATACATGCTTTGGGTGTATCCTCCATTTTACATAGTATAAGCACCTCATCTAAGAACAAAAATGACCCTAAGTAATACTTAGTGAAGTATGCAAGGATTGACTTGATCATGACCATAAACTTGCGGAAGAAACATACCTCCATTGTGTGGGTTTTTCCACTAGATGTTTGTCCATAAGCAAATATAGTACCATTATATCCATTCAGGACATCTATGAAGAAGAAAATGAAAGACACACTTGTATTTCCATTCTTACAATGTTTATGAATCAGAGCTTTTTCAGCACCTCCTGTCATCCACTATTTAAGGTAATTCGCTTGTTTTGCACTGTGTATCACCCAAAAAATCTGGATAGTAGAAACTGTATTAGGGAATTCTGTACAATCATAGGAATTAGAGTGTTGTTCTTTCTGAAGTAATGTATGAGGACTTTTATAATGACTTACACAATTTTTGAGGAGAGGAGCTAAGTTTAATTGTCTACCTCTTTTCCAATTTTGTGCAAATCAGGTCTATAATCTACTGGCAAGTCAGCCATTTCATCTTCAATAAGGCAGGCTCTTTGGCAGTATTGTCAAATGGGTGCTATAAATTTAAGGTTGTAATTCAATAATTTTTTGTGGCTGTGAGACCATTAATTCTATTTCCATAAATCTCTTCTTCTTTTATTCTTCACTTAAGATCTTACATTTTGATATATCTGTAGTTACTCTGCTTATTTCTTTAAAACTACTGGTAATGATTTCCTGAAACATGAAGTTTGTTCCTAATAAATGTACATGTACATCTATATTCTTCAAAGTTTGATCACTTCTACCTAAACTTAGAAAACTGTTCTTTGGAAAGGGAAAACCATAAAATAGATAAGACACATGTTTCTCAAGAAAACACACAGCTATGAGAAATAGGATCAAAATCTGAATCATGCTACCTTAAAAATTGAATGATTGGTAAGACTAAGATACTTGAATAACTGTTCATTTTGTATATCGAAATAAGCAATTAGTATTGAACTGGCGGCATTAAATTTACATAGAACAGGAAGGTTCTGTCAAGCGATTACTTGAAAACAATAATGTACTTTGAGAAATAGGAAGCTCTAAGCTAGAGTCCATGCCAAGAGAAATTTTTCATTTAATTTACCGGTAACTTGAATGATTTTGGACAATGTAAATACTCCAAAATAATGATTATAAAAAATGGAACACATTATCACCTATTTCGTTGACAGTAGAAACGTATTAAAGGAATACTAACAAGAAAATGCCCTTATTTCCTTCCGAAGGTAAAACTGCCTAATTAAATAAGGATAGAGTAAAAATTGCCTAAAATCAACGTAATGAGGTAAAGGACGAAGATCAAAAGTTGAGATAAGAACTTAACTCTTGACATAAGCTTTAGATATTAGTTTACATAAAATGAGATGACCACTAGTGTATATTATGCACCCAGTCAGCTGTAATAAGTTTATCGATGAAGTAAGAGATTTTGGCAGTGAAAAGAATTTGCATAGAGAAGAGACAATAATATTTAACAACTTGAGCCATATGTAAAATATTATAGTTCTATTCAAGAACATGAGGTCTGTAAACAAAACTACATAACCTCTCTCGCAAGCAGAAAAAATCACAATGAACAAAAATAGTTGCGGTTTAGGAAGTTGAGTTGAGACAGATTTATGTAGATAAGAGGCGAGAGGAGCAAGCAAGTCAAGAAACTTAAACGTTTTCACATTTTTAAAAGACAACAGCGAACAGGAGGAACAAACTGGCCTTTGTAAAAAAATTCCATGTGATTAAACAAGAATAAATAGAACATTTTATTGCATGAGTTGCGTTGGTAAAGAGACCAATACTAAATTCTACTTAACCTGACACAAAAATTATTTGCCTTAGCTAACCAGAATTTACGACCGATTCCGTAGCAAAAACAAGAAAAGCGCACCCAACAAAGTGCCAAAAATTGCTCGCTTTTTCTTAAAACAAATTTAGTTCGTTTAGTCCGGAGGGTCTTGTTTACCTTAGGTTATGTGTGACACAAGACATTTTCATTGAGGCTTTAACTCTGAACATACTACAATTTATGGGTGCACTACAGCGGCTTAAAGTTCCACAAATTAGCAACGTGAAAGCAATTCGATATGTCTTTCATAAACTGCCAATGCAAAATCAAAGCGGTATATAAATTAATAATACAAGAATTCAGAAAGGAAATGGCGACTGAACTCGCTATTGAAATTGACATCTTTTCGTGACAATTTAACTTTACAAACGAGTATCAATTTTTCTGACAAGTTTTTAACTCCCCGATTTCCTCGATTGATGTTTATTCAGGTGGTTTAAAAATGCGGACTCAGCAACTGATTTTAGCAACAGTTCATATTTTCTCCCCCTTTTGTAGGAAAATTAGCCAAACATTTCTGCAAGGACGGATCTGTGTTACCATAGAATAGAGACGTGCGAATCACAAGCTGGCATAGGTTCAACAGAGCTTTGGCATTTTTGTAATAATCAAACAATGCTTAAAGGGATCCGAACATCGACTGTAAAAGAATGAAACATTTTAAATTTTGAAAAAATGGAAATTCTAGAAGCTCGAACTCACCGTGGCGACGCTTTTTTGTACTATTTCAATATCATATCGCCTTGTTGTTTTTACCATTCCTTTTAGCAAGCAGCCAGATCAGAGGGCATAGTGAACACTTACAGATTTAAATCCAATTTGAACCACAGCACCAAGGCTCTATAAACGTGTGCTTTCAGCCACGGAACTTACCTTGGACGATAACCTGGGCTGCCTCCACATAAACTCGTTCTTGCGACGTATTCGATTTAAAAACACGATCAAACGTGTAAGTCCTCCCCTAACACGCAAAAGGGAACAAAAAGGAATGTCAAAGATAAACTGAATGAAGTATAATTCCAGAAACAACAACAAGTTTGCGTTTACAATTATTATAGTAAGAACATCATAGGGCTCACCCCGTGGACGCAAGTGTCTGAGGTTGGACTCGACACCACATTTTGTCCTCCTGCTCGAATTTCTGCATCTGATTGCGGGCGAAATCGAGCGAAAACCTTGATGTTACATTCTCTGGGATCAGGATTCATAGTTGCAGTTTTAATATATCACAAAATCCGAGGCGATTTACAATGAATGACCAACGTTCGTGTGTGACCCATAGGCAAATATTTCGATTCTCGCGCAAAACATTTTGCCGGTAAACTCAATCCATGAGGCCAAGAAAGCTTGTAATAGTCCTTTAACGATCAAAATGTATCTTTGATGCTCGATCGTTGTATCACGATAGATTTACGAGCGTTTCGGAGATTGTTTCAAGGCCATTTTTCCAGCTTTCACTATCAATTCACATCACAACCAGTTCCCCTGAGTCGGCCATTATTTCCACCTCCAAAGTACAAAGCATTCTGGGTAGAATGCATGAAACGTTTTGAAATAATTTCGCTGTTTTTTTCACCCTGCCACGCCAATCAAATTACCGCAGAGTAAACAATAAATGAAAACAAGTAAACATGAATATCAATGACCGTTTAAATTTGACGAGAGGTGAGACGTTAATTTTATAACCAATTACGATATAGAAGAAAAAGGATGAAATAGAAGAGAATTGTTAGCATTATTGAGGAATCCAAAAGGCACAAAACTAAGAGGGCATTGTGGACATTTTTATTTTATTTTTTTTTTGGGGGGGGGGGGGGTGGGTCGGGGGCTGGATGGGTTGGGGGTAATTTCACGAGAACAAAAATTTAAACTTTCGCCTGTGTGAAATAGGGAAGAGATTGTGCAAATTATCGGCAAAGGTTCAAAAACATTTAAGCCAGGGTGTGCCACAAAACACATTTGAGAAGTTAAGGTCAATAAGGATCAATATTCGTCACCTATCTCGATCTATCCGCTTTACACGGCTAAAGCCTTGAAAATGTGTAAATTCTGAGCCACCACAAAAGCAGATTGTATTTCGTAGTTGCGGAATTCAATCTCTTTTAAGCGGGCGTAAACACTCTACTTTTCAGTTTTTAGTTCTGCCAAAACCCTTTCGGAGGTCAAGAAATAACTGGCGTAGTATAGTGTATACTTGCACGAAGAAAAAGGCACTAGCTGTTTTTAGTAATGTCAAACTCAAAATTGATGCCGTTTGTAATAATTATTGATTATTATTATAGACGGATGAGATTTTGAGTACTGTGTCCCCAGGGGGGGGGGGAGGGCGAGTGATCTCTATAATGGCTTTTTTAGTCCCTGATGAAGATTAGCTTATTACCTTCAATTTTATGTGTTATTCTATCCAGGTGATCTGTGACGTCATTGCGGGGGCCTGGGGAAAGAAATTTTAATGCCGTATCCCATAAACCAAAGCTGACGAGAACAGATTGAATTGGTGCGCGCGTTTGTTTATGGGATACGGCATTAAAATTTCTTTCACCAGGCCCCGCAATGACGTCACAGATCACCTGGATATCAGTTGCTGATCCTGACCCGGCTTCCCCTTTCTGTTGTTTGTCCAAGTTGTCCTTTGCAAGAATTGTTCGCTGTTCACGAGAAGGCTCTGTCAGAAAGAAGAACCTTTTTCAAGCGTCACGTATATGAAAGGGTCTGACTATTTGAAAGGGTAGGGAAATTTGTCATTGAGATTTGTAAAAGGACTACAGGGCCGTAGCCAGAAGAGGCATAACGAAGCAGTTGCCTCGTCTTAATTTTCGTGGCCTTTTTTTGTTTTTTGTCTTAGTCCTACAAGTATAAGAGATGGCAATATTATGACATGGCTGCCTCAAAGTTGAAGAACATAAGCAAGAGTGTATCAAAACAGATAATTGATAAGTGAGCGTGATTCTGTATGTCATCTAAGAACTAACTTCAAAAAAAAGTACTAGTGTTATCTAAGACTTCTCCTAATTATCCACAGTATAAAATCCATAAACGTTGGCTACTCTCATGGATTCATTTTTTTGTTATTATACGTGTTACAATGTTTGAACGCTTTAAAATGCAGATGGTCATTAACTTGGCACCAGTATCGCTAAGCGATAAAAAGTGAACTTCTACACTTGCCCAAGATTGACTTTTCTGAAGAAAAATGCCGTGGAAAATGCTTACAAGAGCATTTCTGAGCCTCCACACCCCATGCACTAGCGGCGCTTCGGCGCTCGAAACCTGCCTCGTCTTGTTCTGTAGTATGGCTACGGCCCTTGACTCAGAAGGGCCAACAGGGACATTTTATGGCTGTGAAAAATACAGGAAACGTTCTGGTTTACTGGTCTGCTCATATCAATGACGGTGCAAAGTAAAACTACAATCATGGAAAGAAGTCTTGGGACACTTGTCCATTTGTGGGGCGTTTTCGAATCGGTACCAATGCCCAACCCCTTCCCTCACCCTGGCCACGAACAACGTTGGACGCGTGCGTGTATCCTGAATTTTTCCTAGTTTTAACTTTGTATAGGGTGGGAGGGAGGAAGAACTGCAAGAAAAGTTCGAAATAAATAGACTGTTATATGAGGGAACCCAGAAGTTACAGAAAATTATGCATATTGCATTACTGTCCCAAGAACTTTTGTCCATGATTGTAAGGAAATTACTTGAAAGGTACTATAAGGGCTTGGACCTCGGGCCGGAACATCCTAGTTAAAAAAGCCAGCCTTTTTGAGTACCCCCCCCCCCCCCCCCAGGAGATGTGCTAAAACTTGCACTGCCATGGCAGTGTTCGTTTCTTGGTGATGCAGAAACTATTGTACACTCAGGTTACTGCTATTGTGTTGGGCCCCATTATTGCTCTTGTCAGTGTCTACTGTCGTTCTTTTGCCGTCACATCATTTGGTACTGTTTGCTTTCGTCCGCAACACCAAGCAACTACACACTATTACAGGGGTATCGAATGGTAATGATAATTTCGAGACTTTGCGAGACGGATAGACCCTAGTTTCAAAATTTGCGTCCTGGAGATGAAAAGGGAATGAAAAACAACGAATCCGACTCTCCGAGATCCACGGAACAGTAAAGAACAGCTTCTTAAAAAAGGTATCCACTTCTAGCGGAGCCTCCCTGTATAGGCCATTTACATAGGAAGCACCGTACCCCTCCCCCCCCCCCGGGAGCTGCATGAGTCTAATAAAGATAGCTGACTGATAATGGCGAAATTCCTTTGACGCCTGACTTGTTTATGCTGCTATCATTGGGATGGTGTGGGGACTTGTAAGTTACCCCTGGGGTCTCCACAGTAGTTTTATTCAGGGAGGATCAGTCCCGAAGTCCAACCATTAACAACACAGCATATATGGGTTTATGTTTTCTATCATTTTTTTTTTCAGAAAAAATTCATCTTCTATACGTATACTTCTCCGATTGAAAAATGGTGCCCTTTTTCTGAAAGACTCAATCGCTTTTGTTCTTTGCTATCTTGAGTACCAGAGCCGGGTTTTCTCGCGAGATCCTTTGAGGACGGCTGCAGGCCGGCACGTCAAGACTTTAAGACTTCCTTCCTTAAAGCTAAGGGCACCATATTGCTGATCTTCTTGAGTAAACTTGATAGCGCTGCAAAGCACGATGATACCGTCTTAGTCACGCGATCAAAGGTTTTCTTGGATCCTCACAACCAAGGAACTTGTGCGAGGTGACTCTTTCTAGCAATTTACCATTTGCACTTAACAATGTACAAAAGAGCCAGAAACAAGGTCGTTGAACTGATTACCAATGCAAAGTCAGATTATTTTAAAGAAAAGATTCTTGAAAACAAAGATAACACAATAAATCTTGGAAGCTGCTAAAACAGACTGCACCGGCTAAACCTTCTTCCAAAGCATCAATCGCTATTAAAATTAACGAAGAACACCTAAAAACTTCGTTAAGTTACCTAAAATCAGAGCCACCAGAGGGTCCGGTAATCACACAGTCTGAGCTCGAAGCTCTTGTGCTAAACTTTGTTACAGGTCAAATTTATTTTTAGGTTATTTTTTTTTAACCTAGTTTACTTTTTTAAACCTAGCTTATTTTTATAATTTTGTTTAAACTAGTTTATTTTTAAACCTAAGTAATTTTTCAAATGTCAGTGTTTTCCCAGCTACCTTCAAAGAAGCCAAGGTTACACCACTTCACAAAAAGGACTCAACAAATGAAAGAAGCATGCAACTATCACCCTATATCTGTCTTGCCTATAATGTCTAAGCCAATGGAACGAAGTGTAACGACAGCGTATCTTCGGGACCTAATCAAGTATGAACAAACTACTTTGCAAGAATCAATCTGCTTACCGCCTCCACCATTCTTGTGAAACAGCACTATTGAACATCTCCGACAAATGGCTAAAGGCTATGGACAATAGTCATCTAGTAGGAACAGTTTTCCTAGATCTCAGTAAGGCCTTTGATTTAGTAAGTCACGATATAGACAAGTCCGCTCAGTCTCTAGACAAAAACAAAGGAGTCCCACGGGGCTCAATTTAGGCCCCCTCCTCTTTTCTGTCTATATGAACGATTTGCCTCTTTTGCTGAAGGAAACTGAAGTGGACATCTATGCTGACGATACAACTATTTGGTCAAGTGGAGCTACCTGCACTGAAATACAACAAACTTTAAATGAGGGTCCAAGCAAAGCGAACAGCTGGTTAAACTCAGTGAATGCAACCTAACATAAAAAAGACCAAGCACTTGCTCATTTGTTATGCTAAGAAGCTCTATCACAGTGAAAAAACTACATTAGAACTTTCCATAGATAATACAAGACCGCATGGAGCAATCCGTTGGAGAAAAGCTCCTGGGTGTCGTCACCGATCTTAACCTCTCGTGGGACTTACATATTGACTATAGTAAAAATGCTGACCTCTAGAATATGCCTCCTCAAGAGAGCAAGTCTATTTAACTATTGAATTCCAGAAAATGTTAATTAATGCCCTTATTAAGCCAATTCTTGAGTATTGCTGCACCGTTTGGGGTAGTTACTAACCTTCAAAGGCTATTACAACTACAAAAACTTATTTTGGACCCCACCATAAATGATAGCCCCGTTGAACTTTTTGATCAGTTAGGTTGGCTGCCTATAGATGACATTATACGCGTTAGAAAACTCTTCCTGCTAAGTAAAGTAAGCCAGGGTCACTGTCCTGAACATGTTACTTCATATTTTAAACATGTCAGGTCTACACATGGTTATCGTATCAGATCTGCTATATGCAATGACGTTCTGACAACATCATGTAAAAGAAACTCGGGGCTTAAAACTTCCTTTCAAGTGCATGTCGTCTATGGAATAATTTGGATAACTCATGCAGAAACATTACGTCCCATACAAATTTCAGGAAAATGCTACAGAACAATCGTGTCAAGGAAAACTCGTCATTAAACCATTTTAATACTACTAGGACTTTTTGAGAATTTTAAATTTGAGTATTTTAAAAGAGTCTTTGTAATCCAGCGATAGACATTATGAAAAAAAATACCAAAACAACAACCACAACAACAAAAACAATAAGACTCCTCAAGCGAAGCCTAAGCTCCTCAAGCCTGGTTTTCTTTCAATCGTCTGTAAAACCTTGTTTCGCAGGGTTCATTGTACCGTTTTATATGACCTTAAATCAAAAAGTGGGGGATAATGTGTATGCAAAATTATTAAAATATTACGAACTAGAGAAAAGAAAAAACTCAAACACACACTAAGAAAACTGTTTTATTCTTGGCCTCAGCAAAAAATGAAAATCAACTGCAAGATTTTTTAAGCTCTTCTACTTTCGCTATGTAGGCAGCCTCAGCATTTTCCTTGCTCATACCTGAGAAAAGAAATACGAAAACAATCCCCTTTTAATTAAATTTTTATAATAATAATAATAATGATGATGAGGATGATGATGACGACGACAACGATGATGATGATGACAATAACAAGAAGAAGAAAAAGAATAGAAATAATGTAATGAAAATGAAATGCACATATTAATTCACTGTGTATAATTATGGTGATTTGAGAAAGCTCTCCCAGTCAAAACCCTACAATAAAACCTCTCGTAAACAGAGCCACCTTTCAAAAGTGATCGTAACTACTTTTTGGCCAGCTGGTTTTATAGTTCCTCAATGTTTTTAAAACTCTTGTAAGTGACCACTTTACCCATGTACTCCTCCGCTAAGAGTATATGAAGAACTTTCAGTGACAACATGAAACTACACGTTTAAACGTAAATTACAAATAATATATTCTGTGCCAAAAAGTAGATGTTTCAGAACCTATTTTTGGAAGAGACTCCCTGCAGTTTGATCCTTATGACTGACCATCTCCTGTAAGCAACCACTAAATCTTTACATCTTGAGTGGCTTCTTATGGGAGGTTCAACAGATTATTAAACACACAATCAGAAGTATAGTTAGCTCACTGAGGGAAACAAAACAGTTGATCTTACTTTTTACAACTTGGTCTGGGGCCTGTAGCATAATTTTAAAATAAAAAAACTGCTAATATCTGATAGCCCTGTCAAACTCTGTATTTTAACAGTAGACAGAGGATGTTAGGACAGACATCAAGTTTCATGAGACAACCGCTCTCAGAGGCCACAAGACAATAATATTAGAGAGATTAAGATTCATGTTTACACCAAACGGCAAACATGAATTTATACAAGGTGACCATGTTTTTCCCTTAATTGTCGTTAACTGTTTATTACTTCAAGCCAGTTTTTATATACATAAGAATAATTGTTCTGGACAGTTTTTATCTGCCTATTTTCTATTCTGAGAAATTCTCAACTTGAATCTGACGTTTGCCATTTTAAGCCAAGTGGCAAATGTGAATCTTTGGTGGTGCAAAGCTTTCAGGCATTTGCAGCAATAAAATCATTCCATAATCTGTTCATGTTGTCCTTCAGCAGCATAATAAAAATATGTAAAATTGTTCTATTGAGGCCTTGAACTGCTGTTTAAAAAGTAAAAACTAAAACACAAGCTTTTGCCGATCAACTGCATATATACATAAGATGATGCCGTTGATTGGCGAAAGCTTGTATTTTAGTTTTTACTCTTTGACAATCAGTTCAAGGCCTCAATAGAACAGTTTTATAAAATCATTCCAGTTTACATTTTTAATATTACCTTTCTTTTCATTCCATGCATCCCATTTTGCTTTTCCAGCCAAATCAAACATTCCAGGTCTATCTGTGGAAAGGACACAATCCCATTGTTTAAGAAATAAAATTATAAAATAATGAGAGTATTGGTGCATTAAAAGCTGGTCATTTATCTCTTGATAGCTAGTCACCTTGTTACTGATCTCATTGTTTCAACTTGTAATGTTGCTCTTGAGCAGCTCAATTTAACAAGTGTGGCAAATGTAAAACTGTGACTACATTTAACAAGCCTCTCTCGAGGTTGGTGGGCTTTGATCTAAACCACTGCTGTCATTGTTACCCTGAGCAAACAGCTGACATTTTGGGATGCGACCACTGGTTTTCTCACAAAATGATGTCTGAGAAATGAGTGCAGCAATATGACTCGTCTGATGAGGCGTCACTACCCAGATCGGGGTACTGCATCTGACTCACTTAAAATTTGCTTCAGCCAATCAGAAGCACTACCCAGATTTGGATAGTGAGGCTTTATCATTATCAGTATGGAATTTCTGCACTCTTTTCACAGACTTCATTTTGGGGGAAACCAGTGGTGATGTAGCAAAATGTTGGCTGTTTTCTGAGGCAAAGTCATTGTTAGTGCAATGAGAAAAGTTCCTTTAGCAGTCCATACCAGGATGAGTAATGGGTGTGTTTTTTGAGGAAAATCCAAATCCAGATATTTTTGAGTCCAAAAATAGATCAAGAGTCAATAATTAAGACCACACTCAAAGTGGATTCTCTAAATTAAGTCCAAATCCTAACTGAGCCTAAGTTGGTGTTGCCATTTAGTTACAAATCGTTAATTCCATGTTTCTCATCTTTTTATATTTGTAGAAGGTTTTTAAACCCTGAGTTGTCTTTTTTGGATGTTACACAGCATCTTCTTAAGTTTATTCTGTCCATGTAATAAATAACCAATCAAGTATACCTGCTTTTTATTTAGTTCTTATATGTATTGTCACCATTTTAACATATATACACTGTACTCTACTTGAAAATGGCCTGAGACCAAGTGTATATTTTGTATATTTATTTGGCTCCTTTCACTCTTTTAGTGGCAAAGAAGATCACAAACCAGTTTCTGGATTCTCCTAAAAAGTGCACCCAGTAACTTTAAGAGATGACTTTCATGATCAAACATTCTCTTCATTATAGATTTTTGCCTGAAAAAACAGCTGACAGTTTGCAACACCACCACTGGGTTCCCTGCAATATGATGTCTGGGAAATAAATACAAAAAGTCAACACTAATGACAGGTTCCTTTGCTCTGAAGTGCTTCTAAACGGTTGAAGCAAATTTTCAACCAATCAGAAGCACCACCAGATCGGTAGTTATGCATCATCAGTATGGAATTTTTACACTAGTTTCTCAGATGTCATTTTGCAGGGGAAAGAACTCATGGTGTCACAAAATGTTGACTGTTTTCTCATGCTATATGGATTTTTAATTCAAATGATAATTGCTGGTCCACCTGAACAGTGAGGCAGAGAGAGAGATATTTTCCTGCAGAAAATGATTTAACTTGTGTACATTGACAGTTGTCAGTGTCAGCTGGAAAGTGCAACTCTTTTCAGTTTTCTCCACCCATAAGCCCTACCCCTGGCACAAAAATTTTCTCCACCCAGGATAAGGCAGGCCCCGGTCAAAATTTACATGATGCTATCCACTTGACAAATCTTGGGTTGTTTACCATTTACATGGGCAAACCGGTCGGTTCATGGTTTGGGTAAATGGTAAGCAAAATTCAGAACAGGTAATTTTGCCCCAGAATCGTGTTTACCATTTGTTCAAATTAGTTCAATTTACCAAAAAATACACCCACAAAAGCCTGAAACAGGTCTGAAACAGGCCTCACAGCAAAAACTGAAATTGATGATGGCGATGGGATTACAGAAGCAAAACTGAGCCTGTGTGCAGACCCCCCTTCCCCTTCCCTCAGGAAAAATCGGAGAAGGGGCGTCTATGATTCACTGTCGCTAATCATGTATGAAGGCCACATGATTTTTCCCGGAATGTGTGGAAAATAATTTGATTGGCTGTTACTCATAGATCACTACATCATGTAAATGAGGGATTTTGATTGGCTTTAGGGCCTGTCGTCAAAACATGGCAGGAAACGAGAAAATCATCACATTCAAGGACAACTACATGCATGTAGCTTTTCAGATCCAGCGCTTTCAGAGAAAAGGAAAGAAACTGAAATCTTTATTGAAAGGTTCTTTAGCCATACTAAAAAGCTTTAGGCTTCAAAGAGGTCAAAGAACAACTGGTTCTTATATAAACGGCATCCGAGCTCAAATCCTGTCACAAACACCTACAGAAACACAGACACAGGAAATAATAACTCAATTTGCATGAGACATACCATCTTCATGACCTCTAGTAAATACAAGAATCAAAGGGAAAAATAAGATTTGCTCAGTCAAAGATTATGGTACTCCATGCACTTAGATGCAAAATCTACGCATTTCAAAAAAAAGAAGGAAAACCTCTGTTACTCAACTGAGCAAACGCTAAGGTCTCGTTTCACACTATCACGAACTTATGAGTCAAGACTGACCTGTTAACACTTTATTTCAAATTAATGACTTTCCATATCCAGTGGGAAGGCTTGCATAAGATCACGGATCTTTTCCTTCAGTGAGGACTTATAATCTTGAACACTTTTCATGCTTGGTATGGTGTAAACAGATTTTAAAACTGTCTCATTCTCTCAATTGCTCCATGGAAATAAGCTGTGCGCATGCACTGGCATTTTGAGAACTGGAATGACGTGAAACATGAGCCACGGAAATTTTGGTCGGCTAAAATCACTTTTTTATTAATTTATGCAAAATTATCCCATACACGATTGGACACCCCTCCTCTGATTTTTCCTGAAGGGAGGGGGGTCTGCACACAGGCTAGCAAAACTGAGATGTTGTTCGCTTCAATAATTATCCATGCACCACGTTCTGGTGAAATATCATATATTTTAAAGCCACTTTAAAGGTCAGTTCAAGTCCGTAGACCGAAGTCCAAGTTGAACAATCCACATTTCTGACGTAAATTATTTACTGCCTAAAAGCTAAACGCATATTAAAGCTTAAAATTGTCGAAATTTGAACGGTTCGCTTACCCAGATTCCAACACTACTAAACTCTACTCTACTCACCACTTTATGCACTATTTCATGACATAAACTTGATTTTTCTACGAAGATTTTCAACGCTTTGGCTTGCACAACATGTGTAGTAGCAGGACAAGAATTAGCTCACGAGACCGGGATGACAAATCTGTGCTTTTTTTGTGTAACAAAACAAAAAAAAAATACTCAGAAACATATTATCATGATCATTTTACCTGTGTTGCAGTCTCCCACGGTAACTTGCTTGTATAAAGAATAAACCTCCAGTTTGTCAGCATCACCCGGATCTTTAGTCAATTTCTTGACTTCGTCAGCGGCCTTCAGAAATGCCTGACATAAACGACATTACATCAACTTAAAAAGGAATGAAAAACAACAACAGCAAAACAATCGGTTGACAGCAGGGAACTTAAGCAGATACGAGCTGTGTACCTCAGACATTATTGCAAAGATGGTTCACTCGATATAATTCGGCAAGATTTGCAGAATACACCTCTTGTGCGAGAATGCGAGAGTCAAGACAGCGAATTTAGACGGAAGGGAATGGGTCGAGCTTGTCTGAGAACCGGAAAAGAAAAGTCACTTCAGTTGTATTACACTTCCGGAATAGCCAAAGCAGCGCGGGAAAAAATAAGGTAAAACTCCGAGAAATAAATAAATAATAAATAAATAAAGCCCTTCCGAAAGTAATCCCCCAAAACTTTGAAAAGAAAAAAGCCTACTAATTTACCTCAATCCCAATATAAGCCCCGGAATTGTCCTCAAACAGGAGCCGATTACCCGCCTCTGCCTCAAATGCAAAAAAAGGTCTTGTTGAACCATTTTTACAATTAAGCTTGTGTCTTGGTTTGTGTAGTAAAAAAAAAATGCTGATACTAGGGAAACATAAAGAAATCATCTCAGTTTGCTATATAGTATACTATGTAAGAAAGATGAAGCAGACTATTTTTCTCGAAACTTCGTGTGCATATTAAGGACAACAACAACTCGCCACATGGGGAAGTTTCATCGAGTTTTATTTTCATTTTCTAGCAAATTTCAAGACCTAAACTTCGCCCCATATGTTCTCTATATTTACTCATGTTATGAAATCCGTACGTCACACAAACAGTGAGTCTGGGTTACCTGTGGTCTAGCTCCCAGAGGAAATGACTGATTAACACACAATACAGTAAACACCCGCATATTAGGACCAATGGATTAAGAACACCAGGTTGAAATTTGGCCAATAAAGCACCATTTTTATAAGAAGAAGATCAGCCTGAAAATTGTAACATGTTCTTATAAAATGGAAAAAGTATCATAATTTCAAAACATGTAAGTTTATGCTCACGGTTGTCAGATAACTTCATTTGTTAATATAATCAAATTACAGAATAATTATTTATTTTATTTTCCTAAAATATGCTAAATATACCTCTAGCAACATGTTTTGGATAGAATTACTAAAAATCTTAGGAACATTTTAAGAACATTTTGAGGCTGATTTGTCATTAAGCACCCGATAAAAGAGAACTCAATCAGTCTGACCCCCCGAAATCGTGTGTTCTTATATGCGGGTGTTTACTGTACCGGGTATAGCTTTTCGTGCCGACACGAAAAGCTATTTGTTATATAGATACTGATGAAATACCAGGATTTTTCCTTTTACTAAAAAATCATATCTTCATCGCGCGCCGTGAAGATACTGTTTTTATCTTTCACATGTGAGGATATTGGTGTCACCATGGTAATTAACATTAATTTTGACTTTTTGGAACAGAAAATATAAGTATTATTGTCTTTATTTCTCCTTTATACCTTTGTATCCGAGTTTCATAACATTTTTGTGACAGGCATTTTGCCATGGGTGACCACTTTAATTGCACTATTTTGCTGTTTCGAAAATGAATAAAAAAAAGTTGTGTTTTATGCAGGAATTTCATCAGTATCTATAAAATAAACAAAGCATTACATGGGCGCTTGGCGATACGAATTTTATCTTCTCTTGCTAAAAGTATCTCTTACGCGGCCATGTAATATCCTCTATATCTGGTATAGTATGAATACGTATCCGATATGTGACGCTCTGCTTTAGAGAACGACGTGGCGCGGCTTCGCACAGAAATCGCGCGCGTCGCTACAACCCTTCTTATGTGTGATGAACAGAAGTCCTCTCTGGTATGACTTTCGAGGCGGCGCAAAAGCTCTACAGCTAGTGTAAACATAGCCTGAGGGAAGACAAAACCAATCTTGAAAAACATGGAAGAAATTTATGCAGTAAATTTTTAACAATTAGTCACCGATATTCACGTCGCCTGAGGCGACTAATTGTTTTAGTATAATTACATTGATGATTATCGAAAATAGAGCGCTGTGATTGGCTAGGAGCTTCGCTTTATCCCGCTATAATCACAGCGCGGTGATTATAACATTTAAGGCTAGCAGTTTTCAAAATGGCAGCCAGATTTTTTGATGTTTCGGAGTCGGAAATTGATCAATACTTTTGTTTTCTCGAATAAACCCTACTAACTATGTTACAAGAGAAGATGTATTTTACCTGAGATCGACATGTGGTCCTAAAACAGACAGATATATCTAGAGTTCTCTAAAAACTGAAATGAAGAACTAGAGTAGGTGGCAAGGGCGAAGATCAGTATCGAAAGGTGGGAGCTACCTTTTACGTGACGCAGCCACATGTGGGGTGGTTGTGAAAAGGAGTTTCGCCGAACCACCATCGGGGTCCGGTCTTGCTTTTTTAATCTCAAACAATCAATAACACAAAGTTGCACGACTACGTGTTTTGTTTATTGATGTCCACTGCAAAAATAAGTACAGATGAGCACAAGCGGTTACTATAATTATTCACGTTTCACGATAAAACGCTTCTGTATTTCTAAAAATTCCTTACAAAAACATCTACTAAGCGGTCAGAACAAACTGAAAACCTCACAAAGTACATAGTTATATAATATACATTCAACACTCTTTTGCAAAAACTTGTCCGTCATGTCCAAGAGGAGAGTGTGGAGAGCGCGGAACTGTTTTTTCTTGATCTCTTTCCCCTCTTCCAATCTTAGCATTACCATCATCTCCTTGGCATCCAGGCTGTATAAAATAACAGTTAAAGCTAGGGAATTTCAAGCAAAGAGAGAGAGGGCTATTTTTATAATTAATTGCTTCAGGATAACCCATTCAGCGAGTTTTGCAACTTGTATTACATGTAATTGGGGCTCCAATAACATAAAATCAATAACTAAAAGTATACCATATCAGTACAAACATTTCCATGTAAAAAGCGCAAAGAGGTTAATCTAAAAAAATACATGTACAAACTATCAGGATCAAATACGCCGCAGGGTTCTCAATAGGATTTGAAGTAGGCGTCTGCCTAACCTTAAGTTAGGGACTGTGACAAATGCTATATTTAGGTGCCGTAAACTAGGGAAGGAAAAGCAGTAAATAAAATGCAAAGTAAGCGGCAACAAATTCCAAAGTATGTGGCGATTAATCGCCGAGTGCCGGCTTCGGTTGAGAGCCAGCTCAAAACATCCCTCTAGTTTTCACTTTTTGCACCATATTTGCCCCGAGTAAATTTGTGTAAGTGTGCAATGTTTTGTGCAGTGATTTTAACACACTTTTCCAACAAAACCTCGATCATAATGCCACATCAAGTTCGCGATTTACACTCAAATTTTCAAGCCTTCCAAACTAGCTCCTTCGAAATTGAAGTGTATCAGAAAGGGTATTTGCGTTTTTTCTTTATTTCATCCGCTGCAGAATGGCGCGAATCGAAAAAACTACTTTATTCCCCACCCAAACAAAGCTTAGAATAGAGAGGCCCCATTAAATTTTTCCGAATCGATGCGGAATTTCCCTTATTTGAAAGACGGGATTCGGGTTTCTAAAGCGTAATGGGGGCGAGATTTGGGATTAAAACTTGCTCGGAATGCCAGCCAAAAACAAACATCGGGATGACGGGATTGCACGAAAATTGAGGTCGAGCCAGTGACGATGATTGCACTGAAATTATTTATTAATCGTATTTGGGATCTTGAGAATAGAACACACATACGTTTGCATTTTGTTTACAACAAATCCTTTGAATTTCAATTTGCCTTTAACACCAATGTTGTAATTATTAATAATATTCACCTTATCCTGCTGGCCGTTCACTTCTGAGATAATAACGAGAACCAAAAACAACGAAGACATTGTCATCAGCTTCATTTCTGTATCTTGAGAAAAAAAGAAATGGCAGAGTTACCTTTCTTGCATGTATTATTATCTTTTGTTACAGTTAACCTTACCTGTTATGATAAATGCATGTACAAATCAAGACAATATCTTACAATATAAAAGTTATTACTGTTACGCAAGCATAATGTTATTGAAGTACAAAACTGCTGACAAGTAAGAAATTTTATGAAAGCATTATAAAAGTTGCGGGCGACAGGCGCCGTTACAACTAGTGGCAGTGCCGGGAGGTAAATCATACAGACCGACTCGTTTGTAACCCTTCAGAGAAAATATATCTCATTAATATTGTTTAATAGCTAGGTTCTCAAGTTTTATTGTCACACCTTTCACCATTTCATTGACAAGGGTATTTAAAGCCGGTTAAATTACTTGAAACATCATTGTTAAGACAAAAGGAAGTGTGCAGCCCAAAGCTTTCACACACCCTAGCTGTGATTGCTTTCCTGGCCTTGAATTTCACAAGATAAACGCACACTTTCTTTCAACTGAGAAAACATGTCGCTAGTAAAATGTTTGAATGAAAACTAAGTGTGTTTCTAAAAGCTTATAAAGCGTACGTGAAAATTTCGTTTGGTTTTAAAGAGAGAACTGGAGGAGCAAACTAATTGTTATAGCTCAGAATATATATTTCAACACTTGAACGATATTTTAACTCAACGGGAAAAAGGGAAGCCACTGAAAAGCGAAGCTATACCCACAAATTTGCTTTGCCCGGAGAGTGAATAATTTGAAATGCAAAGAATCTGGCTGGTTTTCCTCTCAGTCTCTCGTCGTAGGATGAGTGAGTGAGATTTGATTTCCTTCATTAATGCGAACTAGGTTTTATTCCCCAGTACACGTATATCAGTATCACACGGTAATTAAAAATGTTTCTAGAAAGGATCTCGTTGTCATGCGACGCCAAAAATTCAATTTCAAGTGCTGACAAGTTGGAATTCAGAGGGCACCCAATGGATCTGTTCCTGAAACTGAATATTTGTTCTTCAATTCAGGGTGACTGAGGGGATTTGGCGTCTAGAATAGCTGGTACATGTATGTACTTAACAAATAGATTCCATGTTGCAATGCGTCTGTTCAGTAATGGATTATGATCACATGACATTAAAATGTGGTAAAAACAAGACTCGGTGGCATATGAGCCGCAGGCGAGTGTGTCATTGATGTTTTTACCACATTTTGACGTCCTCAGTGATCTATTACTGCGTGAACAGACCCAGGGCAACATGGAATCTATTTGTTTTATACAATGATCAGAAAAGAAAAAAGACCGATACACATACCTGCCTCGTACCGCTTGACTATGTTCGGGGATTTGTGCTAGTTAAGGCATTTTTCAAGTCCCAAGTGCTACTTTTCGTCTCTGCTTCTTCCTTTTTTCTTTGTCTTTCTTGTATACAGTTCAGTTCGAAACATTTTGGAACGTCTTTTCTTGCTCAAAGCAGAATACTGGCGAAAACATTTTGTAAACCAGCGAGTCTTTCTTAACCATGACACACGATGGCAACTGCTGTGAAGATTTATTATAGTTTAGACATTCTCAATTAGTCAAGAGCTCTTTTTGTCTCCGTTTCGCCATTTTTCTTCTTTGTAAATAACTCCTGCTAAACTTTTTTCGAGGCTTTCACTTGCTTTAATCCGATATAATCTCACAAACATTTTGAAAACCTTGCGCAATGTTGAACAAAACAAAGAAAGCATGTAGCCCGTGATGTCATCCATCCTGTACTCTATTTAAATCATTGTGTAATATTTGTTAGAAACCAAGAGAAAATGATCTAAGCTCATTCCCTCATGTAGAAACCTCCCCCCTACTAAAGAGGCGATTTTTGTCCTTAGGCCACACCCAATTTTCTTTCAACCCCCCACGACTGAAGGCCTGAATTTCGCCCTATGACCACACCCAATGTAGCCAGTAATGTCTGGACAAACGTCCGTAGCTGAGAAACTTACCAGTAAGTCAGGTTGTAGGTTCTAGATGCACCTTGCTGGCTGAGAACTCTTCTACCAGTCTTGCTGGGAGTGAGCAACGGATAAATTTTTCCCAGCAATCTCCCAAAATATTTATAATGGCTTCAGAATTACAAAGCTGTATTGTTGTTTTTAGGTCTTTTCCTCAAAAATTCCGTTTCGGTGCCCCTGAAAATTATCCTAAAGTTTACAGAACGGCATGGAAACAAAAAATGAATCATGTCCCAGTTTACAGTGGAACTTAACAAAATCAGTTTTCTAACCTACAATCGTTCCAGAGTTCATTCCTCTTCCGTTGGCTGTTCTGCAAAATACACTTGCCGTGGAATTAAAGCGCGTATAAGGCGTGTTGGGTTTTTGGTCGGTTTTCCCATATTTGAATTGGGTAAAAAGTAACAGACTATTATGGAGGTTGGGCTAAATAGCAATAAACGCGGGGACCGAATTGTTTTCTTTTCTTTTATTTTGAACTAACTTCTCTTCAAGTCTTCATGTTATTTGGGATTTTACGTGTCCAAGAGTCCCTTTCGGTCACACATCGAACATCGTGCCGGTGTCACAGTGATATGGGCATCGCCGCGTTTTAGGTATCCCCATTCCCAAACCCCTAGTTATATGGGCATCCCAAGTGACCCTAGCCCTAACCTTAACCCCAAATCGCCAAGGTAATATGAGAGGGAGATGCCCATATCACTAGGGTTTTGGGAATGGGGTTGCCCAGAACGCGGGGTTGCCCATATCACTGTAACACCGGCGCGGTTGGCCGAGAGGGTTTGGTGCACTAAATCTCAGTCCTCAGTGGGTTCCAGGCCTCACTCCTATTTATTTACGTCTGCGATGGACCGAATAGACTGCACCAAAGTATGGCACAAACACTATCTGATATATGTTACGCTCCACGTTCGGCCGCTCGATCGGCGCAGCGCAGGACAAAGGTAACGCGTTCTATAGGGACAAGATTGCTTCAACGTCTTCTACTACACGGTCACAACAAATCGAAAACCTCACAAAGCACATTTTATTCAACAAAAACTTCTCCGTCATCTCCAGGTGGAGGGAGTGGAACTGTTCTTTCTAGATCTCTTTCCTCTGTTCCAATCTCAGCATTACCATCATCCCCATATGGGCATCCAGGCTATGTAATTAAAATAAAGTATATTTCATAAAAATACTGATACGAATAAAGAGTAAAGGTCTTCGGCAGATTTCCCGTCAAATCTTGCTTAGTCATTCATTCGATCAAATTAGCTGAGTCTTTTCAGGAACAATAAATGTCTCTGAGAATTTTGATAAATAGAATAGCTTGGGGCTATAATCATGTTATTTGCTATCTTTTTATCACGCTAAAACATTTTTTCGGCATTGGGAATTCCGAAAAAATCACAAGCCCCGACACAATTGAAATAAAAATTGATGAAAATTGTAACTGAAGCCCCGATAACATAAAATCAATAAACTAAAAATATACAATATCAGTGGAAACATTTGCACGTAAAAAGCACCAAGAAGTTCATCTAAAAAAATAAATGTTTAAAACCAAATATAGAGGCCCCCGCCGCCCGGGCAGGGTTCTGAATAGGATTTGAAGTAGATATAGGCCGGCGGCTGAGACAAATATAGGGGACGTAAACTAGGGAGGGAAAAGCAGCAAATAAAATGTAAAGTAAGCGGCTACAAATCCCAAAGTAGGCGGCGATCAATCGCCGGGTGCCGGCGTCCATTGACAGCCAACTCAAAACAAGCGTCACATCAAAAATTATTATAAGTTTTATGGACTTAGCCTTTTAAAAATAAAGTTGTTTAATTATTGTAAAACTAGTTAAGCAAAACTAGGCAAAGACTAAATACTGTGGTCTACTATTTCTGAGCCTGTCGGACTTACTGTACTGGTATATGTGTACACTGATGATTCTGTGCATCGATTAAATTTTTACTCACTTTTCCAACAAAACCTCGATCATAATGCCACATGCATGTAGCTTTTCAGATCCAGCGCTTTCAGAGAAAAGGAAAGAAACTGAAATCTTTATTGAAAGGTTCTTTAGCCATACTAAAAAGCTTTAGGCTTCAAAGAGGTCAAAGAACAACTGGTTCTTATATAAACGGCATCCGAGCTCAAATCCTGTCACAAACACCTACAGAAACACAGACACAGGAAATAATAACTCAATTTGCATGAGACATACCATCTTCATGACCTCTAGTAAATACAAGAATCAAAGGGAAAAATAAGATTTGCTCAGTCAAAGATTATGGTACTCCATGCACTTAGATGCAAAATCTACGCGTTTCAAAAAAAAGAAGGAAAACCTCTGTTACTCAACTGAGCAAACGCTAAGGTCTCGTTTCACACTATCACGAACTTATGAGTCAAGACTGACCTGTTAACACTTTATTTCAAACTAATGACTTTCCATATCCAGTGGGAAGGCTTGCATAAGATCACGGATCTTTTCCTTCAGTGAGGACTTGTAATCTTGAACACTTTTCATGCTTGGTATGATGTAAACAGATTTTAAAACTGTCTCATTCTCTCAATTGCTCCATGGAAATAAGCTGTGCGCATGCACTGGCATTTTGAGAACTGGAATGACGTGAAACATGAGCCACGGAAATTTTGGTCGGCTAAAATCACTTTTTTATTAATTTATGCAAAATTATCCCATACACGATTGGACACCCCTCCTCTGATTTTTCCTGAAGGGAGGGGGGTCTGCACACAGGCTAGCAAAACTGAGATGTTGTTCGCTTCAATAATTATCCATGCACCACGTTCTGGTGAAATATCATATATTTTAAAGCCACTTTAAAGGTCAGTTCAAGTCCGTAGACCGAAGTCCAAGTTGAACAATCCACATTTCTGACGTAAATTATTTACTGCCTAAAAGCTAAACGCATATTAAAGCTTAAAATTGTCGAAATTTGAACGGTTCGTTTACCCAGATTCCAACACTACTAAACTCTACTCTACTCACCACTTTATGCACTATTTCATGACATAAACTTGATTTTTCTACGACGATTTTCAACGCTTTGGCTTGCACAACATGTGTAGTAGCAGGACAAGAATTAGCTTACGAGACCGGGATGACAAATCTGTGCTTTTTTTGTGTAACAAAACAAAAAAAATACTCAGAAACATATTATCATGATCATTTTACCTGTGTTGCAGTCTCCCACGGTAACTTGCTTGTATAAAGAATAAACCTCCAGTTTGTCAGCATCACCCGGATCTTTAGTCAATTTCTTGACTTCGTCAGCGGCCTTCAGAAATGCCTGACATAAACGACATTACATCAACTTAAAAAGGAATGAAAAACAACAACAGCAAAACAATCGGTTGACAGCAGGGAACTTAAGCAGATACGAGCTGTGTACCTCAGACATTATTGCAAAGATGGTTCACTCGATATAATTCGGCAAGATTTGCAGAATACACCTCTTGTGCGAGAATGCGAGAGTCAAGACAGCGAATTTAGACGGAAGGGAATGGGTCGAGCTTGTCTGAGAACCGGAAAAGAAAAGTCACTTCAGTTGTATTACACTTCCGGAATAGCCAAAGCAGCGCGGGAAAAAATAAGGTAAAACTCCGAGAAATAAATAAATAATAAATAAATAAAGCCCTTCCGAAAGTAATCCCCCAAAACTTTGAAAAGAAAAAAGCCTACTAATTTACCTCAATCCCAATATAAGCCCCGGAATTGTCCTCAAACAGGAGCCGATTACCCGCCTCTGCCTCAAATGCAAAAAAAGGTCTTGTTGAACCATTTTTACAATTAAGCTTGTGTCTTGGTTTGTGTAGTAAAAAAAAATGCTGATACTAGGGAAACATAAAGAAATCATCTCAGTTTGCTATATAGTATACTATGTAAGAAAGATGAAGCAGACTATTTTTCTCGAAACTTCGTGTGGCGTAAGGACAACAACAACTCGCCATATGGGGAAGTTTCATCGAGTTTTATTTTCATTTTCTAGCAAATTTCAAAGACCTAAACTTCGCCCCATATGTTCTCTATATTTACTCATGTTATGAAATCCGTACGTCACACAAACAGTGAGTCTGGGTTACCTGTGGTCTAGCTCCCAGAGGAAATGACTGATTAACACACAATACAGTAAACACCCGCATATTAGGACCAATGGATTAAGAACACCAGGTTGAAATTTGGCCAATAAAGCACCATTTTTATAAGAAGAAGATCAGCCTGAAAATTGTAACATGTTCTTATAAAATGGAAAAAGTATCATAATTTCAAAACATGTAAGTTTATGCTCACGGTTGTCAGATAACTTCATTTGTTAATATAATCAAATTACAGAATAATTATTTATTTTATTTTCCTAAAATATGCTAAATATACCTCTAGCAACATGTTTTGGATAGAATTACTAAAAATCTTAGGAACATTTTAAGAACATTTTGAGGCTGATTTGTCATTAAGCACCCGATAAAAGAGAACTCAATCAGTCTGACCCCCCGAAATCGTGTGTTCTTATATGCGGGTGTTTACTGTACCGGGTATAGCTTTTCGTGCCGACACGAAAAGCTATTTATTATATACATACTGATGAAATACCAGGATTTTTCCTTTTACTAAAAAATCATATCTTCATCGCGCGCCGTGAAGATACTGTTTTTATCTTTCACATGTGAGGATATTGGTGTCACCATGGTAATTAACATTAATTTTGACTTTTTGGAACAGAAAATATAAGTATTATTGTCTTTATTTCTCCTTTATAACTTTATATCCGAGTTTCATAACATTCTTGTGACAGGCATTTTGCCATGGGTGACCACTTTAATTGCACTATTT
Source organism: Porites divaricata (assembly GCA_038088405.1). NCBI lineage: Eukaryota > Metazoa > Cnidaria > Anthozoa > Scleractinia > Poritidae > Porites > Porites divaricata. Next base: position 31,144,728 of record JBBMOI010000004.1, read on the forward strand.
TGCTGTTTCGAAAATGAATAAAAAAAAGTTGTGTTTTATGCAGGAATTTCATCAGTATCTATAAAATAAACAAAGCATTACATGGGCGCTTGGCGATACGAATTTTATCTTCTCTTGCTAAAAGTATCTCTTACGCGGCCATGTAATATCCTCTATATCTGGTATAGTATGAATACGTATCCGATATGTGACGCTCTGCTTTAGAGAACGACGTGGCGCGGCTTCGCACAGAAATCGCGCGCGTCGCTACAACCCTTCTTATGTGTGATGAACAGAAGTCCTCTCTGGTATGACTTTCGAGGCGGCGCAAAAGCTCTACAGCTAGTGTGAACATAGCCTAAGGGAAGACAAAACCAATCTTGAAAAACATGGAAGAAATTTATGCAGTAAATATTTAACAATTAGTCACCGATATTCACATCGCCTGATTCGACTAATTGTTTTAGCTAGTATAATTACATTGATGATTATCGAAAATAGAGCGCTGTGATTGGCTAGGAGCTTCGCTTTATCCCGCTATAATCACAGCGCGGTGATTATAACATTTAAGGCTAGAGTTTTCAAAATGGTAGCCAGATTTTTTGATGTTTCGGAGTCGGAAATTGATTAATACTTTTTGTTTTCTCGAATAAACCCTACTAACTATGTTACAATAGAAGATGTATTTTACCTGAGATCGACATGTGGTCCTAAAACAGACAGATATATCTAGAGTTCTCTAAAAACTGAAATGAAGAACTAGAGTAGGTGGCAAGGGCGAAGATCAGTATCGAAAGGTGGGACTACCTTTTACGTGACGCAGCCACATGTGGGGTGGTTGTGAAAAGGAGTTTCGCCGAACCACCATCGGGGTCCGGTCTTGCTTTTTTAATCTCAAACAATCAATAACACAAAGTTGCACGACTAAGTATTTCGTTTATTGATGTCCACTGCAAAAATAAGTACAGATGAGCACAAGCGGTTACTACAATTATTCACGTTTCACGATAAAACGCTTCTGTATTTCTAAAAATTCCTTACAAAAACATCTACTAAGCGGTCAGAACAAACTGAAAACCTCACAAAGTACATAGTTATATAATATACATTCAACACTCTTTTGCAAAAACTTGTCCGTCATGTCCAAGAGGAGAGTGTGGAGAGCGCGGAACTGTTTTTTCTTGATCTCTTTCCCCTCTTCCAATCTTAGCATTACCATCATCTCCTTGGCATCCAGGCTGTATAAAATAACAGTTAAAGCTAGGGAATTTCAAACAAAGAGAGAGAGAGAGGGCTATTTTTATAATTAATTGCTTCAGGATAACCCATTCAGCGAGTTTTGCAACTTGTATTACATGTAATTGGGGCTCCAATAACATAAAATCAATAAACTAAAAGTATACCATATCAGTACAAACATTTCCATGTAAAAAGCGCCAAAAGGTTAATCTAAAAAAATACATGTATAAACTATTAAAATATCAGGATCAAATACGCCGCAGGGTTCTCAATAGGATTTGAAGTAGGCGTCTGCCTAACCTTAAGTTAGCGACTGTGAAAAATGCTATGTAGGTGCCGTAAACTAGGGAAGGAAAAGCAGTAAACAAAATGCAGAGTAAGCGGCAACAAATTCCAAAGTATGTGGCGATTAATCGCCAAGTGCCGGCTTCGGTGGAGAGCCAGCTCAAAACATCCCTCTAGTTTTCACTTTTTGCAACATATTTGCCCCGAGTAAATTTGTTTAAGTGTGCAATGTTTTGTGCAGTGATTTTAACACACTTTTCCAACAAAACCTCGATCATAATGCCACATCAAGTTCGCGATTTACACGCAAATTTTCAAGCCTTCCAAACTAGCTCCTTCGAAATTGAAGTGTATCAGAAAGGGTATTTGCGTTTTTTCTCTATTTCATCAGCTGCAGAATGGCGCGAATCGAAAAAACTACTTTATTCCCCACCCAAACAAAGCTTAGAATAGAGAGGCCCCATAAAGTTTTTCCGAATCGATGCGGAATTTCCCTTATTTGAAAGACGGGATTCGGGTTTCTAAAGCGTAATGGGGGCGAGATTTGGGATTAAAACTTGCTCGGAATGCCGGCCAAAAACAAACATCGGGATGACGGGATTGCACGAAAATTGAGGTCGAGCCAGTGACGATGATTGCACTGAAATTATTTATTAATCGTATTTGGGATCTTGAGAATAGAACACACATACGTTTGCATTTTGTTTAGAACAAATCCTATGAATTTCAATTTGCCTTTAACACCAATGTTGTAATTATTAATAATATTCACCTTATCCTGCTGGCCGTTCACTTCTGAGATAATAACGAGAACCAAAAACAACGAAGACATTGTCATCAGCTTCATTTCTGTATCTTGAGAAAAAAAGAAATGGCAGAGTTACCTCCCTTGCATGTATTATTATCTTTTGTTACAGTTAACCTTACCTGTTATGATAAATGCATGTACAAATCAAGACAATATCTTACAATATAAAAGTTATTACTGTTACGCAAGCATAATGTTATTGAAGTACAAAACTGCTGACAAGTAAGAAATTTTATGAAAGCATTATAAAAGTTGCGGGCGACAGGCGCCGTTACAACTAGTGGCAGTGCCGGGAGGTAAATCATACAGACCGACTCGTTTGTAACCCTTCAGAGAAAATATATCTCATTAATATTGTTTAATAGCTAGGTTCTCAAGATTTATTGTCACACCTTTCACCATTTCATTGACAAGGGTATTTAAAGCCGGTTAAATTACTTGAAACATCATTGTTAAGACAAAAGGAAGTGTGCAGCCCAAAGCTTTCACACACCCTAGCTGTGATTGCTTTTCTGGCCTTGAATTTCACAAGATATACGCACACTTTCTTTCAACTGAGAAAACATGTCGCTAGTAAAATGTTTGAATGAAAACTAAGTGTGTTTCTAAAAGCTTATAAAGCGTACGTGAAAATTTCGTTTGGTTTTAAAGAGAGAACTGGAGGAGCAAACTAATTGTTATAGCTCAGAATATATGTTTCAACACTTGAACGATATTTTAACTCAACGGGAAAAAGGGAAGCCACTGAAAAGCGAAGCTATTCCTACAAATTTCCTTTGCCCGGAGAGTGAATAATTTGAAATGCAAAGAATCTGGCTGGTTTTCCTCTCAGTCTCTCGTCATAGGATAAGTGAGCGAGATTTGATTTCCTTCATTAATGCGAACTAGGTTTTATTCCCCAGTACACGTATATCGTTAATTTGAACATCAGTATCACACGGTAATTAAAAATTTTTCTAGAAAAGATCGATCTCGTTGTCATGCGACGCCAAAAATTCAATTTCAAGTGCTGACAAGTTGGAATTCAGAGGGCACCCAATGGATCTGTTCCTGAAACTGAATATTTGTTCTTCAATTCAGGGTGACTGAGGGGATTTGGCGTCTAGAATAGCTGGTACATGTATGTGCTTAACAAATAGATTCCATGTTGCAATGCGTCTGTTCAGTAATAGATTATGATCACATGACATTAAAATGTGGTAAAAACAAGACTCGGTGGCATATGAGCCGCAGGCGAGTGTGTCATTGATGTTTTTACCACATTTTGACGTCCTCAGTGATTTATTACTGCGTGAACAGACCCAGGGCAACATGGAATCTATTTTTTTTATACAATGATCAGAAAAGAAAAAAGACCTATACACATACCTGCCTCGTACCGCTTGACTATGTTCGAGGATTTGTGCTAGTTAAGGCATTTTTCAAGTCCCAAGTGCTACTTTTCGTCTCTGCTTCTTCCTTTTTTCTTTGTCTTTGTTGTATACAGTTCAGTTCGAAACATTTTGGAACGTCTTTTCTTGCTCAAAGCAGAATACTGGCGAAAACATTTTGTAAATCAGCGACTCCTTCTTAACCATGACACACGATGGCAACTGCTGTGAAGATTTATTATAGTTTAGGCATTCTCAATTAGTCAAGAGCTCTTTTTGTCTCCGTTTCGCCATTTTTCTTCTTTGTAAATAACTCCTGCTAAACTTTTTTCGAGGCTTTCACTTGCTTTAATCCGATATAATCTCACAAACATTTTCAAAACCTTGCGCAATGTTGAACAAAACAAAGAAAGCATGTAACCCGTGATGTCATCCATCCTGTACTCTATTTAAATCATTGTGTAATATTTGTTAGAAACCAAGAGAGAATGATCTAAGCTCATTCTCTCTTGTAGAAAACTCCCCCCCTACTGAAGAGGCGATTTTTGTCCTTAGGCCACACCCAATTTTCTTTCAACCTCCCCCCGACTGAAGGCCTGAATTTCGCCCTATGACCACACCCAATGTAGCCAGTAATGTCTGGACAAACGTCCGTGACTGAGAAACGTGCCAGTAAGTCAGGTTGTAGATTCTAGATACACCTTGCTGGCTGAGAACTCTTCTATCAGTCTTGCTGGGAGTGAGGAACGGATACATTTTTCCCAGCAATCTCCCAAAATATTTATAATAGCTTCAGAATTACAAAGCTCTATTCATGCGTTATTGTTGTTTTTAGGTCTTTTTCTCAAAATTTCCGGTCCGGTGCCCCTGAAAATTATCCTAAAAGTTTACCGAACGGCATGGAAACAAAAATGAATCATGTTCCAGTTTACAGTGGAACTTAACTTAATCAGTTTTCTAACCTATAATCGCTCCAGAGTTCATTCCTCTTCCGTTGCCCCTTTGGGCGTTCTGCAAAATACACCTACCGGGGAATTAAAGCGCGTTTAAGGCGTGTCGGGTTTTTGGTCCGTTTTCCCTATTTGAATTGGGTAAAAAAGTAACAGACTATTATGGAGGTAGGGCTAAATAGCAATTAACGCGAGAACCGAATTATTTTCTTTTAATTTATTTCGAACTAGCTTCTCTTCAAGTCTTCATGTTATTTGGGATTTTACGTGTCTCCTTCGGTCACACATCGAACATCGTGCCGGTGTCACAGTGATATGGGCATCGCTGCGTTTTAGGCGTCCCCATTCCCAAACCCCTAGTTATATGGGCATCCCCAGTGATCCTAGCCCTAACCTTAACCCAAATCGCTAAGGTAATATGAAAGGGAGAGGGCCCCTAGGGTTTTGGGAATGGGGATGCCCAAAACGCGGGGTTGCCCATATCACTGTAACACCGGCGCGGTTGGCCGAGAGGTTTGGTGCACTAAATCTCAGTCCTCAGTGGGTTCCAGGCCTCACTTCTATTTATTTATATTACTTCTGCGGTGGACCGAATAGACTGCACCAAAGTATGGCACAAAAACTATCCGATGTGACGCCCCACGCTCGGTCGCTCGATCGGCGCAGCGTAGGACAAAGGTAACGCGGCCTATGGGGACGAGATTGCTTCAACGTCTTCTACTACACGGTCACAACAAATCGAAAACCTCACAAGGCACATTTTATTCAACTCCCTTTTACAAAAACTTCTCCGTCATCTCCAGGTGAAGAGAATGCAACTGTTCTTTCCTGATCTCTTTCCTCTGTTCCAATCTCAGCATTACCATCATCCCCATATGGGCATCCAGCCTACGTAATTAAAATAAAGTATATTTCATAAAAATACTGATACGAATTACCATTACCATCAAATGTAGGAGCCGTAAACTAGGGAGGGAAAAGCAGGAAATAAAATGTAAAGTAAGCGGCTACAAATTCCAAAGTAGGCGGCGATCAATCGCCGGTTGCCGGCGTCCATTGACAGCCAGCTCAAAACAAGCGTGACATAAAAAAAAAAAAAAAAATTATAAGTTTTACGAGTTTAGCCTTTTAAAAGTTGTTCAACTATTGTAAAACTAGTTAAGCAAAACTAGGCAGACTAGATACTGTGGTCAACTATTTCTGAGCCTGTCTGACTTACTTTACTGGTATATGTGTATGATTTTGTGCATTTGATTATACTTTTACTGACTTTTCCAACAAGACCTCGATCATAATGCCTTATAATGTCTGGATCATTTTACACGCAAATTTTTAAGCCTTCCAAACTAGCTCCTCCGAAATTGAAGTGTATCTGAAAGAGTATTTGCGTTTTTTTCCCCGTTCTATAAGCTGCAGAATGACGCGAATCGAAAAACTACTTTATTCCGCACTCAAAGCTTAGAATAAAGGGTCGGAATTTCCCTTATTTGAAAGCCGGGATTCGGGATTTTAAAGCGTAATGGGAGCGAGATTTGGGATTAAAATTATGCTTGGAATGCCGGCCAAAAACAAACAGCAGGATGACGAATTGCACGAAACTTAAGGTCGAAAATTAACGTCGGGGTGACGAGAATGCTCGAAAATTAAGGTCGGGTGACGGGATTTTAGTAATCGTATTTGGGATCTACAAAACAGAACACACATACGTTTGCATTTTGTTTAGAACAAATCCTATGACTTTAAATTTCCCTTTAGCACTAATGTTGTAATTAATATTCACCCTTTCCTGGCCGTTCACTCCTGAGATAAAAACGAGAACCAAAAACAACGAAGACATCGTCATCAGCTTCATTTCTGTATCTTGAGAAAAAAAGAAATGGCAGAGTTACCTCCCTTACATGTATTATTATCTTTTGTTACAGTTAACCTTACCTGTTATGATAAATGCATGTACAAATCAAGACAATATCTTACATTATTATTCATTAAGAATATTTCTCCGTTTCTGATTGGCTAAAATCACACACACATAATTCATCATAACAAGCTATCGTCGACCAAATTTGCAAGAAGTTTTCCATATTGCTGGTTTTCAGTGTCACGCCATTCAAAATAGATCAAAATAAAGAATCAGAACCGTTCAATAGATCAAGTCAAGAATCTGTGAAATGAAAGAAGGTACATATATAAAGACCCTCGCCAACTCAGGTCAGAGGAATATTTCGTATACGAGATATCCGAAGAAACGTTTTACCCAAACTTATAGAGATTTGTATGGAGACGCCATGCTGGTGCTCACCTAGGTGAGCTCCAACATGGCGGACGGAAATCAACAGAAACATCTGTTACCGAGTTTTGCTACAAAAGCGTGAATTTATTCTTCGAGAAACTCATAAACATTTAAGTAATACTTTTTCTAAGACATGAACTGTTTAGATAGCAAAATTTGCTGAAATAAGTCATTTTTGTAATCTACATGACAGCTCTCTTGGCCGTCATGTAAATGCCGCGTCACGCAAAAGCTTAGAAATTCAAGCGTACTCTATCACAAAACCAAGAACCCTTTTGAAGCGAAAATTTGTAGGAAAATTAGTTTTCAGCTGCTGTAATGCATCGTAAAAGTAAAATCTCGGTAGGATCGATAGTTTTTTTGTTTGAATTTTTGCGACGTCATGTGAAAACCAACAATTGAACTGATGACGTCAAAAGTGCAGCAAAGTTTCAGCTTATTGAACCATTAACCGAGAAGACCTGGGCAAGAGGTTAAGTTGTTTTGGTAGTAAGAACAAAAATGGCGGAACATTTCACTCGTTTCATCAGAAAGGAATAGGCGAACTGTTGGCTAAATCTGCTATTTGGAGAATATTTCAATTTCTGAGCTAAACAACCGTTTAGCTCCTACCGCGCATCATCGAATTTGAACTTAACATCGAAGGAGGTGAGTTCGGCTTTCGTATCATCCGAAGAATTATGGAAATCTCAGAGGGTGTTATCCGCGCCGAGGCCGTAGCATAATGTCATTGAAGTACAAAAATGTTCTTAATGAAAAGTTAGAAATTTTATGAAAGCAGTATAAACGTTGGGGTCGATAGGTGTTTACAACTAGTGGCACTACCGGGAAGTAAACATACAGACCGACATGTTTGTAACCCTTCAGATAAACTATATCTCATTAATATTGTTAGGTTCTCAAGGTTTATTTGTTGTGACACCCTTCACCAATTCATTGACAGGGGTATTTAGAACCGGTTTTATTTCTTCAAACACTATTTTCAAGACAAGCTTTCACACACCCCGGGCAGCTGCGATTGCTTTCCTCGCCTTGAATTTCACACACTTTTCTTCAACTAAGAAACATGTCGCTTATAAAATGTTCGAATGAAAACTCACCGTGTTTCTAAAATGTTATAAAGTGCGCAAGAAAACTATCGTTTGCCTATAAAGAGAGAACCGGAGGAGGCAACTAACTGTTATAGTTCAGTATATTTCAACGATACTTTAACTCAACAGGAAAAAAGGAAGCCAGTGAAAAGCAAAGCTATACCTACATTGAATTTCCTTTGCCCGGCGAGTGAAGAGTTTGAAATGCAAAGAATCAGGCGGGTTTTCACCTTTTCAGTCTCTCGTCATAGGTTCAATGAGCGAGAATTGATTTTCTTCATTAATGCGTTTTTGTTCCGCGGTACACGCATATCGTTAATTTGAATAATTTTATCAGTATCACATAAGTAAAGAATTTTTCTAGAGAGGATACCGTTGTCGTGCGACGACAGCAATTTAATTTCATGGGCTGGCAACTTAGAATTACCCTAAAGTTTACAGATCGGCATGGAAACAAAAATGAATCATATTCCAGTTTAGTTCAGTTCAATTTTGGACCAAATTGTTTTCTTTTATTTAATTTTGGACCCACTTCTCTTCTAGTCTTCGTGTTATTTAGGAATTTACATGTCCCCTTTGGGCAAAACAATTCGATGGTTTGTTTCTGATTTAATATGGGTTTGTGGTGTCTTTCTGTTTGAAGGTGCATGAATAAAAGGGAAAAGCAGCTGTTCTTTTTTTGTTACCTTGCAGAAATGAGTTTACCTTCAGAGCATTTGGCTCAGTCGTTTCAGTGTCGTGTCTGGAGCTCGAGGAGGAAAGATTAAATCCAATAAAAGTTTCAACAATAGCAACCCCATTACGGTCTCTAACCGAGAAAAAATCAGGTCAAGACAGTCGTCAAGATAGTTCGACTAAAATTCTTCATAAAACTCGGTGCACCAATGCAGACTTAGTTAGTCAATCGATGTCATCGATATTAATCGATTTAATCCGCCGATTTATATCGATTGATATCGGAAATCGACAGAAATCAAAGTTACAGAAAAAATGATTTATCGATTAACAAAATCAATAACAATCAATAGGAATCGATATTAATCGATAACAATCGATAAATCCGAGCTAAAACTCAAATCGACAGGAAGGCTAGCAAGCAGACACAAGTTACAAATCCACGAAAGGCCCGTATTTGACTGCACTTGTTGAAAGTTCTTCGTGGACAGCCCAGAACCAGGGGCAGAACATTTGAGATGATAAGGGAGTTGACATTCTTGACATCGCACGGTCCGATGATTTCGGGCTATAGTTCGCTCGCATGTTTTGCATTTCAATTTCGTCTTTTCGCTTGTGGCCGGTCCTGGATTAGGATTTATGTCCCCACAAAGCGGCAGTCTTGTTAAATTGAAGCTTGCAGTAGAGGTAGGATGATAGCTCAGCCTTGATGCTAGTTAGACCTTTCGTTTAGGACCGTGCGCATGCTTAAGCATGAGAAAAGGTCTGACATGGCCCCAGAGACCGACTGCATCATAATGAAAACATGTCGATGCATCTGCTATCCGAGGTTCTGCTCCATCAAAATTGCTCCAAAATTTTCCAGGTGTCCTTATACACGTGTAGAGTAGGCCATTAAGGAATACCACGGCTGCAAACGACCGCAATTTTCGACTTTTAGTGGGAGAAGAGGAAAGCGCCGTCATCGTTGCCTCAGCAACACACATTTGTTGTAATCGAATCTAATCATGAAGTCGATTCCTAAGTGTAACGTGTGGTCTTCAAGCCTCTGGATCGCAAGAAAATTGAGACAATTGACTACAATCTGGATTGAAATTGGTGACAAAATTGGACAAGCCACCACTCTTTGTCGCTACTTCTCGGTTTTTGGTCAACTGCCTCAGCTCAAACAAGCTAAAGCAAAAGGTAAACTTGCTTATTTCTCCCTCGATAAGCTCATTATCAGAGACAGACCGAATGGTTCAACTCATGGCTTAAATGTATGAACATATAGATTTATTCACTCTACCTGATGGGAAATGAACAGCCTATCACATAATCAAACATTTACTTACGTTTACTTACTGGCATATGCCAGAAGTTGACTGCAAGTAGTGATGATGTAGTCAAATGTGGAATCTGCCATCTGTGGATCCATGGCAAGTGTAATGGTCTAGCCATTAAGGACTGCAAACAATTAAAACTTAACAATGAGGTATTTTTCTGTAAAAGATGTACTGTTGATTTATTTCCCTTTAGTTCTTTAAATGATTTTGAATTTAACATTCTTATGAATTCTTGGACTGAACCCTCTGACATTGAACTGCTACCCTCCCTTGATATTATCTCTAAGATTACTAGCCTGGGAAGTATAAACATCTCTGATATTGAGTCAAATATACCTAATCCTATAAATTCTAAATATTATTATCCACCAATCGCGCAGAATGAGTGGACATCATTAGCTATTCCGGCATGACTGCCAAAGCGGCAAATTCCAACGCACGAGCGCTGTCAATAGGCTCTGAATAAGAGAAGAAAGGGCCCCTTCTGGCCCACCAGCGTTGATAACACTCATTCGCACGACTTTGTTAGCTTCCAAATGACAAATCCACTGACGGAATATTGAAAATGAATGATATATCTACGATTTAAGTACGAAAGATAAGCATTTTTCGTAGCAGAAAGACTATCCCTCTGCACTTGAAAATGGCTAAAAAGAGGCCATTTTTGTATGAAAGCTGACTTTGAGCGTGATTTTCTGGAAACCAGTGACGCCATCGTCAAATCCACCGATAGAATATGTTAGATTGATCAATCCTTAAGGCGAATACATTTAAACTGTTAAAATTTATGGACAAAAACCACGATCCCTGCGAGTTTGAAAAAGTCTTGTAGAAACGTAGCCAGCGAGCTATTGGTTTTTAAAAGTCAAGTAGGAATAACATTGGCTGTCAAAAATAACAATACGCTATTGAAAACCACTCGGTTGTGAGGTTAGCTAGCGCTGGTGCTGCTAACTTTAAAATATCTACAAACCAGTAGACTAAAGTTATTAACCCATGAATTCAAGCCGTATGCGCTTCACTAGGAAATGAATAGAACGAGTAAAAGTTTACTTAGCAAGTGAATTGAGAGAAACGATAAAATGGGGAGAAGTTTAAATGGCGCAAACGACCTTTGACTCTGGTCCAAAAACGAATTGGGCATTTGGAAACAATCTAGAATACGCTGTGCAGGTGTGGCAGGATATCCCTGCATACCTGTCTGACGCTATTGAATCAATACAAAGAAGAGCCTTGGGAATAATATTTCCTAACTCTAGCTACCAGCAAGCGCTGTATCAGGCTAAGCTTACATCTTTAGCTAGTCGTAGGGAACTTTTATGTCAAAAGCTAATAGCTGCTATGAGGGATGTGAGCCACCCAATATCCTTCCTTGCTCCACAAGAGACAATAAGAACATTACCATATCAATTAAGATCAGGGAATACAATACCAACAAGAACAATGAAAAAGACTAAGAGAGCGAACGACTTTTTTACATTTAGATTTGGATAAATTATACAATTACTGTATTATTGATCATTGGGCTTGTAAATGGTTTTAGTATTATCTTGTAAATTTTTGTAAATTTCACTGTTTATTCAGTTATATTATCTCCCAGAAGTGTCAATAAACTATTATTATTATTATTATTACATGACCGAGTTGGGCGAGCGTTGACAAGGAGTATAACAAGATTTGGAACGAAAACGCCTAAAACCTGTTCTACAAATACACTATCTAGTTCCTTGGATTGCATAGCAAACATAACAGTTTCATTTAAGTTTCAGTGAAAAATGACTTAGTCACTAATAAGATATTAGCTCGAAACTGTTTTCCGTTAACCGCGTAACAGTAACGACACAAGAATGCTCTTTGCAGCTCGCGCGCGACAAATTTTTTCGACTAAACTCAAAGCAGTTTACTGGAGATTGTTGTTCGACCTCAGTTGTAAAAGCATCCTAAGATTTGGTCCGGTTTAAACGACATGCTTCTTGTAGTTAATGGAAAAAAATATTTTCTGGCTTTTAAAGACATCCGTTGATTTGGTCATGCTCATATAAGCGCGCGCTGCTAAAGGTGAGAGGTTTGGAAACAAAAGCTGGCATGGCCTTTGTTTCTTTGCAATGCGGTAATCGCTACAAACGAAAGACCGCACAGACTTCGACCAATGAGAGCAATTCAGTTCACGCCTCACGTGTAATATTACAGACCTATGCTTCTAGCTCGACTGTAAGTGCAATGTCCCGAGAACAATAGCCATTCTGCGCAATGGACAAATTAGCTATACATCGTCTTCGGCATTTTATTTCTCCTTATTTCACGTTAACGTAAATAGTCTTGATGCCCATCTTGGTGACCTGCAGACTATACTTGCATTGATGAATTCTCCTTTTCGTGTCTTAGGCATGACCAGGGGCGTAGCTACCTGTACGCATGGTGCGCACGTGCGTACATGAAAACGTCGTGCACCAAAAAGATGGAAAATGAATAAATAATGAAAAAGTAATTCGAAAAAGAATTTAAAAGCAAAATATCTAAAGATAAGTTTTTTAAGAGTACAGATTGCCTCAGTTCATTTAATTCTGGTTGTTTGTTTGAAATAATTTTTCCCCCAAACAACGGACTTATTAAATTAAATCCTTATTATTATTATTTTTTCCTCTCCACCCAAATGTCGGATTCCAGAGAAACAAAACAATTCATTAATGGACCGAATCTTGAATAACATATATATCTAGTGAAAAGATGGCAGGCGTTTTTACTAAAAATGTGTTCGGATCCCCAACCGCTAGGTGATCTGTGACGTCACTGCGGGGGCCTGGGGAAAGAAATTTTAATGCCGTATCCCATAAACCAAAGCTGACGGAAACAGATTGAATTGAATTGAATTGGTGCGCGCGTTGGTTTATGGGATACGGCATTAAAATTTCTTTCCCCAGGCCCCCGCAATGACGTCACAGATCACCTGGCGTAAATCCTGGGAGCAACGACGAAGGCGGAGGTGACGACGACGGCAATGAGCCCAATAAGTAGATGAAAAACTTTTGCACGTCCAGCGCGCTTTTCTTTACAACCTGTACGAACACGACCGTAAATTTCCTTTTGCGACGTTGTTTGGAGGAAGTCAACAAAAGGAAAAAATTCTGTTTCTTTTTTGAGTCCGAAATTGGGTGCAATCCCCAAGACTCCATAAAAAATAAACGCGAAAAAGTTGAAAAAGCGCGCATTTATTTGATGGCTAGGGACGTTTTCGTTGCCCTCGCCGTCGTCGTTGCTAAGGCACCCGATATTTATGAAAGTGACTGTTCCATTTTGGTTTTACTGCAAACTCGTATGATGAAATGCGGAAAAGTATCCGGATAAGTTGGATAAATTGTTTACACTACTAAACACTTCGAATTTACAAGGCATCGGATTCACTTTAGACTTCGGATTCAAAACCATAAAGACTTGACCGAATCGGCACCTTTTCAAATCGGATTCACGCGCTGCATCTGCTTAAAAATGACAAAACGAACCCAGCGACAAAATAAAGTAACGGATCCGGAAAAGTATTTTGCCTTATCGAGTGATAGATAATTGACGTGCATCAGTCAATGGACTCAAACACCTGACAAAGTAATTCATATGCAGAAAAAACCCCGGCAACGCCCCTGGTTAGAAACGAATTTTTTCCAGCATTTTTAAAACTCACGCTTAAAAACTTCTTTGATTACTTTTATTTCGGGATCACTGAAGCCCGTCATGAAAAATCTTGGTGACCATTGAAGGTTCCACTCACGTAACACATCAAGTGCTTCAGTAATTGCCTGCCTGGTCTCTCGCTCTATGACAAATGACCCAGCAACACAGCAATGGACATTAGTTTGACCCACAAAAGAATAGAGGAAGTGCATATCAGGAAGTTTTGTAGGTGGCATCAAAGAGGCAAATTTCATTGCCATATTTTTTCAAGTAGTGTTTGGTGAACAAACAGCAGATCAGTTGACTGATTGTCAGCATATAAATCTCCATCTTTCAGCTGCCACATGATGTCCTCCTCCTCTAACACTTTTTTTCCTTATTGTGCTGACTCAAAAACGTCTGGTACTTAATCGCAAAAATAATTTATCTTGGGGGGGATTCTTGTAGCCATTCAGCAATCTTATGGGCCACTTCCTCTTGATCTGTTTGCAGTGACGCATCTGTATGGAGGTCCTTTACATGATGCTATATATGTCATCACGACTTGGGAAAAATGGGTGGTTCCCAAGATCTGGAAGAGGCAAAACTATCATAAGCTCCTTTTTTATGTAGAAGCCTAGATGCCTCTCCACCTCTGTGACTGACTAGTGACACCATCGTTTACCAGTTCGTTCACTTTCTTTTCAACTCTGTCGTCAATTCGTTGCATTAATCCAGCTCTCTAAATTTAATAAAACATCATTTACGTTTATTAATAAATGAATTATTTCTATAAGTTTTGCTTGTTAACTTCTCTATAAGTCTAGAGGTCTAAGGCTTTAGGCTGCCTTATCAGAAATTAAATTTTCTACAGTGCGATAGAGACAGAACCAAAATAAATCCCTAGCTGTTTGATTTGTTTCACTCCGGTTCCCTCTCATGGCTCTATATTTGCTTACATGATACCACCACAAATTTCATGCTGGCGCGAGTCACCCCGGCGTGAGTTCACCCCGGTTCTTGTACCGGGGCGAGAACTTCACCGCGGTACGAAATCTCGCAACGGTATCATGTACACACGAAACGACCACCCGTTGCGGTGTGAAATCGGTCTGCTAGTAGACTGGAACGGGTAGCGCATGCGTAATGTTCGCGATTTTGAATCACACGTGCATTTTATCAACATGAAATGTAGCTTCAAATAACGAGCTGTGAAATGACCCAGTCACCATGTAAACACGATACAAAATCAAAAAGTCATATCGGTATGAAACTCGCGCCGGTGCGAGTTTTCTCTTGTAAACACCCCCTTAGTGACAACCCTGCTGATCCAGAAAGAAAGGGTGAATTTCACACCCTGTTCCACGGTGAGAGTGACATTTAGTGCATACATGGGAGTAACCTCTTATGATCAGCAGGCTGGACCAGTCTATTGTGCACAATACATATTCCATTGATTTCAACAGTCGCTCCTGCAAAAAAAATAATTTCAACTTATACAAATGTATTAGCAGCGATTTTCAACTCAATTATTCTCCATGCATTAATTAATTTGTTCCCCAGTTCTCATCGCTGAGCCATTAAATTTATATTGAATAAGAATGCTCATTAAAAAGTTAATTTTGATATATACCTTTGAGATTTCTTGACATAGAAGTGGTTCCAAAGCCTTTTGTTTGCTTAATAATGTTGAAGTGGTGGCGACAACATATGCTTTTAAAACTATCACGGCGTCATCAAGGCTTAACACATAACCAGAATAATCCAAGAATTTCTTGGTAAAAAGATCAATCCACGTGTTCAAATTTACCCGCCATTCAGTTTTTAAAAATGAAATATTTATCGAATATGTAAGATCCAAGGGTAACATTTTTTCTATTATTCGTTCTTGCGTAATTTGTTTTTCCTTTGCGTACGCTAATTAGTTTATACTTCTTTTCGTGCTTTTGTTTAGTTTTTTTGCGTGAATTTAGGTGTTTATTCCTTTCTTTCAGTTTTCGCCCCCTCGTTAGCGTTTCTTTGCTGTTTCATCTTCATTAGCGCCTTTATAAGCTTCTATAGTTTTATTTTCCGCATGTTTTAGCGTATTTTCCATATCATAGCTTTGCAGTACAGTTTTGGGGCAGTTCATTTTGGTTCGCGCTTAGCGCAGTTCTATTTAGTTTTCGTGTTAGTCTCTTCGCGTTATTCGCAGTCTGTTTCACAACAGTTTTCTCTGGTCGAAACAATGTAAGTGTAATTCACAGTCCTCGTTTTGCGTTTTGTTATTTCTTTATGCTAATTTAGCTAGATAGATAGATTACGGTGGCCCACAAGTGCAACGGCAAAACAAAAGGTCACGGCAAAACAAATTTCAAATCGCGGCACAACAAAATAAATTTGCAGTCAAATGAAACGTCACGGCAAAATACAATTAACTCACGGCAAAATAAAAATAAACTCACGGCAAAATACAATTAACTCACGGCAAAATACAATTAACTCACGGCAAAATAAAAATAAACTCACGGCAAAACACAATTAACTCACGGCAAAATACAATTAACTCACGGCAAAATAAAATCAGCTCACGGCAAAATACAATCAACTCACGGCAAAATAAAAATAAACTCACGGCAAAATACAATTAACTCACGGCAAAATACAATTAAACAGAATTAGAAGGTCAGCGGTTGCAGACTATAACTCCCAAGAAGCTATGCGCGCTTGCCCGAAAAAATATGGCGGCGAACGAAAGTGTACTGAACGCCGTGAGCTTGAACTGCGAGTCTTGCGGGAATACTGTATCATTTAGCCTTAACTTCTGTTCTTTTTGCGGTACTGCTCTTAACGGCGAGGAAATGGCATTGAAATATTACTTCAGGCAGGGGTACGAGATCAGCAGTGGAAAACTGCTCAGCTTGCTCGAGATTAACACTGCCGACATTTTACCCTGTTGACGAATTGTTAAAATATTATTATGCTCTTTACATTAGTGAAATTTGTCTTTTTGACTTCAACCTGTATTAGTTGACCTGACACATTGAATGCATGTTACCTTAGATTCTTGGTATGTTTAAGTTACTCAAACTGCTTAACTGTGACAATAGACGGATCGAAACGCGCCAATTACTGATTACGAGTCTTCATAGCCAATAAGATCGCGGCTTCACTGACAGTCGACCAATAACATCTTGACTTTATTGACCAATCAGATCAATAACCAGAGTATATAATACCATCTACTGACGTGATACAACTCACTTTGACTCTGAAGATGACTACCGCACAGGTTGTCGAAACGTCAGTCACTGTCAACAACAGTCCTATTCAGGACTACGTTAACCCGAACTCAACCTACTTTTGAAATGACTCCTGGGTTCAAACCTTTTACAGTTTTAAGTTACTGTTGACGTATACAAAAAGTGCAGTTGTTGTATGAACTTTGAAATGCATACTTTATTTTTATATCTGTTCCATTACTTTATGTATTCTATTGGTAGTGTTAACTCTTGAGCCTGAATGAGCTTAGAAATATATCAAGTCAAGTAAATTTGGAATACTTCAAGGTTCCTTTTTCTTACTTCATGGTGACTCAAGTTTATTTTCCCATTTGATCAATAATAGAGCTTGATTTGTATGCTTTGCACAAATCAAAGCTCAAGAAAAAGAAGTTGCCTGAGTCGGTTGAAGGGATGGTTTTTCAGTCACTTGAGACTTCTTTGAATCTTTTCAACTTTTGGACTTAAGTGAGTGCAAAGTAGAGTGGCTTGAGATTTTACTTGGGCCTTCACACCTTAATAGCTAAGTGTAAACACTAGCAATGTTTTTGTTATTGGTAAGGCCTACATATATGAACTTTTAGATTGTTTAGAAAATAAAGTTATCTTTAATGCCTTTTAACTTGAAGGCCCATTTCACTCATTTTGGTTGTCATTTGCAGATGTAAACTAATGTTTATTAAGCTTTATTAATTTGTAGTTGACGTTATTTGATCCTTAGTCTATGTCTTTAACCCATTCGCTTCGGAAATTTTACAGAAAAAAGCTGTTTGAAGCTCGTCAACCTGTTTTTTGGTCAGTGTGTAGCTAAAAAACCAAATCTGTCCGAAACTTTTTTTGACCCCTTCCCCTGCAC